>OZ024912.1:21157529-21757529 GCA_964017125.1 Flabesymbios commensalis
AAGAAAAACAATTTGACGATCGCCTTTCAAGAATTAAGTCACAGGCACTACAGACGATGTCAGCTAATTGATCATAGAGTTATGGAGCGATCCAGTCATATACACAATAAAGCATGTATAACTGCATTTTCTTTTCCGTATGGATCACTGTTTTTCCATGTTCGAATGCTCTCTTATATCGGTCCTACAGCAGCTCTACCGGATCATGACACCTATAATTGTCAATATGGTGGTGTGTTTATTTTATTGCCTGAACATATCAGTATATGCGCAAACAAGTCTAATGGTTTTATAGCACATGCCATTGGCACTTCTTTGAGAATATTAGTTGTTTGGTTTCATGGGTATTCCAGAGGTGTTATCTCAGCAGTCTGGATTCGAACACACTGCGTTCGGCATAGTAAGCCAATGGGACTCGTATTAAAACGACCAACAATCATAGATGATTCAAAAAAATGTCAAACTTATATTTGTTCATCTATTAATCGTCCTTATCAGGGAAAGTGTGAATATTTGGTCAGAGGTCTACATGGCAGACCAATAGGCTCGACCACTGTGGGCATCGGAAAAGGTGAGTCACTGTTTAAATGTATACCTAGTCACACTAATGGCATAAACCAGCTCAGATATAACTTCACTGTGAATCAAACAGAGAATTGGCCTTTAGGTCATCATGGAAAACTGAAAGATTTGTCATCTGAAGTAAACACACCTTTATTCACATCTTTTAAATACATGGTAGAAGCATTCGTTTCTTTGCCTTATTTATGTACAACAAATGATACCTCAAAGGAAATGAGTTTTTCTTTGATGATAGCTTCATGTGAGTTTGAGCACACCAGATCGCAGTATCTACATTACCCATCCCAGGGAATGCAGATGTTAACAAATGATTGTTTCAATATGGACTATTCCTTTTCCTCGAATGATGTACCTCACTTGATCTACAAGGAAGATCCAACTACCAATTACACAGGGTCTCGTATCAGAGCATATTATGGAGAACAATGTTCGCACCGATGCAGAAGTTACACTTACACCGTGTACATATGGCAAAGATTTGAAAATAGTGTTCTAGAACGTGTGGCAAATATTGGTGAATATATATTCACAGGTTTCAATTATCAAGGATTACGCATAACAATTAAGGGTCCTAAGCTGCCATGTAAATGGACAGATTGTATAATTATTGTCAACACGGCGTATTTACATTCACATGAAAGACCACCAGAAAGAATACATGATCAAGATACTGTATGGAAAATCGATTCCAGAAAAGTGCGCTTCTACAGCAAAAGGTAAGTCATTGTATGCAGTATCTAAAAGTGGCCAACGATACCAAAAGCAATGTCAAATAAAGTAACGTTAATATATGTATTAGATAATTAATCAGTGAAGAACACGGCATTATTAGAAATAACTCATTCTCATTCATCAGATCCACTATCAGTCCGATGGCTCTGATGGGGAGGGGGGAGCGGTGCAGTGGCTAAAGCTGAATGTTCTGGCATTCAAGTTTCAAAGAAACAAAATTTTCTTCTCCGTTCACTCGTAAATATTCAATAAATATTGTGGAGCCTCCGTGACCGAGAGGTGCCGTGCTCGACCTCAGGCCGCCAGGACGCGATCAGGTGGTTCTCCTAGACCAATTTAGCCTACATGTGCACAAAAGTGGCCTAAAACCCCATTCATTTCCTTTCATTTTATAGTGGCTCTGATTGATTACACTGTAGAATGTGTTCTGTTAGAAATATTCATGAATTTGACTTGATTTTTATCTGGCCAATATGGCAATGCCTGATAAAAATGGTGCCCTTGACATTCTATCCTTCGCTGGACACGCCACGGAACGTAGATATATATACGGCCGTATTCACAAAATAGGTTTAACAAAACCCGAGCTTAGCGTTTAGACGAGTGTAACTAAACGGCTGCGTAAATTATTTTTAAACCGTATTCACAAAAGCAGTTTTGCTCCAGTGTAACAAAACTTCAGAATACCGTTTAAGCCGGCTGGTTTTACAGTTTGATCCGACGTTCCTCCATACAAATGATGTTTACCCACATACAAAATGCATACAATTTATGAACACAGCATTGAATAGTCTGGTTGAAAGCGCAATCCACGATACGTCAACACAATGTTGGTTTACCGTTGGGCAGACAGCGGTACATCATTAAACCAACAGTGGGCCAAGGTCTATCGTTTACTAGGTCGAAGAAGTAGATCATTTGCTCTTTACTAGAGCCTGTAATTAATATCACACTAGAAGATAATTATTCTGTTATCGTTTTAATGCAGTATTTAAAAACCGACATGTGTTTGTGTCACATTATAATTGTACACGTTACTGAGAGTTCAAATATCAGTTGTATAAAATATTAAACATAGCCTAACTTTCCGACAAAAATCCTTGTTGATCCGATAGGGCAGGGGCCCTGGTGTCGTGGGAAAACAAGATGTTTCTTCCCGCTCACTCGTAAAGATTCAATATTGTGGGGAACCCCCGTGACCGAGAGGTAGCGTGCTTGGCCTCCGAACCACATGCATTGGTTCATTTGTTGATCCGATTAATATTATTTGTTAACCCCTCAAATACAGCCCATGTGTCGTATAATCATAGATTAACCAAATATAATCCACCCTAATTTAAATAACAATAACAACTGAATGATCGAATGGATGGTCTCGTCATGTGATTGACCAAGTTACTCTGCTTAGAATACGGTACTGGGTCATATATTAAAGGTATTTCGTGTAATGAAAGGCGTTTTAACTGGAGAAAAGGAGAAACGATGAAAGTAATACTATGTATGATTATGTGTAAATAAGACCATGCAAGATTATAGTAGTAAGATGCTTTTTGTTAAGGATAGAAATTAAACCAAACATATAATGACAATACTATTTACGCTAAATGGTTTTACCTCTCACATCAGTGTTTTATATTTTTTATCATTTATTATTCAATTCAATTAAATACTTACCAATCAACGAAATAAAAGTACATTTATAATAAATAATCAGTCTGTGTATTTTTTATCCCATTCTCTACTATTTCGTATATTTGCGTTCATTATCATTATAATGCTTATTCCACTTCATGTTAAACCGGTGCTTAAACTACCCCCTGAGCAGGTCTAACTTTCAACAGTAACTGCCCGGTTTAAACCAGTGTTTGGCCTAAACTCCTTTTGTGCATACGGTTTAACGCTAAACCCATGTTTACACCAGTAGGGCTAGTTTTGTTAAACCAGTCCTAAAGATTCATACAGCTGCAAAACGGGCATGTGTGGGACCGCATATATAGAGTGCATGGCTGTAGGCATACAGTAACCTACTGTACAGGGTGACGGCATTAATATCATCAACTAAACTGATTACAAGATACTACTTGAACGATATATCGACCCAGTACTGTTTTAATGTTGGACCAACATCTGCGACGCTGGTCTAACATTGAACCACCATTGGACAAATGTACTATGTTTGAGAGAAAGTCCACCTGCCCAGCAAACACAACACATTTGTATAACATTTATACAACGTCGGCCCAACGTCTTCGACGTTGGTCCAACATTGTATAAAGTCATACAAATGTTTTGTGTTCACTGGGTGTCAATGCAAGTTTGGGATCAACCAGTTTCAACATCCCCGCAGTAATACATTCAGTTTGTTTGCAACCCAGCGACCAAGTAGGGGCCAGGGCAAAGGGTTTTGAATTATTAACTCATAGATGTCGCTCAAGTATATATGAAGTTGCTGTGGTTTGAGAACTTGCTCTTAATGAGGCTTCGGGTATGAAACGCATATTTAGTATTATTATGGAATAGGGCCTGGGCCTACCCACGGGCACTATTGCATTCTGGGGGACCCTTGTCCGCGAATTTTGACAGTTGACCACACCTTTAAAAACTTGCTTTGTGTATACGGCCGATAGAGTCCCTTGCCTGGCGAGCCCGGCCAATTTCATTTACATGAAGCTCGGCCACGCCATGTAATGTGGCTCTGGGAACCAGAGTACACTGTAGGCCACCACCAACTGTACTCATTTCACTAGGGAAGACCGGGGCTAGTTCGCACAAGGATACGTCAGAACAGTGCCCATAATTTTGACAGTAAATGTATTTTCATTCTGTGCTGCCTCCTAGTGAAGGACTGTATCAGTACCCGTGACTTCATGTTCAAAAAGTTTTTTCAAAACAAATTTTAAAAAAGTAAAAACACGTTGTCCATTTTGAGGGGTCAAAAGTATTTTTTTGCTGTCGCACAAAATGCTATTTAGCTCAATGTTTGCCATTGAACCTGACAGCAGCTGACATATAGTTGTAGTGCCCAGACTGAAGTTATTAATCCTTTACACATGTTAGGTTGCCTTCTATAGTGTTAGTTATATATAATATATAATTAATATATAATTTTTCCAAATACGTCCATGTGGGGTTTGTTCGACCAAATGACAAATAAAATGGGGCTAGTTCGATTGTTCAGATTAACCCCACAAAATATCTGGTACATCCAACACTGTTCAGACACACCCCATCCCATGTTCGAACTAGCCCCAAGTGTGGAGTTCGAACAATAAAAAAATGGTAATGGTGATTATCATTTTTTTCATATATTACATATATTTTTTCAATATTATACATATATTCATATGTAGGCCTACTAGTACAGTGTATATACATGGCTCAAAATGGTGCCAACATTGAGTCGGTGTATTGTGTGCATTGTAAAGCACTTCACATCACACATACTCACCGTTTGAGGCCGTGGGATTCAGGGCACATTATAGACACCGACGTTATTTGGTGTGTGAAAATGAGGGATTGGATGATCCCCCTGCATCACCGATTGTCTGCCCAGCGCTTGGCCGACGGCATCAACATGCATGTGGCCACCCAATGATGTGCTAACATTCAACGATCCTCTATAGGTGTACCAATGGTTCGTTTGAGCTTTCTCTGGATTATTAGAAATGATGAAAAATATATTTTTTAAATCTAAACATTTTGAAAAAAATAAAATTATGATCTAATACGTACACTACTTCGTACAAAACGAAATATCATAATTGACATCCCACGGATCTCTTTTAATCGGTCACATCGAAAATGATCATTATATTAAGGCTATATTCACAAAAGCACAAATCTTTCACTGAACAAATTGTGCACAGAAATAAGATAACCGGCTTTAACTAGTTTGATTGTTTGCAGTGCTGCATGTATGATAATTCTTAGCAATGTTCCATATTTTATGTCACACAATGAGTTGACTAAGTTGAGTTACCCGTTTATGACTTGCCCATTTCACGTAATAATAAAAAAACATAAAAATTCAAGTGACACATTTATTCTAAATGATCATCTTTAGATTTCATGATTCGAAGAAGATGGGGATCTTTAACATTTTTTTCATTTGTAATTTGATCTTACATGTAATATGGACAACGTCGAGTGTCGTCCAGAGGGAAATTAACCCTTAAAGCGCTGAATTTTTTACATGAAAATCTTGGAGGCAAAAGGTTTTTTTTTAATATGAAATTATCATAAATGTCTTAGTTATCTCTTTCCGATTCTTTTGAATACCTATGTTATGTGTCTACGGCCATTGGAAATATGTTTACTCTTACAGCGCGTGGATCGACTTTAGTCGTCAAAATCTGACGTCTACAGACGTCAGATTCTGACGACTAAAGTCGATCCCCGCGACGCAAGGGTTAATAGACATGGTATTATTCTAACTTGCTTTCAGATATTCAACATGGAACGAAGCTCAGAGCACTTGTGATAAACAGAACATGACATTAAGCGTTGATGAAGATGTGATTGGTGGGCATGTGCAAACTAGGTCTGATTTTGGTGATGTGACATTTTTGGGACTTAAAAGAAATGAAGAGGTAAATTATTTAAAATCGTAAAGAACCTGGCGAAATGTTGTCTACAAATGTTATTTTTGTGCCTGAAAAATGACGAAATTCGATTATATAATTTTAATCGAGGCATAAGTACAATTCACAATGGACTACCATGATTCAATGAAATCTATTTGAAATGAAACCGTACATATTACCATAAACTACTTTTTTGACTTCTCCTCCCATCTCAGCACGAAGCTAGGTATCCCATGTGGCCTCTTACGACATTAAAGTTATCATTTTGGACCAGTAAAACCAAAAGTTTCCACTTTGGAGCTTCATAGTTCAAGTATTTCAGTAATATGAAGTAGCGTGATTTTGTGGAATTTAGTCAAAACGGTTTTGTGGATATAAATAATAATTGTGCTGTGACCTCAATAACGGACAGATGACCTTGAAATTGAAGTCATTGTAAAATCAATTTGATTATATGATAACCTGGCATGATAACGAACATGATAACTAAGCCATTACCTGATTTACGTACATAGTAGCTAGATCATTGATATTGAATACACTGTTCTGTGTAAGTATCGCAGGTATACCCAATGTACAAAGTTGTAGACCAGAAGAAACAAACAGAGGACTGTTTTTGTGTCCTTCCCAAGTGTCTCTCGTTACAATAAATATTATGTAATGTAATATCCTTTTTATATACTTACTCATCCTATGTTTTTTCTTCATTTATTTCAATTACAGGGAAAGTTCAAAACCTGGCTGGAAAATAGGCTTATCACATACACATCCTGGTTTGACCCAGCGCTTGATTGGATCACTGCCATGAATATTACTATGCACAGCTTTTCCAGCAGAAACAAAACTAATGAAAATACATATCCTGTACTCTCGACACAGGCTAAGCAACCAGATCCATCTTTACTGAAAAACTGTACAGCTGCAATAATCAATACCCATCGTTTATTCTTTTACACCGCATGGTTCGCCGTATCGTGTGATCAGAAGTTTTTAGCTACATACATCTGCTACAAAACGACAAGGAGCTATGTTAAGAAAACAGTTTCACATCATTCCGAGACTGACTGTGACAAAAATTGGTTTTCATTCAATAAAAATCCTACATGTTATCTACTTCTTAAAGCTCCCCAAAACCTATCTTTTCATAATGCTAATAAGTATTGCTCTTCTATAAACAGTTCTGTTGTAGCAGTTGAGACAATAGACTACTCTCCAAATTTAGGTAATTCTCAAATTATTATACTGAGAGATTATTTACTAGATGTAAAATATACACACAATATATTACCACCTGCCCATTTAATGTACAATTTGGATATTCTAATGAAAATAATATTCGGAATGGCTGTGAAGGCAGATGAACGACAGTCAGATATACTTAATTTGTTAGTTCATTCTAGAAAATGGGTCCATGTGGCTTTCCCAGCAAATTTGAATAAATCATGTGGAGTGGTTGAATTTTCAAATATAATGAAAATTCTGATGGATAATATGGACTCACATATACACAAAGGATGGGGTGCAAAATATACAGATTGCAACGATACCATTCAAACTGGCGTTTTTATATGTGAAAAAACGAGTGAATCATATATAAGAATGTGTGATATTGGATATTATGAATGCGACGATGGAACTTGTATATTGTTTATTTATTTATGTGATACATTTCGAGATTGTCTCGATGGTGAAGACGAAATTAAGTGTCATCCTTTTATGACACAGCATCATAACTTGACCACTATAGAAGACAATTTGTATTTACCATGCCCTTTCTTTTACCACTGTAAATCACGAAATACTTCATGGGTGATGGCTGTGAAGATACATACAATTTGCGATGGCGTTGGGTCAAAAATGATTATCCTGAATGAAGATGTTCTTTGCTTGCATAAAAATATTACGTACATTAATCATTTAGGTTTGATCAGTCATCGTGGTAGATTTTATGAAAAATTCCTGCGGCGAACTGGTACGCATCACATTGACGTTAATGTGGGAAAGTTACTTGAGCAAAATTTCACACTGAGAATAGAAAAATATTACGATGAAATCATTCAGAATGAATTAGATAATTCAACAGCGCTAATTGATCACTATAAATTCTCATGTGAACAGAAAGGACAATTCAGGTCATTCTATGACATGTGCCTCCTACGTGTACATGGAAAACAATGTGCTTATTTCTATAGAGATTCTGTGTGTGGTGATATATCTTGTCCTGGTATGTTCAAATGTGAAAGGTACTATTGTATATATATGTCTTCGGTTTGTGATGGACAGGTCGATTGTAGATTTGCAGAAGATGAGCAGTATTGTTCCAATACCTCTTGCCCTGGGCTGCTGAAATGCCGTGGAGAGGTTAGGTGTGTAGGTCAAAATCAAATATGTGATGGCAATGTGGACTGTGTTTTATCATTTGATGATGAGATATCATGTAACGCGTGTCCCAATAATTGCAAATGTTACGGTTATTTATTGGAATGCACCGTGTTAAACTCCTTACAATTAATAGAAACGTTTGACAAATTGTACAATAAGGGAATTATTTTGAATGGGCTTCAACAAACCATAGATTTAGAACTGCTTTACACTTCATCAATTGTATACATTGACATTAATTGTGGAGCTGAGCATATAGCCTTTACTCCTGGGTCACACTCTGATCATCAAAGTATACTTTTTTGTGATTTTAGCAATAACAAATTATACAAAATTGATTTTCTCCTTTCGGGTATATTAAGCAAGCTAGTTTTGTTAGATCTAGGGAATAATGATATTACTCTACTTTCCAACAAAGACATCCGTCTACCATACCTAATGGTTTTAGACGTCAGTAACAATCCTATACTTGAGATAATGTTAGACACATCCAAATATATGGAATCGATTAAATTGATTGATCTTGAATATATTAAATTCCATATGAACATCGTAATAACCAAGGCAAAAAATAAATTGCTGGAAATCAGAGTGACTGATGATAATATATGTTGTATGTTGTCAGAGCTGACCTTATGTACTTACAAAGGAGTGAAGAAAAGATGTCATGGATTGATGGATAGTTCTAGAACAGCTATCATGTTTATTTGTTTTGCATTGTTTACAGCCGCAGTATTTGTAATTGTGACAATACGAATGAGCGTTAAAATCTACTTAGGAGAAGATACTAGAACATTTTACAACATCGTAAAAATGAATCACATCGTTTCCGAACTTATCTCGACATGTTCTTTGGTTTCTTTATCTGCTGTTGGAATGACGAAAATACATTTACTTGGCTGGAGGCAAAGTATTGTGTGTCATTTAATTAATGCAATGATGTCACTCTCGTTGGGAACGACAATAATATTCAAAACATTTTCATTAACTATTGTTGCATTCAGAATAATATATCCTCTTCGCCAACAATTACATTGGTTGAAAAAGACAGCTTTATTATCTTCTAGTATGTGGTTCAGCGTCATGGTAATGTACGGTGTGAGCTCTACTGTTGCATATTTTCAAAACAAAAACGTATTTTTTGACAATCTCTGTTCTATTGGCGAATGTCACTTAAAAGAAACTGGGAGATTGATGATTATTTTTGCGTCGTCTTGTAATGTTGTAGTTATTTTCTTTTTTATTTGTATGGTTTCCAATATAACAGTAATGTTGTTGAGTAGAAACAAGTCTAATCCATTTCAAAATAACGTATCTGTACCTAAGGTAATTTGTACTTTTTCAAGGCAATTGATTGCTCAGATTCTTTGGACAGTGGCTTTAATATTTATATCGGTAAGTAAAGCTATCTCAAGCTACCATGATGATGATTATTGTTATGCTGTATTCATTTATGCTTTACCAATCAGTCTTACATCGGGCTGTATTTTAAATATGTTAATGTAGGTTTTTTATAAACCTCTAGAACTTTGAAATGAATACTTTTTACTCACTGTAAAGGCAAGCCGGGCGTGGCAAATTAGTACGGAACAAAGTATGGCTGTTTGTCTGCTGTACAAATTGGGCCGGTTTTATTTGTCTTTCTGAGCAAGCATATAAGCTGTAGAACAAAGTGGAAAACTGGTATCACAATAATGTGAGGGAGACTGGGGCACATTGAGCCATGGGGTACCATATGACAGGCCTGTTTGGCACATACATTATTTTTCAAATTGTGCGCCATCTGACAATGGTGCCAAAACTAACCAATTATCATTTTCCACCCTATTGCTAAGGGCTGTTGGACATCCTTGACATGTATGTAAGCTTTGGTCCATTTTTTACATGAAAAGTACTTTTTAAAAATAATATGGTGTCTCAAGGTACCCCAGGTGGTGTCTCAAGGTTCCCGAGTACGGGGTACATTCAAATATTTTTTTGAAAATATGTTTTATTAAAAAATGAGAGGTTACACATTTCTGACAATTTTCATCTCTTGCTCAAATATACCCCAACTGAATGCTGTATCCATATGTGTCGTAATAATGTTTTATTTCGAAAATTAAATATATGTTTTTTTCTAAATCACTAGATCTATTGTCAGACTTGTGAAAAGTATTAAATTTTTGCAATAAAAAATTCCTTGTCGTGTTTTGGGAATAATAATGTATTTTACAATTATATTTCGTAAGTTTGCATTGTGATTTTTTTTTATTAATGACGTCCATGTCTTTCTTTCATGATAAGGTGGGTGACCTATTGACCAGCATATATCATGTACGAATCAAGACTGCTGCTATATTGCCATTACTTTTCATTATTACTAGTTTTTATAACCTATTATTATTAGAATTCAAAATCTGCGTTGGGGGGGGGGGGGATTGGATGGAATTTCAGCTGCTGTCCTGCAGTGGCGTCAGAACCGATGGGGCAGGTTGTTAGGCCCTATATGTATGAGCTGGGTTGATGCAGACCTGGAGGTGCATGAGGACTACATATCTGGTAGGTTCAACCAGGAAAAATTATAGGATATATACCGATAGTGAGCAACTGCTTTTAAGAAGTGTCAGTGCTATAAAAAACGGTGTGACCGCAGAAATGGATGTAGTTTGTCAGTCTTATGGGTCCGATTTTGATAGAGATACATTACAGTTCCATCTCGATCTCATGCGGGAGAGCTGCGAGGGAGAAAGCATCACCAACATGAGTAAGCTGACACAGCATCTAAAAGTCATCCCTCCTGTACAGAAGCAGCTGCTGTCACTAGCAATTCACCTGGCTAAGCTTGTTCTTGTCATGCCCGCAACTAATGCGTCAAGTGAACGAGCTTTCAGTGCCATGAAGAGGGTTAAAACCTACTTGAGGTCTACAATGTCTAACAATCGGTTAAATCACCTGATGTGCCTCTATGTACACAGGTGCAGATTCGATGAGTTGGACTAGAGGTGGCCAATGACTTCGTGAATGAATGTCCAGACAGACGATTGTCTGTATTTTGCCGAATTTAAACTGGGGTTGATTGAAGTGCATGATTGGAGTGAAGATGACAATGATGTACAGTAGGCCTTATAGTAATAAAAGCGGTGGGTAGGGGACAATGTAACCAGGGAATCTATGTTGGTTTAGTAACTAGGAAATAATGACAATGGCGGGAATGTTTTATGTTTCACTTTAGATGTGGTATGTGGAGATACCGTGATGTGTGTGTGAGGTTTTCTCGTAACATAGGCTACTTGTAGATTTATCCTTTCTTTCTTGTAGCATGTAGCCCTATATATAAGTGACCTGAATAAATGACACAAAAACACAGTCATCCTAGAGCTTATAAAATACTATATAATATGCCTTCAAATTAATATCAGATGCTCCATAAAAGCAGAAAAAAATCGGACCCCCAGCTGCAACTTATTAAGATCGCTCCGCTCGCCCATAATACGCCAGTGCTTTGCAAACATAGAAGGCACAAAAAATCTACATCTGCTCCCCCCCCCCCCTACTTTCAGAGCAATCTGACGCCACTGTCCTGGCAGCTGATCAATGTGGCCTTACGAGAACTAGTACAGGAACATTTGATTATAACATATAATTATATAAATCTGATAAAGTATATTTTTGTTAATCTCTGACCCTTAAAACCATGATGTAAAGAGCTACTTGTATTCTTTGAAACATGGTATCTGATATATTTTTTATTCGGACAGCTTTTCCAGTAAGTCTTGCTTATTTGCATATTTCATGCTAATGTGCCATCGTAATCTTCTTAATCAAATATACTTAATTGCAATCGGTGACGATGAAAACCTTATGAATGTATTTTATTTGAGATTCAAAGTTGATTATTTTCTGAGATATCTTCGGTAATGGCGGCGGCTAATTTGCATATTTTATGCTCAATACATATTTAATTGTCATACAACACTTTGTTTTTAGATGTATGGCTGGCCCTCTTGTAAACATGCAGGATTATTTTCAACAAGATGGCGGCCATCACGAATAAAATAAAAAGTCAACACAGAGATTGCTAGGGACTCATTTAGTGTGTATTCCTCTATATGCGTTTTTTCTAATGGTCACTAGCTTTGTCTTACCTACGTCATACCTACTGCTTTATATCGGAAGGCCTATTGCACATTGTATGTTATCACACTACGGCTTATATCACCTCAGTGACATCATGCTGTTATCAATAAGTGAACAGCATCTCCTTTTACTAATTAGCCAAATTAATTT
The DNA here is from genome assembly GCA_964017125.1 of Flabesymbios commensalis. NCBI lineage: Eukaryota > Metazoa > Annelida > Polychaeta > Terebellida > Flabelligeridae > Flabesymbios > Flabesymbios commensalis. The sequence goes on from OZ024912.1 coordinate 21,170,078, forward strand.
ATTTCTTTTAGAATATGACTGAAAGTCATGAATAGTTGTTATTGCTTCATCAAAAAGTGGCTTCTTGAAAGATAAATAAAGGGTAGGCCTACATGAACATAAAAAATGTATCTCATCTTTTGGTTCGCCATTTCACCAATTCTTCCTGACTATGCAGACCTCGAGCCTTACCAGATGATGGATCTCGTCCAACCTTTAACCGCCGGTGTTGCATATATTCGGGTTTTTATTTTTTTATTAGCACATTAAGTACCACCTATTAAACATGCACGATTTGAAAACCGTTGACCCCCACTTTGTCAAATCTGAATACTTTTCACTCACTTGAAGTTGTGGATCGCGTCAGCGAGACACATTTTCATGTGGGTGAAAATTCAGATTGAATAATTTGCTGTTAAAGGGTTAATGGAAGAATGTCAGTTAGAAACTGAGCCATTAAACTAACTAATAATGTTTTGACATATGAGATTTCACATATTTTGACGCATTTAATGTTTTCTTTATTAAAATATAGGTGGTTAAGTTAGGTTTTTTATTTACTTCATTTAACTACAGATGATAGGGTTGTTTTTATCTGAGACGTGATCTTGCAATCTAATTAACTTAAATACTTCAGGACACCGAGTATGTTTACTACTTAACGCCAGGTCTCTAAATACGCTTAAGTAATCTGTATCCAGGAGTTTCGATTATTCTATTCTAAATATCTGCACGTGCTGTCTATATTTAATAGTGGACCAGCCCTTTTCCCCGTAACTAGCCGGGAGAGGTGTGAGATTATCAACACCGAGAATGCGCAAAGAGATATACCATCAGCTGATTTTCAGTTTACAGTACTTCAAAGTTCTGCTCCGTAATCTTAAACTGGTACAGCTAAAGAATAGTATAGTTTGCAAAAAGTATCACATTCCAAGCCATTTGGTTTTTGACACTTTGTAGTAAAATGTCAGTGTGTAATTCTGTGTCATGTTCATGTTGATTTTGAATAAATGATTTTTTCCACTAATATACAACCCATAGATCAACAAAAAAACTGTTTCCAGTGGTCAGATAAAAGTTCAAAATGGCCGCCACCAATGACAAAATCGTCAATAATCGGCATGTATTTGGCCAGAAATAAAACACAGACACAAGCTATGGTTCTTTTTAAAGTGTGAGACAGTTCATAGATAAGTTATACATATGTAACCAGACAATACACTATACATATTTAGTGTATGTAGGGCTACTGTGATTTATCCTCATGTTATTGGGTTATTTTAAAGGGCATCATGCAATGTAGGGATGTAGAATTGGTCACTGTCGACCCCCCTCCACTTTACTCACCCCACACCAACTTGTTTGTAGGCTTTGATATATCCCAAGCATGACATAAGATGTTACCAGTAAAAAAAAGGACGAGCTTTATATTTTGACCGCTTTTATGGGGGTACCCCCAAACATGTCTAGAATTAATGGGGAAGGCTTACGTAAGCGTCTGTGATTGATATTCTGACTAACCAATCAGCGCACGCGATATACGATATAACAGATAAATATATTAGTGTTTTAATAATACATCACGCATTGCAGTAGAGTAAATAGTTGTCTCTCCACATACGTTCAAGCACGTTTTTTATTATAAAATAATCAAAATGAACCAAATAAACTAGTCAATATAGTCAAAGGAAATGACATAATAAATCGTAGTTATTGGACATATCAATATCTGACCTATGTTTTCTGAACCCATATAATGAGATATGTGCATGCTTAAAAAGGAGTGTTATTTATATTTATCAATGAAATACATATTTTTTAATGAAAGAATATTGCAGCCTTTCATGAAAATATATCTATTTTGCCTGGGCTGAAATCTAAAACATGGAACTTTGGATTTTAGTGTATGCCTTTTTATCCACTTGTTTTTACATAATTTGTGTGTGCTGAATTCGAATCTGTTGGAAAACATTTTATATTTGGTGACCGTCACCTTCATATAAATAGCAAAACACAAAATGGCCACCAAAATGCTAAGAAAACCCCATATTTTGTATAGTTTGTCGCACATAAAAGCACAATTATTTTTTTCTGCAAGATTTGTAATTGATTATTTTTTTCTTGTGACTTTGGAAAGAAATGACCTTTATTTGACCTTTAAATCCAGGACATACGCCGTTTTTATGTATTTACTGTTACTATAAGTATACTGCTTAGCATGTTGACGATAATATGACGTATTTGTAGTGACTTAAAGGATTAGGAATAAACGGTACTGACGAGTGAATTTACAAGAAAAAAATAAAAAAAATGGCCACGAAATTCATCTTCATATGATCAAGAAACAAAATGGCTATCAAACTGTAAATTAAACCTCTTTTTTTTATTTGTGGTCTGGAGCTGCTCAATTTATTGATTTTGTATGACCTAGGGGCCAAAACAAACATTTCTGATGTTTACTGTTCATCGTCTGACCTATATTTTATCGTAAAATCCAAGATTTTATTTATTTACCATTAAAATAATGACGTTATTCCAAATACTAAGCACATCAAAGCATGTTAGAATACACAGTTTCGAATGACTTGAAACCTAATCTGCCGTATTACGTAGTCCATTTTTTAGATTTCCATTTAACAAATGTTGTTTATGATATTATAGTTCACATGCATAAAAATCGCTTTTATTTGTGTGTTGGCGGTAAACATTTTGAATTTGAAGGTCAAATAAAGGTCATTTTGATCTAAAAACATGAGTCATAAATTTATCAACCCCAAATCATGCAGAAACCAGAAATTGTTTAATATTGTTTAACAAAAATATTTTAAAAACATGCAGTTTTGGCGTTAATTTTTTATTTGCTTATTTGAAGGTAAAGGACACCAAATATAGGATGTTATCCAACAGATTCGAGTTCAGCACATACAAATTATGTAAAAACAAGCGGACATAAAATATAGATTCAACTGCAGAGCAAAGACACGCGTTTGTGTAACCCTATCCCCTCATTTTAAACAGGTTTGTGGGTATCCCCATATAAGCGGTCAAAATATATGGTTATAGTATATCTTTTCGGCTGTTAATATGTTATTTCATTGCTGGGAGACACTCCTGTAGGAATTATCATTCCTGATGAAATGTAGCCTCTATAATGTATGCACGAGTTTATGGGTATTTCAATACAATGTAGTCCATAATTTAGTATTATCTATATTTTTTTCATCGAAATATGCTATACTGTCCGTTCTGATGGATTAGACACAACGAATAACATTGATTTTGTGCTTTTATGTTAATCATTAGTGATAATATAGCGGGAACCTGATTTTTGTTTATCAGTGTCGGCCATCTTGAACTTTTCATTATTGATCGAAGGAAAAAATGGAAACAGTTTTTATTTCTTCAGTTGGGATATATAGATGTGAGAAATCATAATCAATCAATATCAACATGAACCTGACACAGAATTTCGATATGCTACATAGCGACATGTACTATTGGTATTAAACCCCTCGCGTACTCCCAGTCGCATCAGTGCGGGCTTTAATGCATTCTGAAAAATGATAGATGCTCACCAAAAAAGAATTCCGAGATATGTACTATATGCTTGCACAGTAGAAATAGGTAAAAGATCGAAAAGAAATACAAAGTTTGATTGGCGATCATTACGCTTTGAATTACACTCGATTTATTATAGTTATCCTATTATTGAGACGCCATTTCGCACACCATTGCTTAAGAATTTTGTAGAATGTTTTCTGTTTTTGCAATAATTGCAATATCGTCAGCTTATAATAATAGACAAACATTTTTACGGCCAATATCAACACTGAAATTTTGGTTATTTAGCTCTATATTGCTAATTCGTTTATGTAAACATTAAAGGCTCCATGTAGTCTCCAGACTTACTCTGCACAATGTAATATCTCAGGCTATGTTAGATTACTTTTTTTCAGCTCCCATTTTTAAACCACTGGGAACGATTTTCCCAAAGGCAAAAGTAGGGGGCGGAGCTAAGGTGGAGACATGCTTGGCTGGTTATAATACATATACATGTACATGTAGCAGATGATGTATTGATTTTATAAAACTGACCAAAGTCACCACGGAACGCCTGTCCAACACTGCCTGAATGCAGGTGCAGCACTAGAATTGATGGCCATCACCGCTGGCCAGCGTCTAGCATTCACTCCCCCCTTGTTCACCCTGTCGATGCGGGCATATTGAAATGAATAGAATTCTAGTTCAGCTCATGTATAAATACAAGAAACATGAAACATATACCCGATTCAGTTTCAATGTTAATTCAGATTTAATAATGGGCGTTTTTTGTGTGTGAAGTCATGAGGTGGGAGATCCGCCCAGCCCAAGAAAGGTGCACATTTTCAGTTTTTATTTTTGAAAATAACTAATAATGAGTGGACTAAAATAATCTGCTAAGTTATGAGATAGTTCATTGTGATATATACTTCAATTATATTGATGAACTGAAATCACTTCACAGGGCCTTTAAAAGACTAACAATATTATTCACATACATATTCTTAACTGAGTAGTCAATTGTGTCGTCTATCCCATATTGTTGTCTGAGCAGAAGCAGGTTCCTGTCTGAGCAAAAGCAGGTTCCTGTCCATGTTTAAGAAACTGCAGATCACCGATATTTTATTATATTGAATTTATCAACATAAATCCCATATAGTTTAATGTTATGTAACACCATATACCGTCATTTTTCCAAAAAAAACAGGAGTATTCCCCAATTCCTCACTTTGCAGTTTAAAAAAATATTTTGGTGCCTCTACACATGTCTCAAGGCACAAAAAGCTCATCAACAGGATCAGAAATGATATCATCCCTTTTCTTATCTCCACAAATCCAAGATGGCGACCATTATGTCAAGCGTCCCCCCCCCCCCGAAGAAAATCACCTACATGCCATAATCATCATGTTGTTGAAACTTTTTTTTCAAAGCCATGGAAGCTAGAATATATTTTCATCACCAATTTATTTTAATAGAATGTGCTTATTAACACAAAATCCAACATGGCTGCCATATTGGTGAGCTCTTTTAGCGCAGGTGCCACTATTAAGTGATGGCCAACTGCTTTTTCATATGGGAATATAGATATAGATTTAACAAATTTACAAAATATCATATGTTAGAAATCATTGATTAAAAATTCTAACATGTCTCATTTTTAAATATAAGGGTATTTTTCATTCATTTGAAACTTGAGATAGCGTAAGAAATTCCAGTTTCAAACCCAGCGATCAATTCCAATGTAGGTATTTTATATAGTAGGCCTATATAAAATGTTTTTCGATTTTGGTTAAGTATTAGTTGTGATTATTCTAGGATATGAATATTAGCTAATTTTGTGTGAATGTACATAATAACAGAGCTAAGTACAATATTACTCCAGCTTGAACATGTGTCCTACGAGATTGTTGGTTATTTACATGTACTACTAAATAAGAAAATGTTTTAAATCACATGATTTTACTGGCAGAGTTTGGCCATCTATAGGCCTATGTAATTTGGTCAATTTCCTGAAAATGGTAATAGATACCTTGGATTATAGATTAGAATATTCAGATATATATTTTATTTGAATATTAGTGTATTGCGTAATAAATATATGACATTGTATGATATTACAATGTGATATTACACTGAAATGTCAGAATATGACATCAAATTAGAGGATGTGACAGTTTAACATCAGGATATAATAGTTTTATGTCAGGATATATGAATATGATATCAGGATATGACACTTTAATATCATGATATGTAATATAATGTCCAAACAGTGGTGTTTAATATAGCTAAATCACGTTATGATGGCTCAACACAGCTTTATAAAGGCAGTATATAGTGGCTAAACATCACGTTGCTGTATTAAAAAGAAACGATAGTGCATCATATTATCACGAAATGCATTACAATTTCGTGATATATCATTTTAACATCACTATGACATTTTAATGTCAGGATATGACATTTGAATATATGGACATGGTATTTGAATATTATGATATGACTTTATACATTGATGAAATGACACATTGCGGTCACAATATAGCATTGTAATGTGATGATGTGTCATTATAATGACAAACATGCTATTTAATATCGAATATTGTATAATAGACTTGTCGGATTATGACATTAAAATAGGAAAAACATAAAAACAGTTCGAAGTCAGGATCTGGCATATTTATGCCAAGATATTCGATTGTAATTTATCAGAATATGACACTTTAACGTCATGAGATGGTATTATAATTTTGTCCTTTAATATCACACAATAAGATTTGAATGTCAAGATATTCCATTTTTTATGATAGAATATGACATTATCAAATCAAGATATGGCGGGCTTGGCGGCATTCTAATGTGACATTATAAAGACTGAATATGACACTACAATATTTAATTGTGACTATAGAATGTCAGGATATGTCACTTTAAAGTCTGGATATGGCATTTTAATGTCAGGATATTATATTGTCATGTCAAGGTATAACATTCGAATAACATAATATTGAGAGACGCACGTTACCATATGGTAATACAGAAGCAACATTCCAATATCAGGATGGCACATGTCAGTTCAACATATATATCGCAATATAATTCAGTAAGTAAACATGGTAAAGGCCTCTACATTGCTCAAATACCGGTACTCCAAAACTGCCAACAACAAAAGCACTTTGAAAGATTCAATAAAATGGAAAGTAAGATAGGGTTAAGACACATGCTCTTTGAACAGCATGTGCCTTGCCCTCTCTTACTTTTATTTCCTCTTACACTAAAATGTCATATTGTGATGTTAATATGCTATATCATGATATTATAATAATATCGTGACAATACACTAAAAGATCCTGTCACTTTAATACCATGCCGTGATGCTTAACCACCATATCCTGCATTTATAAAGCTGTATCCAGACATCATAACGTCATTTTACTATAATAAAGAGCAATATTTGGACATTACAGAACCATATCATGATTTTAATGTGTCTTGTCGTCATATTATCGTGACATAAAAAGATCATATCCTGACGATAAACTGTGACATCAATTAATGTAATTTCTTATTCCGATATTCTGATGGAAAATCATTTCATTACAACACCATACAATGCCATAACTTTATTACGAAATATATATATCCTCATATTCAAAATGTAATATCTTGATATTTAAATGATATATTCCATGATGATAAACATATTGACATTCGCATATTATGGACAAATATAAGTATTTAAAAAAACATTGTTACAGGACGATTATCAAAGATGTCATGTACATGTAACGTGTGAGGCGCAAGTCTTTATCTTGTAAATACTTTTTGCTAGAAAGCCTCCCTTCAACGTCACCTACTGCCCCAGCCAACACGGTGCATTAATCTAATTCTGTTTATTTTTTGGGCCAGCGTCGAAGACGGCCAGCCAATATTAAAACAACATTGGATGAATGCCTCGTGTTTAAACACCATTATGATACAGAGCATATTTTGCTGTACAGGAGGGTGTGGAATCTACAGTCTGGGAACGGATTTTATCTCATGGTCGTTTGTCACCAGCGCAAACTGAAAGAGCAGTCGCTCCAGAAAGAGTTCTAAAAAGAGTGAATAGCGGGTGCAGGAAGAGTTGTTCAAAGGGGGGGGGGGATCTCACAAATCTCGACTGTAGTGTAAAACGATGTGCTCTTTTTGCATTGGCCAAACATGTAGAAACTGTGACAGCTCGGATGATTGAAACGCAATAATTTCATTATTTACCGGAGATTAATTTGTTAACTTGACAAATCTCAATCTACATTTCTAGTGGGAAAGCAGTTCGAAAACACTACAAAGCTTCACCCACCATTGTAGAATTAACTACCATGTGGGATTCCTGGTCATCTAAATAAGTTCAAGACTCCATGGGTTCGGCTAAAAAAATACATTTTAGTTTCAACAACGAGATAGTTATCGCATATTTTCGGGGTTTTTAAGAGATCGCTTAACAAAATATTATGGCGGCCATCTTGAATTTGTGGTATTAAGAAAAGTACTGATATTATTTCTGATAATCTGGATAACCTCCTTGTACTTTAAAACATAGGTAGAGACACCAAAAGCATTGTTTTAACTTCAAAAGTGAAGAATTGGGGTATACCCCCTTTTTTTTAAATGGCGTTACCTGGTGTTATTTTTAATTACCTACTATGTGGGATTTATGTTGATAAATACAATATAATAAAATAATGGTGATCTAAATAAGTGCTAGATTCCATAGGTTTGGCCAAAAAATACATTTTAGGTTCAACAACGATATAGATATCTCATATTTTCGTGTTTTTTTAAGAGATCGCTTAGCATAATCAGAACAATATGGCGGCCATCTTGAATTTTTGGTATTGAGAAAAGTGCTGATATCATTTCTGATCATCTGGATCAATTCTTTGTGCCTTAAAACATAAGTAGAGACACCAAAATATTTTTTTTCTAACTACAAAGGTGAGGAATTAGGGTATACCCCTGTTTTTCGAAAATGGCGTTACATGGTGGCGGCCATCTTGAATTAAAAAAAATGCACAAGGGAGATTTTTGGGGCCTCTTCGGAATTCGTCTGGGGAGATGTCCAGGTATCATTCCTGAAAAAATCAGCTTTCTGCAATTTTATTCCAGGTTCCTGTGTTTTTTTCACTAATGCTCTTGCACTAATTACATGATTTGCTTTTTTGAAACCCGTTTTTCTTATTAACTATAACATCATATAGTTCACAATTATAATAAAATTATGTTCCTTAGTAAAGCTGAATAAACCATACGTGGCACATTTAATTTGGTGTCGTTACACGGCTGAATACTAAATATGTCAGATCGGTCGTTGGGGAGAAGATTCGAACTGCTGGAGCATTCCACCCAGTTCATGCTTCACAAGCTGAGTACTTGATAATGTTTTCTTATTGGAAGAGTAAGCTGCTCCAACATTACAGTTTGTTTTACAAAACTGACAAGCATATTTTTCTCCAAGATTATACAGGTGACCAAGCGATGCAGCAACTTAATCTTCTCTCAGCTGCTGTAGCCTAGGGATAAGGCATCAAGCTCGTGGTTGATGTCAAAGACTATACTCAGCTATATCAGCAAATTGCAAAACAATTTTTTTATTTATTCATGCTTACAGCGCATGTACAAGACATCCTCACATAGAGAGTAGTAGGCACCGACTATCATAAAAAGTGTGAGAGCCTCAGGGTTTCCATACATAGGCCTACCAGCTGCACCACTGTGCAGGCGCTTAGGGCCCGTTCCCATTGGTAAGGATTAGCCCACATCGGTAGCCTACACGCACGGGTGCCATATTATCTATAGCCTTCCTTAAATCCACGCGCGGGAAAAAAATAAACAATGTAGAATTTTTTCCGCACCACATGGCAAATCCGCATGGAGAATTCTAGAAAATGATGTCACACAGATGGGCTTTCCCGTGTATCGCCACGTGTTTTTAAGAAAGTGTGAGGATAAACCTAACTTGGACATATAATCACCTGATAATCTGCGAATATGGCAAAAAAGCCCCATCAATAACACCATTAAAGATGTAAGATCTCATTAGACCTTGTTCGGTCGAATCCCAGTTTGTACAACTAAACGAAAATCAAACACAAAAAAACAAATCTGGACAAGAAATGTGTGGCAGAAAATTTCTAAGAAGCTAGAGGTAGAAGGAAAGACAGGTATAGGCTTATTTATGTAGACTACCAAAATGGGCAGGGGTCGAAATTAACGCTATCCCGTGTGGCTGAAGTGCTATTCTAGCTACAGGAGCTCATCCTATATTGCCAAATATATATCTAGGCAAATTTAGGGGATTTTTAAAATAATTTGGTAGAAATAAAGGGGCGTGCACCCACGCTGTAAGACACTTGCACGTGCCCCAGTTAAGGGAGCCTCAACCACAATCACCATAATCACCACCAACATCACCATTAATGGCATCATCACTAACCACCAATGGGATCATCACCATCACCACCATCATCATAATCATCATCATCACCACCACCACCATCATCATCATCATCATCACCGCCACCATCACCACCACCATCATCACCACCATAATCATCACCACCATCATCATCACCACCACTACCTACACAACCACTATCATCATTACCAACACACCACCATTATTACCACCATAATCATCACCATCACAACTATCGTCATCACCACCACCAACACTACCCTGATGACATCGCAAGGCTCTGACAAACTGACCGCCATGTTTTAGCGGGCTTGGCTCTACTGTGATCACCAGAGCGCGCTAGCTGACTAGGGCCAACACCGTTACCGTCTTATCGGTAGGCGGAGTCACTGTCTTTTTTACACGGGCAGCTGTGGAAAAATGGTCATCAGTGCGACCGAGCTTCACGCAATGTGAGTAGCTTGGCTTAGCCGGGTACACCAACACAACCGCAATCATCAATACCAACAACACTACCATCATCATCACTATCATCATCACCACCACGACACTCACCACCATAATCATCAACACCATCAGGACTACCATCAACTCAACCACCATTACTACCATCACTACCACACCACCAGCAATACCACCATCATTACTACCACACTACCAACACCACCAGCTCGACCACTATTACCACCACCATCACCACTACCACCACCATCACCACCACCCCATCACCACAACCATCACCACCACCAATACACCACCATTTTCACCACCATAATCATCACCATCACAACTATCGTCATCACCACCACCGCCAACACAACCGCAATCACCAATAACAACAACACTACCATCATCATCACTATCATCATCACCACCACGACACTAACCACCATAATCATCAACACCATCACCACTACCACCAACTCAACCATCATTACTACCACCACTACCACACCACCAGAAATACCACTATCATCATTACCACACTACCAGCACCACCAGCTCAACCACCATCCCCACCACCATCACCACTACCACCACCATCACCACCACCCCATCACCACCACCATCACCACCAACCCATCACCACAACCATCACCACAACCAACATCATCACAACCAGCATCACCACTACCACACCATCAAAATTACTACTATCACCACACCACAATCATCATCACCATCACTACCACATTTATCAACACCACCAACACAACCATCATCACCACTACCACCACCATCACCACCGTCATCGCCACTACCACACCACCAACACACCACCAGCAAAACCACCATCACCACAACCGACATAACCACCATCACCACCACCATCACCCTCACCATCACCACCACCACCACCATCAGAACCATCACCACTAATATCACTACCACCACCACCATCACCACTACCACACCACCAACACAACCACCATGACCACCATTATCACTAAAACAGCCACAATCGCCACCACCATCCCTACTTCACAACCACCATCATAATCATCATCATCATCATCATCAACACCATCACTACTACCATCATGATCATCACTACCTGGTCCACACCAAGGAGATTATTATTATCTGCTTGGGTGCTACATGTGGATTAATATCAAAACCGCACTAATGGAAACAGATGACCCACACTGGTAACCGCACAGGACCCTCGCGGGTCCACCCGTGTGACTAAAAAACCTTACCTGTGAAAACGTAGCCTTAAAGATCTAGTCATGGTCGGAATTTGCATGCGTAGGTTACATGTAAGTCTCTGCATACAGAACAGGTTGATTGCATTCAGACCGAGTAAATCAACCTGATTACAAGACTATGGATATTAATACTCGTTGTTTTAATGTTAGACCAACGTCTGCGACGATGTGCCAACATTAAACCAGCATTTGGTGAGTGTACAATGTTTGCTGTGAAAGCCCTCCTGTCAATACATGCGTGGGGTCAGCTGTTTTGAGTGCCGATTGTTTTATTTCACTGCTGATGAGACCAATTATAAAAAAAACACAAACATGCACATGGGTTTGTAGCCTAAGTACTGAACCTATGAATTCACCCTCTTACAGACTCAGGTGGTCACTCAAGAACAGAGCTGTAAGTCAAGACCTTGGTGAATCCAGCAGCAATTTTCTAATCATTTGGTGCATTTTGTAAAGCTCACATCATCAAGACCAACTTATTTCCCCTAGTGTGTCAGATTATGACTAAGCGATGGCATAGGCTACATAGGCAACAACAAATACATTTTATATTTCATCACAGAATGAGTGGTGGCTTTGTCAGAGAACAAAGGTATGACAGTAGGCCTAATAAATTTCAAAGAAACGTCACTCATGAGTCTAAAGCTGTGGCACAAAAGTGTTTGCAGAATCCATCTGAATATATAGGGTCGCTGCACTTCTTGGTTGTCCTTAGACTGGTGGTTTGGCACGATGATTAGGCCTACTGTGCCATGAAACTCATCCTACGAAAATCTACTTTAGTTGCTGCAATCCAAGTTGTATATGCAGCAAAATTTACGAAAACACCACTACGGATATTCGTGGGTAGCACAACTCCATCCTTCTCAAACTGTATCTCATCCTTCATACCCTGTACGATGAACAGTTTTATCTCTCATATCCCAAGTAACACAAAACATTTTAAAAATATTTTTAAAAAGTTGCACGCAAATGTTATAAAACATTTGTAAGGTCTAAAAATATCCATAAAACATTCGTAAAACATGTTAAAAAGAAACATTAGTATCAACGTTACAGAAACGTGGCTAAAATGTTTTTTCAATTGTGTTTTTTTGTCTAACAAAAAATATTTTCTGGATATTTTCTTGACCCCACAAAATAATTTTGTGCTGATTCATAAAACACAGACACCCTAAAGACATTGGCATTATTGATATCCTTAGTCCTCATATCATCAACATACAGTTTGGGGCACCGGTACAAATGCGAAGGGGTCTCATATTCTTTGATGTGACGGATGTTGCTGGATTTGTACCTGTTTTGTACCCTACCCTTCTCAACTGTCAGGGATAAAATATCAGAGGTAGGAGAACGTGCCTATAGCGCACCCTGTTCCTAAAACGCACCTCTGTACGTTTTGAAGAATTGGTGTACACTTATGTCATAGGGGCCTATATTTTTGCTAGAAAGGCTATTGACGTGGTTATTAGATGTGTGCAATAGCCTATGCAACGGCCACATGCGACAGCATCTGCTAGCAGAAGCATTAAGAAGTTAGAACACCAAGGTAAAACCATGTTTTTTATTATAATTTCAGAGGCTTTTGAAACTGTGATAACTGTCAAAGGGTTATATTGATACATAGGCCTACCAGAAAATGACACATTTTTCTGTTTTAATCATCTGATATGAATCGTAGTTTAATGATGTAATTTTCACAAAGTCACTTAGAATATAATTTTTGCTTGTTCACAAAACGCACGAGGGGTGCGTCTTAGGTACAGTACGGTAGTATTTAATTTTAATATTGAGCTTAAGATCAAACGCAATGGATTGTTTATCGTTAAAAAGGTGCAGTCTGTTATCAAGTCTGAAGACTTATCACCCGACTTTACATTTTACCCGCTGGAGTCATATCTTAGAAACTGTTTGGACAAACCCTTATTTGGGGGTTGTATCAGAAAACCTATTATTCACTGCCCACATTTCTACCATAAAAAAAGCCAACCGCATGGTAGGGTGCTTCTGTTTTTTTTCTGATCTTCACGTATTCCTGGCTGAGAGTAATGATTATAAGAGCCACCTGGTGAATAGTTTATCTATCTGAAATAGATTAGACGGTTCTTCTGCATTTGTAAGAAGTATCAGCACTATGCATGATATGTTTTGCCATCTTTGTGTCCGGGTCACGTGACCCAGGAAATGGAGCTTGTCACCGGTGTTGCGTTTGTTTTGATTATATTTTAAGTTTTATTTCATGCTCTTATGCCATAATTCTGAAGTAATAATGTCCGTTTGGACAGAGACAGACCACCGTATAAAATATGGCGTCGGTGAGTTGAAATAAACCGCTGTAGCCTGTGTAGTGTAGGCTGTAAATCATGCCAAATGGCGAAAATCCGCCGAAATGCATCAGCCTTACTCCCTTAGGCTTAGCCTTAGGCCATCACTCACACAGTCACACTGTCACACATCAGATTCGAATAATCAGACCAGTCCAGTCAGCCATCACTCAATCAATGCTCATTTACTGTCAGTGTCACTGACACTGTCTGTGTCAGTGTGTGAGTGACTGACAGTGGCATTATCAGACTGAAGTTCTACTTCAAGTTCTATGAATCTAGATCTATCACCTGACCACTATCAGTATCAGTGTTACTAACACTAACACAGTAACAGTACAAACAAAAAACAAAACAAACAAAACGACAGTGCACTGGTGCCACTGGCACTGCTGCAGTCACTGTCAGTGTCACTTTCAGTGCAACGCTAACACTGGCAACAGTAGGCACTTCACCACTTGGCTGTGGCAATATTCCCAATAAAATATAATTTAACTTTTCCATTAAGTTATCTCTGCTCTATTACTCTCTACAAGGTCTTGCGATATTAAACAGGTCTAATTTTTTGAAATCAGATGAGGAGTAACGCATCATGCCGCATGTTTTTCGTTGATTTATCCGTCGATTTTCAATTGATTTTCATGAAATTTTGTAAAAATCATATTTCAACAGAATCCTAATATCCCTGAAAATGGTGTTAAAATATGTTCAGTATTTCAAAAGTCAAATGGTCTAACTTTTGCGATATTAAATATAATTTTGAGAAATTTTTACAGGCGTTAGGATATGACTTGAAAATTGCCTACAAAGAAATTGATTCATAATTGACGGATAAATCGACCAAAAGTATGCGCTACAGAATTATCAAAATGAATGTGGCCTAGGGTATAGTCTATTTCTCCGTCAATTATTAACTGATTCTCAAGAAATTTTGCACAGGATATTTTCAAGTGATGTCCCAACATCGGCAGGGTTCACCACAGTGCCAGAAATGCCGGCTGCTCGACCAGATAATTTCTATAAAAAAAAAAAAAAATTTTTTTTTTTTTTTTAATTTAAATTTTTTTTTTTTTCTTTTCAGTTCCGTTTTTGTGGTGTCCTTCCATTTGTGTTTTAAAAATGGCTGACTGCCAGTGACTGATTTTGTAATTTATTGGCTTTTAGTATCAGTTGTTCATTGATCAGTTGAACATTTTTTTAAGAAAAAACGTGCCAGATATTACTTAGTGGGCACCCACACATGCTGCAAATTGTATGCAGCAGTGTAAGGGTTAAGCTGCTCGTGCGCGCTAAGTTAATATTTTTGAGAGAACAACCAGATGATTTTTTTTCCTGTGGGGAACCCTGCATCAGTAAAAAATTTGTAAAGTTATGCACAATAACTGTTAAAGTTAGACCATTTGACATGTGGTAAATTAAAATATGACGTCCCTCTATGAACCCATTACACTAATTCTGGAATTTTATTACATGTTAAATGGTATAACTTTTGAAAATATTTCATATAATTTCGCGACTTTTTTACCAATGTTAGGACATGATTTGGAAATGTCCTGTGCAAAATGTCAAGAAAATCGGTTCAGAATTGACAGAGAAATTGATGAAAAGCATGCGCTCCAAATAATTGTGTCATAGACTATAGGCGAGTATAGCCAGACCTATAAGAAACAAAAACAATTAATATGCTTTTTACATTTTTAAAATTTCTTAAGTAGTTTTGGAAATATTGTCATTTTCTCCTATGAAAATTGGCCTTTTGTCCGGTATTGTACAGAACCCCAGAAATTTTGCACCGAAAAAGTCTCTTTTTAATAATAATAAAAAACCATCACAATTTTTCTTAAAATTAACAATACTTTTTCAAATTAAAATAAATAATAACCCCACATTTTTAGGTTCGTTAGATATTGTGGATCGTGATTGCGCATTGATTTTTTTTTTTTTGTGACCTTAACCTTCAATAATGTCACTGAAAGATCAAGGTCAACTGTAAAAAAGTTTTTGTGGCATGGATAAAGGTACCTGCTACCCCTTTAATTTTAATTTTTTTTTTACAGGAATGTTCCGAATATATGCTTTAACATGTTTAACTGGTTATTTTATTGTACTAGGCGACAAAACAAAATCTTTATTTACAGAAGTACAAACAAATTTTTAGAAATCTGTACAGTGGGCGATAGTACAGGTTTCGCCATTATTTCTCTTCCAGACCCTAGTTCTAAGTTTAAACCATCCTAAAAGGTATTTTTTTAGATAAATAAAATTTACATTTTTGTGCATCTAGAGATCATAACATTTATAGCCTTTTTTAATATATATACCAAAAACGACGTCATAAATTCAATTTTTTAGACCCCATTTTCATGTTTACACAAGTGCCTAGCATCAGTGCATGATGAAATGAAATTTTAAATTCAACTTCATTAATACATTGTTTATATAATTTGTTACAAATTACTACTGAAATATTTAATTCATCATATCATAATCATTTCAATTTTTTTATGTAATTGTAGATTCTACAGAATGACTCTTGAAAGTTGTAATTGTAGGCTATCCCCATTGCAGGCATCAAATTAAAACCTATGAACCTATAAAAACCTTTTAAAACCTATATTTGAAAAAGGAACCTATATTTTTCTGGAAATAACCTATGTAACCTATGAAAACCTATATTTTAATCTTGCTTTGAAAAACCATTGCAATATGTTGCACTATATTTTACTTGTGAGAATGTGTTTGTGTCAAATAACTTTCAGTGTTTCAAAAAGAAAAATCTTCAAATAAGTCTGAAATAAATAATTATTTAAAAATTTCTAGCCTCGCTTTGCTAGATTAGACCATTACTATAACACAAAATGTGAGGTTTCGGGGGAGGTTGCATCCTGAAACTAGATTGAATTCAAAATGGCCGTCAATCAGCCATTATTTACCTCGATAGGCCTGATATCGGGTAAACCATGCCAGATAGCTAGACCATTGCTGGGATATTGATTAAGATCATTAATTTCAATGAAGGTTTGCAATCTCTGACTGACTGTCTAGTTCTTATCTTTCTCTTAGACTGAGCCTCTTAGATCTAGTTGTCTTACATCTTGTTTTTTGACTTAGCCTAAGACTACAGTACATTAATAACACTACACATATCAAATTCTAATTAGGAGCGGGAGCGCCTGGACTTGTATTCTTTATTCTGTATCCCTTTCCCAATTTGCAACATTGAGGTCAAAAAGTTCTTTTGTTTTTATAATTTACCTCAGATTTTGATAGCACAGCATTTTTCTTGCTCAGAGAAAACAGTGGAATGTGGTCGAGCACTAGTATTTCTTTCAGCGTATCAGCAGTTATGAAAAGGGGTCGACATAATTTTATTTAAAAATTAAAAAAATTATGTGATGTACTAGCATGACCATCATCACTAATGCACTAACTGAAAACTGCTGTTTACAACTCACTGTATTTATTGTAATAAACGCCCTCAGTGGTGTTTAGCCATTAATTAGATTACTGCTGATGTTACATACAGTTACATGTGCGTGGGCCCTTGTGCCAAAAATAAATACCTGTTTCCAATTACAATGCCTTCCCAAACAGGGTAGGTAGAAGAGGTGAATTCAGTCCAGTTCTATCTCTGAAAAAATATCTTTAAAAGTCACTCCAGATTGAAGCAATATTCACCATTGGCAAAATGGTCAATGGGTAGGACGGGCTCTGATTACAATTCCAATTCATGTTCCATACAATTTAAGTGTGCTGGTATTTCTTTGGAAAATTTAAAACAATGCTAGATCAAATTTGTGTGAATTAGTTAATCTATTCTGTTGATTTTATTGATATTTGATAAAATACTGATTAATTTATTTTTTATTTTTTTTAGTGGTCTACAATTTTGATCTACCTGGAAAATATTACCTGAAACTTAATGTTGGTGACATAGTGCACATCCTTAAAAATTGTGGAAGTAAGTTTTTTCTGTTATAATGTTTTTCTCAAAACCCACATTTAGCCTTAAGTATTGGTAAAAATTGTTTTTGGTATAAAACAATAATTCATGAATTATTTTCAAGATTGGTACTACTGTTACAACACCAGAAATCGGCATATTAAAGGCCTCCTTCCAAGCAACTATGTTCATCTGAAGGAAGTTGTAGTGAGTAAATCAAGGTAAGATACATCTCGTTCCTCGATTTTTTGCAAGAAAATTATGAACGTGTACATTTTCACTGTTTCTCTGAAGGGATAGTTCTGTATTAATATACGTCGTATACATAAAATTTAAATGCTTATTTATAACTCTTCACTTCAAATATTTATGAGAGCGACACAACATAACATAGGCTAAACAAACAGATTTAATATGTTCTCAGCTGTGACAGAGTTAAACCATTGCCATCAACGACTCTTTAGACAATATTAAACTTTGTGCTTCAGAATTGATTGCTTCCATTTTTCATTCGTCTGATTCAATTTTATATTTATGAAGAAATTTTTGGTAGATGCTCAGTTTATCCAATATTGAACTATCGGATAAACTGAGCATCTACCAAAAACTATTTTAGGCGACCCAAATTTATTTAGTTGTCTTACCGATTCGGCGTGAAAATATCCGAAAATGGCAAGAAAAATATCTAAATTTCCATCATTTTATTGTTCCCGCCATCGCCGATTTATAATTTTCAAGTTTTAAAAAATTGGAAACTGTTTCTTTCCGTATGTTGGATTATTTTATTTTTCTGAAGTACCGTATTAACTGATTAAGCAGATCTATGCACTGCTGACCACCTATGTTAGCGTTCGTGATTGGCCCACACCCAGGAAACTCTTTGCTTCCTGTATTGTCGACTGATCAGATCAGTTGTTCTAAAAAAAACCTTGAAGCACCCCTTTCACAAATCTTTTTTCCCCACCCTATGGCCCCAATGCTGAAAAAAATTGGTAAAACAACTAAATAAATTTGTAAGGCCTAAACAAATTTTGTGATATTTTTATTGATCTAATTTATGTTTGAAACCGTACATACATGGTTCAAGGGTTAATCATTCATTACAGTCACTGGAAACATGCTGAGCACTTCAATTCATGCATTGTTTTTTGCCTGTTTTTGTTGACAGTGAATATGAATCAATAACGTCCAAAGAATTACCTATTGTGAATGAAATCACGTCAGTGCTGCGAGAGTGGGGAACCCTGTGGAAAAACCTTTATGCTGTAAGTACATTTAAGCAAGTGTGTAAGCAAGTCATTTCCAATTCATGAACCACTTTTTCTAATTACTAATCACAAATTTGGTTATTTTGTTTCCACAGAACAGCAATGGGTTAGACTTAAAAGACTTTGATGAGATCAGAAAAATGATGCTTGATCTTATAATATGGCGCAAGCAGATTATGTCACATAAGCTAACAGTGGTAAGTCAAAATTATATGTAAAATTAATCACTGCAATCATTCCGAATTAGATAATAAGTGTTTATTTTTATGAAAGGTAAAGTATAGACTACCTATTCATCAGTTTACCGACCTTAAGTTAAACCTTACCACGCTGAAATATTTTTGTAAGAGAGCGACATGGCACAATGGTTAGAGTGTGGTGCTTTGTTGATGTCGCTGCCTGCCATGGGATTTCGAAGAAATATTATGTTTCTCCCTTCACAATCTTTGGACGTTGTTTCGATGTTGTTTCTTTGGGCAAGGTAATTCACTCTAAAATGCTTCACTTGATTCATGGCAAAATAAGTACCTGGTGAGACAGAGATGGCAATATGTATGATAAGTGCAATGTGCCAAAATGGCTGCAGGACTGTATGATCTCCGTGGAGCTGATATGATGCACAAATGAACAGGTCCAATGACCAGATGGTAAAATGTAAAGTCGGATAATACATCTTCAACCTTGATATTAGACATATGAACCTGCACCTTTACCTTTATATGAACCATGGGGACCAAATGGTTTTTTTTAAATTTGAAATAATTATAAATGTCTTAATTAGCTCTTTAATTAGCTTCATTTGAATACATATGTTATGGATCTATGGCCATTATGAATATTTAATTTTTTTATTGTGGGAACTGTCTTGTCATAATCTGCAGTTTTTAGACGCTGAAAGGGTTAAACATGCTAGAAGAAAATATGCATACTTGATTTCTGCTATTGTTTGCCAGATTGTTTGCCGGCAATGTAGTACACGTAAATAAGGTCACTTTTGTACACATTTTGTGCCCTAATTATCTTTTCACCATCACTTATTGTCAGCCCGCTTTTTCGTGTGATACACCACCCTGGGGTACCAAATAGAAATCCGCCATTTTGTTTAATTATTTAATTTATTTTTCATGGCTGTACCCTGGGTACCAAAAAGTGTAAAATAATTTTAAAAAGGGCAACAATAAATGTAAAACATTCTTATTTTGCAAAATATTCTTGTTTTAGGGGCATTGGTAAAACATCTTTCAATGTTGGAACCTGTTGCAACGCAAATTGCAGGCGCATTCACCAGGTGTCGCTGCAAATCATGCGGTACCCCGGGGTACATCATGTGTTGCAGCCATTGACATTAGGATTTTTTTATACTAGACAACAGGGCAGGTGAACTGTGATTTTTTGAAACTCTACCCAACCATCGGGCGACCCATGTGGACAGTTTATCCGACCTGGGCCTTTTTAACCTGCCTCGGGTGGCCGGTCGGACGTTAGTGTCAATGGCTGGTGTAGTATTGGGGAAGTCAGCAAGATCCAATATTCAATTTTGGACAGTGTCTGATATTAGCCTGGACAAAAAAATACATTTACCAATCTATTACTGTCAGTTACTAGCAAGCCTCTAACTAAGACAATTCAAGAATAATGTTGACTGATATATTAATTTTTCATATTAACAATTTATAGTGGAAAGTGATTACACTCAGTATGTTCTCTGTCTATATCTCCCTTATACATTTCACCTTTTATAAATCCCAACTTTTATCTTTAGATATCACTTTATGCACTAGTAAGCATGTAAACAGTATTTCCGAGCGAACACGAAACATTGATATAATGTTGATTTAAAAAAGATGTTGATCTGGCACCATCTACAGCACTGGCCCAACTGGCTCAACATTGATACCATTTCTCATGTTTGCTGTGTTAGTATGTTTTATCGGGACAACATATTTAAAATAAAAAATGGTATGATTGTTTAGCTCAGATCGCCTTGTTTGATCTGCATGTAGTATCTTAGCTATATCATCTAGAAAAAATGTATATTATCTTTGTTAACTCAATTCTTTACAGGATGAATTGAAAAATTTGCAGCAACGTGTCACTCATAAGATTGATATTGGAAATGCGTAAGTCTTGAAGTTATTTTTTTCAGCTGAATTTGTATTATGGTTTCAACCTTGTGTGTATTTTATAAATTTCTTTTTTTAATTTACTGTGATTTCCTTTGTAGGCGATTAGGTTTAGACCTGGTGGTGAGAGATGAGGAGGGAAACATTTTAGATCCTATCTATACAAGTACAATCAGTCTATACAGACAGGTAATCAATACATTTTAATTAGTAATCCCAGTACTCTGTAAATACAATACATTGAACCAAAGATTTAGGTTGGACCAATGTTAAAGCAACAATGTTTTGTGTTTACCGGGATGGATATACATGTGTATGCAGAATTTTTAAGTGTACATATCAAGATTTTAGTTTGATGAGATGAAATCAAGATGTAGCTCTGATTTAATAATGTATACTCTGTTCCTATCTTGAGTTCTGGACAGGTCTTTGTTGTTGATATCACGCTGTGGTCATGAGCAGAAAGTGTCTGGGTCAAAGACCAATTAACCAATATAATATTATATTGGTATGTGTACTGCATACAGTACTGTTCATTTGAAACTTGCATGGTGAATATTCGCCATGAATTTACATGAATTTAATTCGCCGAATTCGCGGTGAATAATACAAATGATTGGGCAAACATCCCCCATGGATTCGCCGCAAACTCACCGATCAATATTCGCCACACAAGTTTGCCTTGTGATAGCTAGTCGACACTGTGAATTCGGGATGGGGAAGTCAGTGGATTCGCGGTGGGGAAGTTGCTGAATTCGCGGTGACACGACGACACCAGCACGTGCCACGATTACCGTTATTTAAGGCTGAAGCTCAGATCAATCTGTCGATATCAATGATCACTGAGCCAATGCAATGAACAGTCATTATTTTTTTTGAAGGAAAATTGACACGCAGTCGTCGTTCTGACACAACTCAACGCGCAGCCTGCTTAATCCAGGTGCTGACATCAGGTGTGAAAAATAGCTGCGACTGATCAAGGCTGACACTGTGCATGCTCTGGCTCTGTTAATGTGTCACAAGCATTACACTCTAACTGAGCAAAAAACACTTGGATTGATCAATAATACATTGCCAAATAAGAATTGAAAAACAAATGTTACGGATGTATATAATATCATTGAAATATTCAATGGCAAACAGGCGAGGTCAGCGTCTTCAAGGTTGACCCAGCATTGAAGTTAACGGACGACGCAGCCAGATGTGTAGGTCTATAAGGTATCTTCATGTATATATCCTCTGAGGCACTGTATGCACGTGGCTGTGGTCCGTGCGGGACGTTGGTTCAGTGTTGTTCTAATGCTGGGCCATCCTCGTCGATGGTGACCTATATTTGACCGGAATCGTCTGGTATTGACGTGTACAGACCTGGTGCGGCAGCGTGTGTTGTGCTACTATTCATTCACGTCTATAAATACCCCAATAGACGCTAAAATGAGAAAACTAGGCCTAGATGATTAAACTCTAGTAGTTGAGCCACGGCCTGACGCTTTGAATATATTCAATAAGTCTAGAGTCTCCTGGCATGGGATGAATTCCCTAAGTACTGTGAATCGTATTTTCCCAAGAGGAATTCTCCGTGGGGAAATCATCATGGGGAATTCCCATGGGGAATTATTCACAATGGGGAATTCCCCATGGGGGATCTGATCCCCTGGCCATTCGTCATGAATTCACCAATCTGTCTGGGGCAAGGAATCAGATTCCCCAAGGGGAATTCCCCACATGTGGAGAATTCTCTTGTGGGAAATTCATGTGAATATTTCTGGTGAATTTCCTGCAAGTTTCAAATGAACAGTACTGTATGTAGGTCAGCTATCTAAATAAATATCAAAGCAGTTGATTATAAACATATATCAATAAATTTTCCTACTGTAGCATGTTATGCTAAATGTAGGTTGCTCTCTCCTTCAGTAAAATAAGTTAAGGAAAAATCTTCAAATATTTAAACATAATCACAATAACTAATATTTCAGTCTTGAACACATTTTTTTATTTCTAAAGATATGGATGATCACTTTAAAGATTTCTGCAGTTCTGTCAGCCATTTTAAGATCCCCACTTTCCATAGAAAGGTGGCTATAATGATATTGCGAGTATGTGCTGAGGCTATGAAAATCAAAGAATTGATTTGTTAGAATGATATTTGATTATTACATGTATATACAGCTGTAAGAGGATAAGGTTGATGTTGAGTCAGAGCATTGCTCATGGCGAAAATTATGTTTCCCGTTATTTGTTCTCAACATCTGACGTCATAATTTTATCACAGGGTCGTATCTGCCACTATCTATAGTGTCAGATACATCCCTTTAACCCTTATCCTGCTACATTAAGTAGTTTGAATTTTCACTCACTTGATGCTGTGTCTCGCTACCGCGACCCACAACTTCTAGAGAGTGAAAATTACTGATATTTAATTTGACACCAAGCATTTGCAAATCTTGATGTTTAAACACTAATTTCATTCCAAATAACTGTGATTTATTCAGCTAATAAAACAGGTTAAAAATCACAATATTCGTTATCAGCAGGCATATCAAGAGTAAAGGTAATCAGTGATCAGGGCTAATAACATTAACCTTACAACCGCCAGTTATCTGATTTACTTTTTCACAGGATCTACTTGAAGTTGCCTCTCGTTACCGTGACCCACAACTTCAAGTGGGCGAATTATATTTGTTAATTCCAGGCAAAACATATTTTGGTGTTTAGGTGTTTGAACACACATTCTATTCCCAATAACAGAGCTAATAAAACGGACAATTCTAGTTTTGATCAGCTTGGAAAGGATCGCATCTTTTGAAGTTGTTAGTGTCCACACTGCAATTATGTTTGCTACACTCAGCTGGCCTTTGAACGAATACCACATGTATTATATTATTTCAGGGTGCAGCAACAATGGTAAAATTGTGGAAAGCAGGAATCAGGAAAAATACAGTTTTAACAAAAGTAACATATCTTTAATTATGACTTTTGACATTTTTTGGCATAAAAGTGCATTGCCGTTAATGTTTTGCTTTCATTGCTGCATAATGTACTTTTGCGATGAGTTTTAAAAAAAGTAGTTGTCAGTAAACCAGTGCAGCATGCTGCTGGAATGTTGTGTTTATAATTAGACTGTACATAGGCCTATTAACTTTGATGTTATTACAAGTGTTTACTAGAAATTTAAAATGAAGAATTGAGGTAATTTTGACTGCATGGGCGCAAAAGAGGGGCTGTTTGAAAGTTTAGTTCTTCCAGGACATCATTGCTGATGTGTTTTCCAGGACATCATTGTTGATGTTTTTATGTTGGAATTTGCATGATCCACCTATAAACTGTCATTTACTTTTTATTTTGAATCATAATTCCTTGCAGGTGTGAAGTAGTCTGTAGTGGGTAGTTTGAAGTACTAGTATGCAGTATGAAATGTATTAAGGTCAATTAGTTGCTTTTGAGGAGTGAAGATTATAGACAAAAACACACATGCCCTAATCTCTTATCTAACTTGAGCTTGTACATATACATGTACTAGTATAGGCCCCTATGTATATACTGTATTATGTTGATTTGCTTGAATCATTTTTTTTATTCATTTTTATAATTCATTTATATTTTTATGCAGCTGAAATCAGCTAATAAAACAAATTAAAATCAGCTATAGTCGAGATTAACGGGGAAAAGGTCAACCCTTTAACCGCCAAATTGTTAAATCTGAATTTTCATCCACTTGAAGTTGTGTCTCGCTGACACGATCCACAACTTCAAGTGAGTGAAAAGTATTCGGATTTGACAATATGGAGGTCAACTGTTTTCAAATATTGCTGATTCATGTCACATTTTATCTTTAACATGTTTAAAAGGTGGTACTTAATGTGGTAATAAAAAATGAAAACCGGAATATATGCGGCACCGACAGTTAAAGGGTTAAACTACAACCAATGCTGATAATGTGACATTTGGTAGTAGGCATGAACTGTACCTTATATAGCGCTGCTTCAAGTTGGGACCACTTGGACGATACTAGCCTAACATTAAAGCAGTGCTCACAGATTACCTGACATATGTGAGATGTAGTTTGTATATGGTACTGTTAGAATTCAGAAGCATGTGTAATTGTCAGCATCTGCCGCTGTCGGAGGGTATGCGTTGTTTTCTCTAAAAGTGATGCGAAAACACATTTCTTGATCATTTGAGTTTGATTGATTGATTGATTGGAAAATTTCATAATATTTGTTTTCTAGTGGATTTCCAGTACTTTTTCATTTATAAAAAATATTCTTACAATATAGGTATAAGTGCTGTATTTTTTTTGTTCTTGAATGTCAAATGCATGGAAATCTAATTCCGTCTTCATGTATATGTATGCATACATCAACGCACTATTGTATACTTTAAATGGTTGTGATATATGTTTTGTGAATATATATTTTGAAGAGCATGGTCATACAGGGTATAATCTATGATTTAATAATTATTGGGTTCATAAATTTAGTAAATAATCCACTACACCCTAATGTGAAAAAAAGTGTTACAAATTCCGAAAATCATCCCCAAAATAGAAAATTTCATAAAATACGTAGAATTTAAGTTCTATTCTATTATCCTGCTTCTAAAATTTACAATAATACAACTTTTCTGTCTCCAAACCATGATAAATTGTTGTTTAAAGCTGTGATTCTTCATGAGACCTCGGGTTATACATTAGATGTGCTAGGACAAAGCTCGAGTTTTCAAAATGGTGGCATCACTGGGTAACCCGGGCTATGACGGTCACACAGGCTATGACTGTAACCTGGTTCTCGATGTGGTGGATCAAATATAAAAACAGACAATTTTTCTGAAAATGTACAATTAATTTAGTAATTTTTCACACAGTGTGACCAATATTGATATTTTATTTTTACAATATTTTGTCACAACATCTGTCATTCAGGTAAAAAGAACTTTATAGATACATGTACATAGGCAATGATCAATAAATAAAATAAATAATTTGCCCTATGTAGACTACAACCTAATTTAAATTGCATATATATTTTACGACATTGATCTCCTGTATGAATATTTTAACTCACAATGTTAAAGTGACTTGTTTCTTTAATTCTTAGCATTTATTGGCTACACAAAGAATACAAGAAGACAAATGTTCGGTGAGTAAACTGAAGCACATTTGAATTGAATGATGTGAGCCTAAGATCATGTTAAAAAACACGAGATGAACATGAATATTTAGCTTGCAGATTTCACTACAGTCATGTACATATAGAGTGGCATTAACATTTTTAACACAACCCATACCTTCTATGTAAAAATAAATAAATATAATTTTGTGTTTTCCAAATTCATATCAAACAATTTTGAATCTTATTAAATTTACCTTCAATAAGTGTTATTTGATGTGGAAACACAATAAATTTTGATAGCCATGATTATGGTTATAAATTCTCAGTTATATCATAGATATTTAACTTATTTAAACAGGATGAGTGATATGTTTTCAGTCCACAGACCAAGCAAATCCTTGGGGTACAAGCAGCTTCAATCTCTATGTGAATGTGAAACATTTTGTTTGTAATGTTGGTGAAGATTCTGATCTGATGCTTACACTTTATGATGCTAAACAAGGAACATACATAAGTGAGAACTACATTGTCAAATGGGGAAGTTCTGGCATGCCACGTGACATCAATATGATGAATAACCACAGAGTCTTATTCACAGTACGTTACCCCTGTGGATGCCACATTGTTTCCTGTATATTTATATTTACTCTATTGTAAGCCTGAAACTGCTAATCTATAATTTCCAACTTTATTGCAAATCATTGAATCTCAGAACTTATATAAGTCACTGTAATATATTGTATCTGTTTTTAAAACAGCAATAATTATTATTTTGCACTACATGAGCAATCACAATCTTAAAAGATAGGAAAGATTAATTTAAGACATTAGCAAGCCTCACATTTATTTGGTTTGATATTAACAATTTCTTTATGATGGCATCTGCATTAACTTTAGATGTACCTTTGTTTTTATATTTCAATTGCCATGAACATTTTTCATAGATCCTCGTCGATTCGACCAGTCCTGGGATTATTTCAACTCCATCAAAAATATTGTTGAGAATCTTTTATTTTTCACTATGCTGATTAATAAATTTGATCATACATGTACTTTGACCATTGTCTATTCTCATTCCTAAAGTATAAAAATATATTAATTTAATTCCTTAAATGCAGGATCTGGGACAGCAAGATGCAGCCAGAGAAAAGGTGTTCTTGCTTTGCCAAGTTATTAGAATTGGGAAAATGGACAACAAAGAGAGCGGAAATAAAAAACAAACTCTGGGATTACGTAGACCATTTGGAGTGGCCGGTAAGAAGGAGGAAATCGTTAATCAGTAATTTTCTAGCAATATATTTCTCACCATATCTATACCACTATACCCAGACTGATTAGTTGCTTTAATGGGAAGTGAGCTAAGTGACAATCATAAGGTAATCATGTACACATTAAAGTACATGTAATGGATTTTAAATATATTTGAATTAAGAATAGTGCTCTTTTTTTCAGGAATTGATATTACTGATATAATGAAGGGAAGTCCGGACACAAATCAGGAGAGTGCTGAAGACAAGACACTCTTCATTCCATTTTTACCGTAAGATTGAATTGATGTTTACCTCTGTCCCACCAAGTTATCTGATTTAAATTTTCACCCACTTGAAATTGTGTTTCGCTACCGCGACCCACAACTTCAAGTGGGTGAATATTACCCAATATTGGTTTAGTTTAATACAAAAATTGGTAAATCTTGATGTTGAAACACACATTTCATTTCTAATAACAGTGATTTTTACTGCTATCAACCCTTTGAAGCCTGAATTTACAATATTCATCTTCATCCACTACAAGCCGCGAATTTCTGTCGTAATTCTCGACTTGTAGTGGATGAAGATGACTTGAAGTGGGTGGGAGATAAAGGAAAAAATATTGTTAGTATTAAACAGTTTCATGACAATTTTAGTTCTAAAAACCTAGATTCTAGGAAATTAAGTTATTATTCGGAAATGCAAAATGATGCTTTGATGCACCGTGAGGGTTTAAAAGGTTAAACCAGATTAAAATAAGATGATGATTAATGGTGAAAAGGTTAACTATCTTGTTACTTATCTTTGGGTTGTAAAAGGTGTGGAGACCATGACTTCTTGGAGAATGTGATTCGTAAATTGGTGAACGGGAGGGATGTGAATCACAAAGGAATGGGACTGCCTGTTATTGTCAAAAAACTACCCGGTGACCTCAGACAGGTATGTATGTATTTAGAACTATTTATGTGTGGCGGACTATGCTGCTATGCAAAGCCAAAACCAGTACCATATATCCCAGCGTATACTGCGACGCCATGTATAATACGAGTTAAGATTTGAGGCCTCGGATGACCTGAAAAACGCCTGCCCCTCTGTATAATGCGACCTCAAATTTTGGATGTCGGCAGCGTCCCGTGACATCTAAATGTGAGGCATGGATATCTTATTCTACTAATCTGCTAATAACGCCGTGACACCTGCATGTACACAATGCTCAATCACGGGAACAACGGCAACAGTACAGCTCTGCAAAACCAAAGGGCAGTATCTGCTTACTTGTAGAGTAAGCAGAGTGTATTTTTATTTTCCACGGCAGAGTGAATGTCATCGCAACTGTCTCGTTTTGGGCCAATGGGCAGACATAATGAGGCCTGCACAGGCTACATATACACAGAGATTTTAAAATATTTATATTTCGCCGACAAATTTATATTATTTCAATTTATCTATCACAAAGACCATATTTTAATATCGTCGTGCTCAAATAAGAACATTTCAAGATGAAATGTGATTGTAAAACATTTCCGGACTAGCCGCATTGTCTAGACATAAGAGAGTGTTGGCTGTATAAGGTGTCAGGGTGTGATAACACAGCCGCACTCCGTGAACTAAGCAAACAGATACCACCATTTGCTCAATACCGTATTAATCAGCAGCGGCAACATGTTATCCCAGCAGTATGGACATTCTGAGGCCTACACGTATATAATTTGCCACATGCCACATGAAATATAATTAGTGATATCTTGTTATATTTTGTCATCGTATTCTCTCATTCCAATACATCTTAATAAAATATCATGTTCAGATAGGCCTACTGTCGTACACAATAGAACATTCCCATATGAAAGGCGATCTTAGATTAAATCATTATTAATATAAATTAGCAGGTCAGACATGTGAATTGGTTGCATTTATCTGCCTGTGGTTGTCAAAGGTTCCGCGCTCGTCTTTGCCTTTTTGGCGGGACGTGAGACGGGGGCTACTTGCACTCACAACGAATGCCCAATCCTGCTTATAATTGTTAGGCCAACGTCGACGACAGTGTCCTAACTTTGACCCAGCATTGCGTTAGTGTATCGTGCTCACTGGGTGCATTACCAAAATCGTCGCGACTAGGCCTGCTGATAGGCATTTACAGATATGTTTTACCGCTACAGAACTTACCGCCGCTAAAGAGCTAAAAAATTGTATTAAATCCTACATCTATGGATAATACGAGGTGCCTTTTTGTGACATGAATAGCTAAGAAAAAACATCGCTTTATACCAGGGGATATACGGTATCTGCTTACTTGTAAAGTAAGAAGATACTGCCTTTTGGCTTTGCAGATAAGTATAAAGATACTTAAGTTTTATTTGATTACAACCCACATGATCATTAGTTTGTGTGAATTTGTGCAGCCCTTTATGCTAAATCTTCTTAAAGCTTTTAACACTTCCATTATCAAAGTCCAGAAAACTTACTGAAAGCTTTACTGAGGAAGGGTTAAAGCTTCACCCTGGTTTAAATAGCCTCAATTTCACATTGTTTTTTATCAGGGCCGATCATTATTTGAATCTACATAATATTATCAATATTATTATAATATTGTTTTTGATTATTTGTACTGCACAATGTAAAACCAAATTAAGAACAAAAATATATTATTAGGCTAAATATACTATTAATCTATTTATGGATAAGTAATTTAGTTTTAAATATTCTTTTGATTTCTTTATTCCAAAATCAGTAGATGATGGCTGCATCCTTTACATAGTACCTGTCATAAAGATTTGACTATTGCATTATGTTTAAATTAGGCTTATCTCTAGCTTTGTATTTGCCATTTATTATTAAATATTTTTTATTGATCGATAAAGCATTGTGTGAAGATGGTTGTATATGTAAATCCTGATGACTTCGTGGAGATTGGTTTATTTTGATCATGCTAATCTAACATACTTGTACTTTTACTTGTTCTTGTAGGCTCAGAAAGATTCCCCGCATATGGTATCTGTGGCCACTCCAGTTGCCAGAAAAATGGGCTTCCCCGATGTGATTATGCCTGGTACTATTGTTTTGATTGCATTTTATTAATAATTTTTAATGTGTGTTATTTTGTTTTTTAATCACATGGCATAATTAACAGTTATATACTACTCATTCAGCTGCGAATATTGTTCTAGCATAGTTATATTGATTAAGGGGAGTTGTCCCCAGGTCTTACCGTAGGTTATCTCAGTAGCTTTGTACTTGTAAGTTTGTTTATTTTTTGTCCACTGATCTGTTTTGTTTTTGCTTACTCTTTGCTTCTAGTTTTAACCCTTTAAGTGTTAACCATGACTACGCATTTTCAATAATTTTTTATCATATCAACTATCATTTAAAATATGATGTTTAATTATTAGGAATTCGTATGTTGTATAAAAAATATTTCAGCGCTTTAACTGTTAAGAACATCTAGACTCTCATGATTAATTTGTATTTTAACCCAAAGTCACTAAATTTTATAGATGAAATTTACCCCATTCTGTCTCTTAAAGTGGGTGGTAATTACTCATATTTGCCTAATTTGAAGACCAAACCTTTCAAAATCTTAATATTCTTCACTCTGAATATCAGTGATTCGAAAAGTTACTAAAACAAATTAAAAACAATTAACGTTATGCTTAGAACTCAAAGTGTTTTAAGGGCTGTGGTTCTTCTTTTAACCCTTTAAATGTTAAACATTACTCTACGCATTTTTAATAATAATAAATTATTTTATATATAAACCAAGCTTGGAAATTAGCTTCAGATTCTGCCAGTAATCACAATTTCAAGACTTTACACTGGTTCACAACACCGACACCACACTTTACAACAATTCCCCCGCTCTATTTTTAGCTCCCGCCGTCACCGTAGGTGAGCGAAGGGAGCTATGGATTCTACCTCCGTTTTTTTTTGGCCTCTTCTTTTGCCTATAACTTTGTGAGAAAATAAGCTAGGATATTTTGGTATGTGGGTTACTTCCAGGTGGCTAATGGACGGGTTAAAATATTTTTAATCTGAATTCAATACGCAAGGTTGCAGAGGAGAAAATGATGATGTGAGGGCGTTGGGCCGTTGGGCCGTCCGTAAACAATTCGTTTCCGGAGCAGATCTCGAAAAGTACTGGGCCGATGACAGTCATATTGCACATACATGTTCTCTAAGGTCCCTAGTTGTGCCTTTTCAGGTTTTTGGACCTTGACCTTGAAGTTGACCCAGCACTTTGACCTAATTTATAACCTCGGTAAATCCGACTGAAAGATTTTGCGGAATATCATGAAAACCGCTCAAGATAGCTACACCATTACTATAAAACAAATTGTGAGGTTTCAGGAGAGGATGCATCTTGAAAAATTTCAGGTCGATAAAATTAAAAATGGCTGCCTATCGGCCATTATTCACCTCGACAGGCCTGATATTGCGGAATATCATGAAAACCGCTCAAGATAGCTACACCATTAATATCAAATAAATTGTAAGGTTTCAGGAGAGGATGCATCCTGAAAAATTTGAAGTTGATAAAATTAAAAATGGCCGCCTATCAGCCATTATTCACCTCGACAGGCCTGATATTGTGGAATATCATGAAAACCGCTCAAGATATCTACACCATTACTATAAAACAAATTGTAAGGCTTCAGGAGAGGATGTATTTTGAAAAAATTCATTTTGTCAAAGTTCAAAATGGCCGCCAATCGGCCATTATTCACTTTCACATGGCCGTTATTTGGTAAACCGTGCTAGATGGCTAGACCATTACTATAAAACAAAATGTGTGATTTCAGGAGAGGATGCATCTTGAAAAAATTTGACACGATAAAATTCAAAATGGCCGCTTATCGGCCATTATTCACTTTCACATGGCCGTTATTTGGTCAACCGTGCCAGATGGCCAGACCATTACTGTAAAACGAAATGTGAAATTTCAGATGAGGATGCATCTTGAAAAAAATTGACCTGATCAAATTTAAAATGGCCGCCTTTTCGGCCATTATTCATTTTCACATGGCTGATATTTGGTAAACCGTGCTAGATGGCTAGACAATTACCTGATTACTATAAAACAAAGTGTGAGTTTTCGTTGGAAGGATGCCTTTTAAAAACTTTCGACTCAATCGAATTCAAAATGGCCGCCTATCGGCCACTATTTACTTTCACATTGCTGCTATTTGGTAAACCGTGTTAGATAGCTGGACCATTACTATAAAACAAAATGTGAGATTACAAGAGAGGATGCATCTTGAAAAAAATTGACTCGATCAAATTCAAAATGGCCGCCTATAGGCCATTATTCACTTTCACATAGCCGGTTTTTAGTAACCGTACTAGATGGCTAGACCATTACTATAAAACAAAATGTGAGATTTCAGGAGAGGATGCATCTTGAAAAATTTTGACTTGATCAAATTCAAAATGGCCTCCTATCGGCCACTATTCACTTTCACATGGGCGATATTTGGTAAACCGTGCTAGATGGCTAGACCATTACTATAGAATGAAATGTGAGATTTCAGCTGAGGATGCATCTTGGAAAATTTTGACTTGATCAAATTAAAAATGGCCGCCTTTAGGCCATTATTCACTTTCACATGGCCGATATTTGGTAAACCGTGCTAGATAGCTAGACGATTACTATAGAATGAAATGTGAGTTTTCAGCTGAGGATGCATCTTGAAAAATTCTGACTTGATCAAATTCAAAATGGCCCCCTATCGGCCATTATTTACTTTCACATGCCCAATATTTTGCAAACTGTGTTAGATGTTAGTCCATTACTATAAAACAAAATTTGAGGTTTCGGGGGAGGATGCACCCTAAGTTTTTAACTAATTTATATCGAATTCAAAATGACCTTAAATCTGCTATTAGTTAACTCGATTGGCCTGATATCGGGTAAACCATGCCAGATAGGTAGACCATTACCGGGATACTGATTAGGATCATTAATTTCACTGGAGGTTTGCAATCTCTGACAGACTGTCTAGCTCTTATCTTACTCTTAGACTGGGCTTCTTGATTTTTGACCTAGACTAGGACTACATTAATAACCCTATACAAAATTGCTTAAATCAAATTCTGATTCAGAGCGAGAGCTCCTGGACTTATGTAGTCTTGTTTTCTTGGAAAAACCCTTCTCAGTATCAGTGTAGTCTGGCTACACACTGATACGCTGTGTGCTGATTTATGCTGACACCAGGTGGCCCACCCCCACCCGTGTACGAAATGATGGATTATTTATTTTAAACAAAGCAGCCATTCGGGCAGGATTTTCAAGGTACCTCGACAGTGTTTATACGGGGACAGTGAACATAATTGATTTGCAGTGAGTGGTTATGTTTGAAGTTGATGATGGTCTTATTTTGCTCATTCCTTGTACTCTGTGAGCACTGCTGCCATGTATATTCCCAGGAAACGAGATATTGAACCAATGCTGGTTAATTGCTGGGCCAATGTTACAGATGTTGGCTCGACAATACACCAACATTTGTTTATTGTCCAGTGCTCTATCTATTAGTCAAAAGGGGTATAGCGCCTCCTGGTAGGCTATTGGGGGCACAACATGCACCCGGTTCAGGCGTTAATTAAGATTATAAAGAGAGAAGCCAGACGCATCGCCAGTGATAACCACGATGTATGTGCTGTCATTAGCGCATTACGTAATACATGTAGGTGTGATCGCACAACATCAGGGTAAGAGCATGATCAACGTGTTTCCCACAGGTTAATTCAGTTACAATCGCATGTGTGAGGAGAAATGAGACATGACAATAGGTCAAAGGGGCATGGTGTTATTTTAATATTAAGAAGGTAACATGGCAGTTATAAGGAGCAAAAATGTTAGAAATACATGGAGCACTAATGTCTTGTGTTTGCTTTCACTGCTATATATTCATGCCAGGTCTCTTATTCATATATTTCTTGAGCTACCAATAATTCACATTCAGAAAAATAATTCACAATGACTGTGAGATAAGAAGAACAATTGTTTAAGTTAATATGTATCGTTCTAGGTGATGAAAGAAATGATTTGTACATCACACTCATACAAGGAGAATTCCGCAAAAGTTATAAATCATCAGACAGGAATGTACAAGTAACTGTTGGTGTTTACAATAGGAATGGAGATCCATTGGAAGTGAGTTTTTAAAAATATAAATAAATATTTAAAAGTTTTTTTACATTGTTCTAAATGGCATTATCCACTTTTAGTACATTACATGTACATATCATAGTGATATTTAGGCATCTCCTTGTAGGGGCTGCACTTATGTGTTTTTTAATTGGATAGCCTCCTTTACAGAAGGTCACTTTAAAAAATTTGAGCTCATTTAAGAACCATTCAAGATATTCATCTGATGACATGATTGTGGGCATCTTCGGCTTACTGAATTATGCTAATGAGCTTTTTCCAATTTATTAATTCCATTATATTGATTGGATCGGTTAACATAAATCTAGTAAGAATCACTTCTGATTTTGTATACATGTAGATATTTTTCACATATTGTAATGAGTACGGTATTTATTGTAATAAACGTCCATAATCCAATCAGCGCCAACCCTCCTGATTTGAAAAGAATATCGACAATAATAAAATACTCTAATTATCGCTCAGGCATATCTACTATAAATCTTTTCAATAACCTCCCAAAGGTAGTAGTTTGAATGTTTTAGTCGGGTGATCTTTACATAGGCTTCACATATTACTAAGCTCAGGGATTTATGTTGATTGGATTCCCTAGAGTCTATTGATCTGGGTTTTTTTTGTTTTGTGAACACAATAATCATTGCTTTTTTTTCTTAAGGAGATATATATTTAATTATAGGTGTAGATTTCGAACTGATGAACCATTCAATTCATTTTTTGTTTGATTATTGTGCTCAGAATGTTATAAATGAAGGATCAGGGGGTGAGAAGGTCACAGATTACAAGTCAGTTATTTATTATCATGAGGACAAGCCACGATGGATGGAAACAATTAAAGTGAGTTGGATAATATCTTTAAAAAAAATACTGTTATCTTTATGACAATAATATTTCAAACAAGACAGGACTTAAATGTTTACATTATTGAACTCATTCCGATAAGGTTTTTATATAAATATGGTTTACAAATTGGATTCTGGGAACTGTTTTTTTGTGTCCATTCTACGTATGTCCCAAATGACTATTACCGACATCTTCGTTCAAGCCACAACACCCATTGATCCAGTTTTCTGTCATAACATAGCCTAAAGTAGGCCCACCAAACGTTGTTTCTGAATAAGCATAATTTTCTGTATTTGCTAAGTTATTATGATTCCCGTCGTCAATTTTACGACAGTTAGCGTCTCCAGTTTTTGGGCTGTGTGTTGAGCCATTGTTTTATACCCTTTATATACCCCATAGATGTCACTGAGAACAATGCCTACCTTGGAATCAAAGTAGGCCAATATAATCTCAAGAAATTGCCACAATGAGAGTTTGAAACTGGGGAAACCTGCAAATATATTATGATAACGATACAATATTTTGCAATGATATATATTGCCTTTGAAAATCTAACCATTGGTCTTAATAGCATCTGCAGGGCACGAAATAAGTATTGTTGGCATAGTTGTCCGCCGGACCACCAGGTCAACTTTTCAGGTTGTCCGCATCATTTTTTAGAAGTCCGAGGACATAAATTTTTTTTTATATTTTTCAAAATTAATTAATTTTTAAACAATAGCTGGCGATTCCCTGTGAATCTCCCGCTTATTTCAGGTGTTAAAGGGTTAATGTGCCGAGCACATGTGCTGAGCACAGAAACAATTTGCATATTTTTGTAAATCTGATCAATTTTTGACTGGTTGTCTGACGGAAACTCTGAGATTCACACTGGGTTGTCTGGCTGCAAAATGGGTTGTCTCGGACGCCCGGTATGCCCTTATTTCGTGTCCTGATCTGACACCATGTGTGGTGGGAAAATTCTTAATGATGGTGCTCTACATCTTAGGCACACGATTGGACACACAATATAATCTGTCATCTGTCAGACCCTTCCACATATGCGACATACCAATGAAAAAGTGACATTGATCCAGTGTTGTTTCAATGCCGGGCCGGCGTCTCAAGTGTCCATTGGGCGACCACGTGATAACGCATTGCCTGTATGTACATTTAAACAACAAAGCCAAAAGGCAGTATTTACAAGTGAGCAGATACTTCCTTTGCAAGCAGATAACGTACTACAGCCTGTTGCTTGGTGGAGGCTGAGCGGTAGGGATATACCCACCATGCCACATCTCGCTGTATCCCCTGCAATTATGTAATAGGCTACACTGTGACATAAAGACTACTGACTGTGGAATGAATCTCTTTTATTTTTAAATATCCAAGGACTAAAAATGACACATATATTCTTTTCAGCTAAAATTATCCCAAATTGATATATTATATATTCCTCTAGCGCGAAAATTGACGAAATGATGATTAAATTCACAGCAAGCACAAAACAATGACCGTATTTATTATATGGTATGTACAAGTCTGATGCAGACATCGCCATTCATCCCTGGTCGGCAGCACCTTTATTTTTGAGTAATGGTTCAAATAAATAGTTGTAATGTTGGTCCTCCATCTAGGACACTTTTCCAACATTATAGCAACATCGCTCAATCCGTCAAACCAGACAGGTTAATGAAAAGCCAGCGTCGCCGACGGTGGGTCAACATTAAATCAACATTGTAATAGAAGTAGCAAAAAATAAATGGGATTTCGCTACTCATCCTGACATCAGTAGATACATGATACATGTATTTTAGTATACCATCCATATAAGAAATGAGAAGAATAATTGTTATCATTGCACTAAATACAGCGTTCTCATTAGCAGTGTTCAGCATTTTTTTATCATCGTAGGGCTCACAAACAAATTTTCCTGAAATTTTATTTTAAGCCACTATTTCTATTCATACTGCGACTATATGCCACGTATAGGCCTATATTTAAAAAGTCAGCAGAATTATAGTAACACAATTTAATTCGTAATGTAATTATTCTGAGATTGAAAATTAATATGTTTATAGAAGGTCTTTTATCAATTGACTATAATGACTGGGAATTAGTGGTTATAAATCTTTATTGAAATGAGTTGAGAATTGACCGATAAATCAGTGAAAATCATTTAACATTTGTAGACCATAAGTAGACCTAAATTATCTACATTTTCAAAATATCGTCAGCATAAATCAATCAACTTAGAATAATGAAAAGAGAGGAATGTTTATGGCTATAATAAATAATAATGTACAATGACTTCTATAGCGCCAGTATCTCTCAACAGTATTGAGACTCAATGGCGCTGTGGGCTAAAATCAGTATTCAGTGGGGAGGTCCATAGTCGAAAAAGGAATTCATCACAATTATGACTGTCGGTTGATGCTCAGATTAAGGTGGTAGGTCTAATGTAAAAAGGTGTGTTTTTATTTTTTTCGGAAAGATAGTGATTTTGCTCCACGAATTTCAAGTGGCAATTTATATGTTGCTGGCTATTCTCAAAATCCAATAAATCACTGAGATTTGAGAAAGTACCCAAAAATATATGTCAGAAGGTTCAGTTTAAATTTGATACGCGATTTAATAGGCAAGTAATGCTGAGCAGGGGCCTAGACTCTGAAAGCATACTTGTTCTGGTCACTACTCGGGCAAGGCAATTCTGTACACGCTGCAAATTTGTTTTATATTTTTTTCGGAACAACCAAACAGCAAAGAATTACAATAGTCAAGGCGAATGCTCACTAGACCAATGGCTAGGGATATTTCAGTGGCTTTATTCAGAAGAATTTTAATGCGTCTAAGATTGCGAATATGGTAGAAAGCTGATCTACAAATATTCGAAACATGTTTCTTGAATGAAAAAGCTGGATCAAAAGCAACATCCAGGTTTCGTACGGAGTCTATTTCGGCAAAATTTTAGTTCGAAAGTTCGACTTGGAAAATATGAGCGACATTTTTACGTTTATTTAAACTACCTATGATCATGAATTCAAACATTGAATTCTGTCTTACTAGGATGAAGTATCAGTAAATAATTTGTCCGCGAAAAAACTACAGCCTCCCCCCCCCCCCTGGAGATTAAATGGTGCCCCCTTTAGCCGACCACCTGAAAAAAGTATGTGACGTTTCACTGTTCAAACACTGTCATCTCTGACTGTGATCAGAAAGTCAAAAATATCATTAAGTGATCAGTCATAATTATCAACAGCCTATTATCTATTCATCAAAGGAGCTCCTAATTATAAATATAAAAAGTACGAAGTGGCTTTCTGGCCAGATTGCCGAATCCAGTCTGGTTGGCCGGCTGTAGAGTTTGCCCAATGGAGAAAGACTCCCCGGCCGGCATGCCGTGAATTATCCAGCCAGACGGCGGTGTCTGTGATATTTGCCTTCAAATCATTAGGCCCCTATCTCTCATGATTACGAAAGACTTTCCAGATTTCAAAATCCCTCAATTTTGAAAATATCAAGTGAATGTACCTAATCTCAGAAACTGCAAATAGCTATCACAACTCAGAGGTGTTGACAAGAGTCGCACCTGAACGTGTTAATTGCTATACCTGTAACACATATGTTGAAGATCACAACTCTGCAATTCAGAAGTGCTGACAGCCGGAGTCAAAAAAAAGTGAATTGTAACTAGGCTACGCTTGATAACTGCAGTTGCGACCACTACTCAGAAGTGCTGACAGGAGTTGCACCCGAGGCGGGGCCTGTTGATTGCTATATTCCTACACTTTTGTGAACAATCTAATCTCAGTCACGTCTCAATAATTGCTGTGTGGAGTTCTGGATTGCTCTGTCTTAATTTATTTCACTTATATCTTGTATTACCTTTACCGGCGGCTGGATAATTCACGGCGTGTCAGCCAGGGACTCTCTTCTACATATAGGCAATCTTGATGGCTGGCCAACTAAACTGGATTTTACATGTGGTGGGCAAGCCGGCCAGAGAGCCAGTTCGTATATGGAAACCTCTGGTATCCAATTCGTTCTCAAAAGAAAATATTGGTGGATAACCCTGAACCTGAGTAGTTTATAATGGCAGTTAATATATTATCACATGTGGTTATAATTTCGAAGTTCTAATCCCGAAATATCCGCAATATTTACTGTAGGCCTAATTGCTGGACTAAACAATATATGGTGTGATCTATCCCTATAAGTATAATAAACAGAAATATAGTAATAGTATGTTTTCATGCATTTTGATTACCATGATTACAGTTGAATAAAAATCCCCTACTGTTATAATGGCCTATAATAGTAGGCTACGTACAAGATTTTTATTATGCAACTGTAATCATGGTAATCAAAATGCATGAAAACTTACGGTTGTAGGCTTATTTCTGTTTATTAATTTGCAAAAGTTCATCAGTTCATGAAAGTTTTTTCACGATGTTTTTGGTTAGTAGCTAAATGAAACTAAATCATGAACCGGTCGATCCAAGTAATTTTTTTCTGCAGTAAGATACAATTGTATCAAAGCCTATCTATTATCACCAATATTTTGACATATTTCATCTTACCGCCAACACTGATAGAGCAAGGTGTGTTGTGTCGCATCACTGATTCAAAATATCGAAAACTCAAATCTAAGACATATCCACCTGCGCATGTGGGTCAGCCTACAACCTGTGCTCAGCTAATCATATGACCCACCTCGACCTACTTAATCGGTAATGTGTTCCCGCATTTAACCAGCATTAGCTGATTAATGACGGCTGATAATTATACACAGTTACGTTCTTTGATTGTTCCGAGTGTGGTGGTCCTTAAAACGATTTCGATCATTTTAGCCAAATAAGCAAGTCATTTGATTCTTAGGCAAATTATTATTTGGAAACTTTCATATCTCATGTTAAAAAGTTGTAGGCCTACCTGTTTCCAGTGTGTATGCTATCCAGTTCAGACTGCCATTCAAAAAATTAACCCTTACGTCTACAAACGTCAGATTCTGACGACTAATGCCGATCCCCGCTCTGTAGACTTAAAACTATTTATATTGACCATAGACCCATAACATAGCGGTATTCAAATGAATCTAATGACCTGAATAAGACATTTATGATGATTTTAAATTGAAAAAAACCCTTTGGTCTCCATGGTCTACATCAAAATATTCAGCTCTTTGAGGGTTAAAAATGACTAGCGATGAAAGAGTTGTTTCTAAAATAGAAACAAGCAAATCAGAATTACAAGGATTAAATACGGCTTGACCCTTGAAAAAGACAGACCTGGGTACTACTTCTGACCCTTTGACTGCTGAGAACTCAGTACCACGTTT
Source organism: Flabesymbios commensalis (assembly GCA_964017125.1). Taxonomy (NCBI): domain Eukaryota; kingdom Metazoa; phylum Annelida; class Polychaeta; order Terebellida; family Flabelligeridae; genus Flabesymbios; species Flabesymbios commensalis. The sequence continues at coordinate 21,211,102 of OZ024912.1, forward strand.
AATCATTTGACTGCTAAGACCTGTGTACCACGTTTTACGCTTTGATTGCTAAGACCAAAATATCACGCCTGCCAGTTTAATTGCTAAGACCAGCCCAATCGTGGCTGAAACAGAAACATCGCTTAACACCCCATGTGTTACTCTAAGCTTTATACTTTGAGCTGCCAGTTATCCAAAGGGTACACTGGTTTTCTTCAATCTTTCCTGCAGATAGCCGTCTGCTCGGCAATAAAGTGTAGCTTCCAAAATCCAACCATACACCTTTACGGTAAAATTGGTTAGCTATCATCCCGCCCTCCTCAAGTTGTTTCATTGCTAGGCCAATATTCAGGTAAGGAGTTTTCCTCATGACAGATATACTCGTAGCTTCAGCAATCCTATCCACTGTGCCGTCATTCACTGACTTATTCAGGAACGAGGCTGCTTTTCTAATGACGTCATGTATGTCCCTTTTCGTCTCCTCATAAGTTACGTATAGAATGTTATCATTCTCCCTAGCGTCCCACCAGCCCTGGTTGTATTCGATAGGATCTCCGTAATCCAAATGCCTCGCCTCAAAAATCATCAAAACTTCCTTAAATTTTCCAAAGCTTGGATTTGTTTGATAGGAAAGATAAAATGACGTCAGTACGTCAGGTATTTGTATCTTAACATGAATGACCTTGACCTTGCTATCAGTGATGTAATTTGATATGACCTAGAGGAAGGTTGGAGCTGAACAGGTGGGGTTTAGGTTTGGATAGAGCATTTTCTATAGGTATTTCATCCCTTACAGCGCGGGGATCGCTTTTAGTCGACAGAATCTGACATCTGTAGATGTCAGATTCTGACGACTAAAGTCGATCCCCGCACTGTAAGAGTAAAAATATTTCTAATGGCCGTAGACCCATAACACAGGTATTCAAATGAATCAAAAAGAGATAACGAAGACATTTATGATGATTTCAAATTCAAAAAACACATTTGGTTGCAATTTTTTTTACAATTTTTTTCAGCGCTTTAAGCGCTAAACTCTATGTAGGGAGCGTCATAGAGTAAATGAGGGCCCTCCTCCATTTCTTGTCCAATCTTGTCCTGGTGTAAGATCAGGTATGTCACCCATTTCAGCCAAGTGTTACCTGAAAACATAAATGCAAGAAATTTTGAGAAAGTGATAGCACATCGAATTTCACCTTTCTTATATAATTGTAATGTACTTTTTCCACATGATATCTCTCAGGTTTTCGTTGTGGCTGTTGTACGACTTGCTGTTTTTTTTAGAAAACTGGCACAAAAAACCTCTAGCCAAAAATAGAACAAACGCTCCTCATGGGCATAAGCAAGTCGGTCGACTTTAAATTGCTTGACCAACTATTGACAAAGCCTACACTGTCGTGCCAAAATCATTCTATTTTATAGTATTATATCTTCCAAACAGACAACACTGTGTCCGTGTTGTTGAAAAGTGCAGTTCGTGACAAAACACCAGCAAAGGGATATCACAAAGAAATTATAGTTATATTATTGATCTTTTTTATTCTGTCAAATATTTCCTGCTCACAAATTCTACAGATGATAACACCCTTCTCTAAACAAATACAAATTCCCTGAACTAATTTACAAATCGTCAAATTATTCCTGGATGCAGATAACTGAATCTAGTGGTTTTACTATGATTTGTATGGAAGTGAAAAAGACCAACCACAGGCTATTTGTATTATGGATTTTTGTATAAACATAGGCTACGGTGTGTTTCCACCAGTCTATTGCTCTTGAGGTGCTGTTTTTATCACCTTACAGTCTCTTTACTGTCTCCTTACAGTCTCAATCTATTTAAACTACAGAACATAGGTCTTGGTTTCTGTGAAACCTAATCAGCCGAACGGTCTGTTTTAATTGCTATTTTTTTCATGTTTTATCAATCACAATTCTCTGTTAATAGGTAGTTTAACTGATGTTAATATGTTAATATAAATATAATATAAATAGTGCTATCTGATTTCAATTCAGAGCCTTCCACGTGATTTATTTTTTGGCTTTGTTTGCACTGAAAGAGATATTTCACTCTAGAAAATGGCTCTCCACATCAGTATGTCCGGGGTTCTATGTAATAAAGCTATTTACATGTATACCTGATTTAGGGTAAGATGCTACAATGACGTCATCAGAATTCAGATCGAGGCTCAGGCTTCGCCTCAGGGATTCCTTAGTGACTGGTTGACCAAGTAACAAACCACTCTCGTCCTGAAACTCTCCAGGTAGTACATGATCCATGATGTGAAAATGTTATAATAGAGACTGTTTTCACGAGTTATTCTGACACTTTGCTGTTTCTTTTGGCTGATTTCCGAGCCTTCCCTGACAAGCGCTGAAGTGACTAATGCCTTATGTAGTCTATGCCTTCTCTCTGAACTACTGTTTTCGAAAATGTTTTTTTCCTATGTTTGGCGTAAGGCTACTGCCAATATTACTCTGGAGTCTGGTGTGAATTGAATCTATTTTTTGGAATATTGAATTTCTAGCTATTTATACTATGACACAGTAACACTACAGCTGATGTTATTCCTCTCATATATGCGCACGTCTTTTTTGTCTTACAGTCTTACAGTATTAGATAACTCGACACTCCAGTTGTGCCATGCAAAGTAAGTCAAAAGGCAGTATCTGCTAACTTCACAAGTAAGCAGATACTTTCTTTTGGCTTTGTATAGCAGAGTTGTGCACTCTTAACCCTCTATCAGATTTTATACGACAATAGCCTTAGGTTATCTTGGTTAGAATAAAAAAATCATTGATTTAGATATCTAATGTCAACAGACCTAGGTCAGGTGCGGATCCAGGATTTTTTGAAAAAGGAGGGGGAGCATGCAAAATTTAAAAATTGACTGAGGGGGCATGCTCACAGACAATTTTGAAATTTGTAGTGCTATTTTGGATCTATTATACAATGATCGATCTCACGAAAAAACTCACAAGTGAAATCAAAGTTTTAGCAATATTTTAATCATAATAACAAACCATGTTTCCTAAATTCTGCAACAAGGGTTTGGGCAGGTCACCCCCCCCCCCCTGATTATGAACAGATTAATAAAAAATATCAGTGAATGACTACCCACCTGTATGACCACATATAATCTTGATTTAGAGATGAGATTATTCTTGTCATTGATGCATATCTAAAAAAGCCATGTCAATAAGGCTGATATGAATCACAAAGTCTAACATCATGAAAGCATTATACAATATCTGTAAACAAAGTTTGTTGAACGAAGCCTAATGTATTACAAACTTGTATTTATTTATTTATTCGCCATACAACGTACATTAAGCATAAACAATTAGCCTCTGCAAGTCATGTGGTCACGTGAACTTTCGTCGTGTAAAATTGTTCTTGATGAAATTGAGAGTGAAGTGCATATAGGCCACACTGTTTATTACATTGTTCTTAGATCAGTGCGCCAATGAGAATAACCCTTGAAGAGCTGAGAAACCAAAGTGGTTTTTTCAATTTGAAATCCTCATAAATGTCTCTTTCTGCTTCATTTGAATACCTATGTCATGGGTCTACGTCTATTATAAATATTTAAATTCTTTCAGTGCGGGACTGTCTTTATACGACAGAATGTGATGTCCGCAGATGTTAAATACTGACGTATAAAGAGGGTCCCCGCAATGAAAGGGTTGATGAAGAAGATAAGGGTTTTGTAAATGAAAAGAAAAAAAAATTGACAGACAGCTATTCACTGCAAAGTTATAAACTCAGACTGTCAATGCGAAATAATACTAAGAGAGTCTGAGTAATGCTTATCAGGACATTAGCTGTATGTTGATAACACCTCAGGTTAGCTGTAGGTAATAACGATTAACGTTAGCTGTAGGTTGATAACGATTAACTTTAGCTGTAGGTTGATAACGCTTATTGTTAATTTTAAGTTGAAAGCGCTTAACGATAGGTGTTGTAGGTGTTGTAGGTGTTGATAACGCTCGGCTTTAGCTGAAGGTTGATAACGCTTTATATCAGCTGTTAGTTTATAACGCTTAATGATAGCTAGAGGTTGATAATGTTTAGTGTTAACTGTTAGTTGATAACTCTTAATGTTAGCCGTTCCAGAAATATTCCAAGTCAATTTTTAGTGAAATTTATTAAAAAAGATTTAGGTAGATGCTAACAGTTACTATGATAGCTTAATCGCTCATTATTTGGCACATAATAAAACTCTCAATAATATTCAGAACCGCAGGGTTCTTGTTTCAATAATAAATGTATTTCTGATGTTCTGTGGTGTACAACTGAACCACTATTTCACACCTACTTCTGATTCTAGGTGAGCATTGAGTCATGCGCCCAACTATTTACTTGCCATGCATAACACTTTCCTATTTCCCAACCCGACATATTTAATGAAAGTGTTTTGAGTGAGTCACATTGTTGTGGAACGGCGAGTTTTTCTTGCTTTGATTTTTTTTCCTGTCTGGGGCTGCTAATTGATACATAAAACATGGCAATTATGATTGTTTTTGATGATAGTATTTATTTATTTCATTTTTTTAAATGATGTGCTTTTCTTTTTAGATTTCAATACCAATTTCTGAATTCTACCATGCTCATTTAAAATTCACTTTTAAACATCGGTCATCATCTGAAGGTAAGAGTTTTAATCACACCACTGGGAATATTCCTGGGGTATAACTGCTGAAGTATAAATTATATTTTAAAAATTATCACAAACACAAATTATGTAAATTTCTCTGTAGGTATTTATGTACACTTTAAACAAATATGTTTCAAAGTGATGGCCATGATACTCATTGTCAGCGCATTGTTAACTTGTTTCATCATCTAGCTAGTCACATTGTCACAATGAGTGATTAATTCATTAAAAATTCTTCCCAAGATAGTGTTATACCACAGTAATGTTTTTGTGTCAATTATTAATTAATCTTGATATCTACATATTTCACTATTTGTATATATATCTCACAGTTTCAATCTCTGTCTAGAAGTTTTTGTGTTGTGTAATTGATAAAGTAGATCATTGCATGATGAATTTTGAAGTTCACTATACGTTTTAAGTCTCTTGTTTCATTTTATTAATGTTAGATTAATAAATCATTAAGGTAAATTATTCACTCTGAATCATTTACAAAGTCATCTCTGATTCACTAATTTTTTTTTTCATGTACAGTAAAAGATCGAAGTGAGAAAGCTTTTGCAATGAGCTATGTCAAACTGATGCAAGAAAATGGAACAACTCTTAGTGATACAATACACGATCTAGTTGTTTATAAGGTGTGTTTCAAATAGCTATGGCATTTTTCATTATCTACTGTAAGCCTGGAAATACTGACACATTCAAACTTTGGTTGCTTGGAGAATTAAAATATTTTGGCAGAAATTTTTATTTGCAGATTTACTGTGGTACGTCGATACTACATAATCCCCATAATACTCATTTTTTTGGGGAGAGAAACATTGGCGTTTTATATCAAACCTCCAAAGTTGCCGATTTAAAACTGGTGCCGATATTGCCCAATTCACAGTAGTCATTTTATTTTAAAAAGTGGCTGGTATGTTATTAAAATGGTATGTTATTAAAATGGTATGTTATTAAAATGGTATTAAATACAGAATATTCTCACCAATAAAACAAATAAGGTCAAACCACTACTGATTAGTTTGTCTTACATTGTGTGGTCATATATTGCAGATTGATTCCAAGAAGCCCGAGCAAAGTCGTGTTTACCTGAGCCTACCAGCCACCCACTCGGCCCTGACGTACCACGGCTACGGGGACAGAACCAGTCGTACACCGCTTTTGGCCGGACCGCTCTCCACTAGCAGCAACGACAGTTTCCAGATAACAACTCTCATCTGCTCCACTAAATTAACCCAAAACGGTGAATATTTATGTTGCTCTTCTGTACCCCTGGATCAATGATGTGGACTGCAATATTTCATAATTTCTTCAGCACTTGTGTACCTAGTTTTTAAAAGTGCAAAATATCTCAAATCTCTGTGTCACATATATTTTTCTATATTTATATTTTATATGTATACAGACTTAGCAAAGAGAAGGGTTTAGTGTTTCTTATTTCATTTGATGCTTGTTCTTCACTTGGAACTAATTCTGGTTTGACCCGTTTTAACAGTTGCTGTGATGGGGCTATTAAAATGGAGAGATAATCCAAAGATTTTAAAGGATACGCTGACAAATCTCATGTCCGTGGATGGAGAAGAGATAGTAAAGGTATGTATGTAAACGTAAAAACAGTATGTAGAGCTATGATAGTAAATGTTTTTTTGCTGTGAAATACCTCCTTGTTAATGTTATTTACTTTAGCAAAGTTAACTCGCCACAAAAATGTGCATGTTGTGTTGTAGGCTATTTAAAAAATCTTTTTTCTCTGTTGTATTTGATTGATATCATAACTCAAATATACTAATTACTGAGTTGCAAAACAAAAAAGACATTAATGTTTAATTTTCAAGTAAGCACTTCCTTTGTTTGCACAGCACTATAGTACCTAATATTTAAATATAAATCAGCGCATTTGGATGTGTGACATGTAGATTTCATTAACCATTGTGTCATCTTTAAAAAAAATAGAAAATTATAATATGGCCAAGAAAGTTGTCAACTGACAAATAATTTGGACTATGGACTATGGCAGTGTCACAGATTTAGGGCCAATGATTTTACGCAATCGCGGAAAATGGACGAATTCGCGGAATATACCCTATGAAACGGAATTGCATATTTCAAAGTTCAAACGGAAACATCATCCAAATCCACTTATTTCACTCTGTTTTTCATTGACTTTAACCCTTATCCTGTGATCGCGACTTTGACAGTGCTGATTGCGGCATATGCCGTGTCTACATGTGATCGCGGCATTTTTCCGTCTCGGAAATCCATTGCAATGACGTCATTCAGCTTGACTATTTTTAGCCATTTTTATTTTAGACAATTATTCCCGCTAGTACAGGATCGGTTCCGGTACACGACGCATGCGCAAACATTATGTAAATGAGCCGGAGCTTGCCGAAATGGGCCGAGGATTCCCGAATCACAGCATGCGTGGTATGACTTAATGTTGGGCCAACGTTGGCTAAGGTGACTGAGAAATGAGGGTGCAATCAATACCGCCATGACCGCCGCGTGTGCGTTGATGAGGGGCTGGATGGGTCAGCACTTTTTTAATCAGCGATTATTATACTGGTAATTTTTTTATTATTGCTTGGCACTGGTAAGATACTATTTTATGCAGTTATAATATGAAAAATAATGTTTTTTCGTGTTTCGTTTTGTTGATGATTTTGGCTGTCAACAATTGTGTTGTTATTCAATCGCAGATCTGAGTTACTTGTAACACACTCAGTCACTGTATTTTAGTCAACAATCTGTTAAAATCAAGTTGAAATGGAATGAAACAGAATTCACCAAAACGTGAAACTGAAAATCAATTTTTTTGAAACAGAAAATTATTGGCCCTACAGATTAAAGCAAAATTTCTATTTTGAAAATTAGCTACTCAGATGAACTTTAAAAACCCTTAAAGCCTCAATGATGCATCAAAGCATCATTTTATGTACCTGAAAACAGACTTCATTTTGCTGAAACTAAGGGGTTTTAAAAGGATCCATAAAACTTTTATCAAAACATGACATTTTTCCCAAATTTCTCACCTACTTCAAGTCATCTTTATCCACTACAAGTCGAGAATTGTGCCAGCAATTCGCGGCTTGTAGTGGATGAAGATGACAATGGTTAATTCAGGCTTGAAGGGGTTATTACAAGCACAGAAAGATTACTATAGGCAACATCAGCACTCTAGGTGTTAAAGAGTGTAATCAGAGGTGGATTGTGTCAATGCAGCTGCAATGTGATCATTTTTGGTTTCAGTTTCTCCATGACATACTGGATGCGCTTTTCAACATCCTTGTTCAAAAGTCTAGTTCAGACAGCTATGATAGTCTAGTCCTCAATGCTCTGGTAAGCATAATGCTGTTTTAATGTGAGGTCTAGCTGGGACAGCATTAAAACAACCTTAAAACAATTGTGGATTACATTGCATTAACTGACCTGTATAAATATACATATCACCTATATTTTACATTTTAGATTGGCTAAATGACTTTCCTGTTTGTCGCTATCACTTGAATTTGTGTCTCGCTGCTGCGATCCACAACCTAAAGTGACTTTCTTGGATTTGTCACATTGAATGCAAAACATTTCTCAATGGCATAGTTTTAGGAAATATTTCACTTTTAAACATTGGTGCAAGTGATTTACTCAAAACACAGAAAGATTACTGCAGTCGACATCTGGACCAGTTAGTTAAGCAAATATGAGTAATATTCACCCACTTTACCTCCTTATCCTGCTGATGTCAACTATTGTCGTTTTTAATCTGCTTTATTACTCAACCAAATCACTGTTATTGGAATGAAACGTGTGTCTAAGCATATAAATTTGCAAATATGTGTGCTTAAATAAACAATATGAGTAATTTTCAGCCACTTGAAGTTGTGGGTCGCGGTAGCAGACACAACTTCAAGTGGCTGAAAATTTAAATAAATTTACTTAGGATAAGGGTTATCTTACGTCCAGCTATTGTGACCCACAACTTCAAGTGGGTGAAATTTTAAAAGTATAACTTAGTTGATAAAGGGCTAATCAGATTGACTCATTAACCCTTGTCCTGCTGAATCTGAATAATTACATACAGTTTCAAGCCAAATTTATTGCCAGTGGAACCGGTAATGTATTTTGTGGTAGATGCTCAATTAATCAAATTATTATTTTGTGATATTGTTTTTCATTTCATGTTGGAAAATGCACTAGCTATTTCCAGTTTTAAATTGGTGATAAATGATAAATACTGACAATATGGCACAATATTGCAACCTCCATTTCTACGCTGAAAGTTTTGTTGAGCTTATTATATTGCAGCAGTTTAGTCAGTGATGGATTACACAAATAACATATATATATATATATGTTATTTGTTTAATCCATCTCTGGTTTTTGTAGGGCATTAACACACATTTATTGGACTTATTTTAGATTTACTACTTTCAATTATGACATAATATTGATTTTTCTAGGTGTTTTTGGTTGATCTCATCTCTAACATGAAATACCACCAGTTTAGACCTGTGCTGGACTTATACATCAAAGAAAATTTTAGTGCTACATTGGCCTACAAGTATTCTGATTTATATTTCTTTGTATTGACATTGCTAATTTATTAAAGGATATGAATAATGATTTATGATGGTAAAAAACTTCTGACACACATTTTCTGGATCCTACTCATTTGTCATTATTTTTATGTGTGAATAATGTAGAACTATTTATCATGGAATTATTAACCCTTTCACTGCGGATGTCGCACTAATGCGACATTGTGCTACACTGCGGATCTCGCATTACTGAGACATTACATAATTAGCAAGGTGATTTACTTGGTTGTGGTGATGACGGCTCCCAGTCACCCTTATCGCCAACCAAGCGTGATAGAGAGGACGTGGATGTCTCCAAGCCTTCCATACCCAATAATGACGTCATAATATACAATAATAACTATGGCCGGGGATCCCCAGTTATGACAGATCTGGAAATAAAAGGGTCAATTTCAAATAATTACACAACGTCATAATTTTGCAGCGAAAGAGGTAATGTATTAACATCCATTTATAGCATGTCTATTCACTCTGAAGTAAAGTTTTTTTCTGCTTTGCAGTAAATTGCTTGAAGAGTTGAAGTACTACATAAAGAATGCCATCACACTTCCACATGATTCTATATTACGCCTCATGAAATCTCTAGAGTATATATTCAAGTTCATCATTCGATCCAGAATATTATTTGCAGCGTAAGTGTGGCTCAAATTTTCCACTTTTTCTACATATAAATAATTTTTTTGTGACAGACCCTGTGTCTGTGAGTATGAATTTTTCAGTATGAGAGAAACTCATTAATAGCTCTGACAAGTCTGTAGATTAGGGCTGTTGTATGATAATTACTGTGGTAATTAAGACCATTTGAAACTTGATAAATCTTTAAGCATGGCACAGTTTTTATAGTGAACCAATTACTGTTATTTTTACCCCTCGGCCCGTTGGGCCCGAAGGGGTATTGTCGTCCCCTTCGTGCACCGCCGTCTCCGCCGCCGCCGCACACACTCTTTTGGCTACTACTCCAACATGGTGCAACACATTAAATTCATAATTCATACAAACATTCAACCCCTCCCGGCACTTTTTTTTTTTTACCTGAGGTCTAGGTCATAGGTCAAAGGTCAAAGATTTGAAAAAAATTCTTGTTAACGCAATAACTTGAAATTATTGGATCACTCCAATTTTTTACGTGAAGTTACCCATGAGTATAGAGATCACCTGATTAGATTTTCAGCTTTCCACCGATAATCAAAATGGCCGCCACCTGGCGACTAAATTTTTTTTTTCGCCTTATTATTTTTTTTTTTATAATTTCCTTGAAATCGGGTATATATAGGTTTTTAGGGTCTGCGAGTCTGTTGGCATTGTCCGTTTCGAGGCTATGGCGGCCATCTTTATTTTTTAATTACAAAATTCTTTGTTAACGCGATAACTTGAAAAATAATTATTGGATCACTCCAATTTTTTATGTGATGTTACCCATGAGTATGGAGAAGACCTGATTAGATTTAAGCTTTCAACTGAAAATCAAAATGGCCGCCATTTTTTCAGATTTTTTTCAGATTTTTCTCGAAACCTGGTATATATAGGTTTTTGGGGTCTGCGAGTCTATTGCCATTGTCCGTTTTAGTGTGCTACTAAAAACGAGGCTATGGCGGCTATCTCGATTTCTTAATTTAATAATTCCTTGTAACCCGATAACTTGAAAAATAGTTATTGGATCTCTCCAATTTTTTTATGTCAAGTTACCCATGAGTATGGAGATGACCTGATTAGAATTTCAGCTCTCCACCAATAATCAAAATGGTTGCCACCTGGCGACTAATTTTTTAAAACTTTTTTTTCAGAATTTTTTTCGAAACCTGGTTTATATAGGTTTTCGGGGTCTATTAGTATTGTCCGTTTTCATGTGAGACTGAAAACAAGTCTGCGGCGGCCATTTTGGTTTTATCAATTTTAATAAATCATTCTTATTTTCAATTAATTGCCTTGAAACCTGGCATATATAGAGTCACTGCATGAACCGAGGGGTATTTGAGTGCTTGCACGGTATTTTTTTAAATTTGTGCAGCCCACCAATGCACTATTTACTTTTTACAGTTTGAATGATGGACGAGGGAAACCCAATTTTGATATGTCCCTGAAGGAAGTGTTTACTGCCCTGAATCATCTGATGTGTGAGTCGAATGACAAAGTAATTCTTGTTCAAGGAGCGGCATTGAAGTACCTGCCATCGACCATCGCTGATATTATCACTGTGTTTAGTCCACAGGAATTCAGGTAATATAATAATCTATTCATATTTATCCTCCGCCCAATGGGGTTATGGCGTCGCTTCGTATGTCCTGCCGTCTGTCTGTCCACATTTTGTTTCCGGAACAGATCTCGGAAAACCCATGTTGGCGGATTTTTTCATATTGCACACACACATACCTTAGAGGGTGTACATGTGCCTCATGGGATTTATAAAACTTACTTAAAGGGCTGACCATCGGCCATAATTAACTTTGATATGCTTGATATCTGGCAAACAGTGCCAGCAGATAGTTAGACCATTACTATAAAACCAAATGTGCGGTTTCAGGTAGGGATATGCCCTGCAAAATTTCAACTTGATTAAATTCAAAATGGCTGACTATCTGCCATGATTAACTTTAATGATATCTGCTTGATAGCTAGTTCTGGAGTGCCATACCAATTTTATGATACTATTCATTATTACTACATCAGAGAATGTTTCTTAACCCTATTGTAAATAACGTTAGACTAGAATAGTGATAATATGTGCTTTGGACTGCTATTGACTATGGTCGGCTGTTAGACATTGATGGCCAGCCACTAGACAGATGAATGCCCTGCTCAATCATGCTATTGTTATTTTATTCAAAGCTAGCCTATGTGTTCTTTACTTTTATTCTATTCTTAGATTATACTATTTCGAAACAATGTCATGGAAGGTATATCATAATTTCTCTGCTTCACTTACAGCTTGTTATTTAACACCACCTCATCATTCCCAAAAAATATTTATTTAACTTGCCACCCCAGCATCCCAAGAGTTCTCATTTCCTTAATTTATTATCATTAAGAATGGAAAACACCACTAACTCACTCAGATTTTAATGTATTCATGTATTTATGTTACCTTGGTTGCAGTCAAATGCTGGTGGAGTTTATTGACAGTGTACCCCCTTATCGACTAGTTAAACAGAAAATGATGTGCATCAATGAAATTCTGCACACACCCATCTGTAAACTTCCAGGTTAGTATCTACCCAGCAAACACGAGACATTGCTGGTTCACTGCTGGCCCCCCCCCGCTACACCTTCGGCCCAACATTGATCCAAAAATGGTTCAATGTCTCGTCTTTGCTGGGTGTATGCTCTCACTATAACACATAATAACAGGTCGATTATAGAATATGTGCCATTGTGTATGTCATCACTCATCATCTTAAAATAAATCTATCTATGTTATGTCATTCATTTCATCCCTCTTGGTTAGTCTATTTTCATGTCTAGAATACTATCATTTTCATATCAAGCTTGTGCCCTATTTATTGTTCACAATTGATGATTCATGAATTGCTGAACATCTATTGATGTAGTTATGTCACATGTATAGAAAGTTCATGTAGTGGTTATGAAATTGATAGTTAAGGAAATTCTACATGTATATCCTCAAATTTTATACCTTTGCAAAATAAAGTTTGACAAAAAATCACCAGCCAGTTTGAATGTGTATTTTTTAATACTAATCACACAGAAATTAATTTCTTGGTCTCACAAAAATTATAGATGAAGCAAATAAATGGACATTTTTAACTGTCCCAAACTGCAGAGTTGCGTTAGAACAGACCAAATCCACTCATGCTTGATAAGCCAGCATCTCCGCCTTTTGACCAGTATAATCCTAGTCTAAATGTTAACAATGTATAATAATATATAATGTATTCTGCATATTGACAATATACATGACTGGAGTGTACCTACTATGAGTGGATACTTTGAAAGGATAATAACTACTTGTGATCTGCAAGTAAGCAGATACTGACTTTGACTATGCACTGCAGTACACAGGTGTTCAGATTATCATATGATCTCAGACAAACACATATTACTTATTCTAACACATATATACCGTATTTATTATAATAAACCCCCGAATTCCAATAAACTCTGACTCCCCTAATTTGAAAATAAAATCCACGATTATGGTACACTTAATAGACATGAAAAAACTACTCTATCAAGCGCCCAACATTTAAGGGGGTGTATTCTAATTAACGCCTATGGCGTTTATTAGAATAAATACAGTAACTTATGATTGCACCTAAGCTACTGTGCAGTGATCAGTAAATAGGGTAAACGCTTTTTTTTTCTATTATCGATATGAGAGCCTTATATTTAATCCATGTATCTGTGAAATAGCCTTGATCTTTTCCATGACACTCATATGTTTATCTCAAGGCTAATAAGTTTATAACAGTAGCAGCCAAATGTTGAAAGCACTGTTTGCAGTAACCCCAAATATTACCAGCATTTCTTATATTTTCAGGAGTATTTTCCAACGTAAATCTTTAGACATAAACAAGTAAGAAAATGCTGCTCTCTTTACTTAAATTATTTTCATCACTCATATGATGTCTATATATCGAGACATAAATAAAATAACATATTTTAATCAATTATTAATTTAATAATCTGTGTACCTTAAATAGCTTTCCATGACGCTCATTATTTTATCACAGTGGATACCAGAATTACGGAAGTTTTCAAACTAGTGTGTTTTACAACATACTCAAGTACTTTTCAAAGTACTTGTACTTCAGTACTTTTGAAAATCCAGCACTTGTACTAATGATTTTTTCAAGTACTTGTATTTGTACTGCAGTACTTTTGTCCAGTACTTGCCCCAAGCCTGGATATGACGATTTCTTGCTAATGTTACAAAAAATTATTGCTGCTTTCATTTTGGGCCAGAATCGCTGATTGTGTACCTACAATAAACATCTGGCAAGGTATTCATTTATGTGTTATAAACACCTTGAACAATAATACATGTATTTATTTTTGGATGTGTGTCTGTGTTTGCAGAAGCACGTCGTTTGTTGCTTCCAGCCATACTTGAACACGTCAAGACATTATTAGAACAGCAGCCAGTGGGTGAGGCTGATGTCACCATACAAGTGCTCAGTGACATACTTGATCTACTTTTTAATCAGGAGCAGGTCAGAAACTCTGGTCATGAAAACGTGAGCATGCTGCTTTGTAGAATGAGTTTTATTTTTCCCACTATTTTTGTCATGTGTGTATGTTCTTTTATATTGAGAAAATCTTACTCTCTGTAAGACTACTTTCTCCACATTTATCTATGATATATTTTATAATAATTTGTTTTTGTGTTTCTGTCTCATTTTTAGTATGACATTATATTTCTAAATGTATTCTTTCATGCAGTTTATTTTTCTTTACCTAGATTTTATGGTGTTTTTTAAGCAACGTTTTTTAAGTATACAAAGGAATGATTTATTTCAACTAGCAAACCTTTCTGAGCACTTTACTGTTACAAATTTGATGTTCTGTATATGTTTCATATTTTGATCATTAGCTATATGTGCAACATGTAGTATATTGTGGCCATTTCAAGTTTGACTTGTCATTAAATTTCCTGCAATCTCGTTTGTTGTGTTAATTTTTTAGGAGGGCTTGTTTAATAGTTGCTGATTATCTTTAAATGTTTGCTAGAACATTAACAATAATAAAATATACAGTGTTCTACACAGACAACAAATGGCAAATGAGTTAAATCTTAAATGTCCAATTATTAAAAAAAAAATTCACATGTTTTTATTAGTATTTTTAACAACTATCCTGTAAATATCATAAAAATAGTTGTGTAGTTTAAATGTTTTTATTTTTGTGTATTTTCTTGTGTAAATTGCTTGAGTATTAATTTAGTAGTCAGCGAATTAACTGTATTCATGTGAGAGCTGTTTCTCTTTTAGATGGTAGTGGTGGAAGATTTGACGATAGTGGTCATGTCTGTCATCCGTACAGTTATACAGTCAGTTATCGGCATGGACAAAAAATCACCTCACATAGTAAGAACATAACAAATGTATCATTATAGCAACCTTTCTTGTAATTTTAAAGTAAAAATTATTACACAGTGACATTTAATTGTAACAAATGATAATCTAACTATTAGCTTGATAATGCTCATGGGCTTTGAGCTCCTGGTTTATTTGTTTCATTTACCTTTGAATCCTCCCAACACATTCATTCAGTTTGAGGAGAGAATTATAAATGGCTGTTGGTACAACAATGATGATGATCAATTATAAATATCAATAATTGATTATAGCTGAAAAATTAATTTAGAGATTAATTCACAGCTCCTCAAAAAATGGCATGACCTGTCCTGGTTTGTGTTACATGTGGCACACTCAACTGTCTTCCTGATGTTAAACACTCATTTCATTCCCAATATCAGTGATTTCATCAAATAATTAACCCTTGTCCTGCTGAATTGTTTTTATTCTATTTTTTCGTCATTTGAAGCTGGAATTGCTAACGCAATTTCCAGCTTCAAAAGATGAAAAATATCTATATTTTTTTTAAATATCCATCTTCTACATTGAATTATTTGACTAATTGTGCATCTACCACAACTATATTTACCATTCCAGAGATCTATTATTTGGTTTAAAATCTGTTCAAAACCGTATATATAAGGGTCTAGCAGGACAAGGGTTAAGAACGACTAGAGTCCTGTTTAGCACTTAAAGGGTTACAGTATCTTGCTATTACCTTTCAGAGTGGATTTGTGGCAGCACTGATTGCTATGTTGAGACAAATGCAGCCATTACACTACACACAGTACATCAATCACTTTGCCACAGATATAGACCTGACTGACTTTTTAGTGGAAATTATGACGTTGTTCAAAGATTTAGTGATACGCAATGTATACCCTTCTGACTGGAATGAGATGATTATGCTACAGAACAGGTGATATATTTGTTATTTTTGCATGTGAAAGTTATTTGTTCAACTTTGCATCCGTATTTAACCAATGCTGACCATTTTCCCGTCAAATTTGCTCCTTAATTTATTTTTTTGACCTCAGCTAATTTGAGTCCTCAACCAATTTTACAAAGGGCTCTTTTGTTGTGATCACTAGAATGTTTGTGTGTGCAATTTACTTTCTGTTTTTTATTCATCTATTTTGAAACTTAATATTTCCTTACAAACATCACACAACATTAACGTGACGAGGTGTTCATGTGTCCTGGTGAAATCATTTATGTGTCATACTCATAACCAGTTGTCTTGACAAGTTTGATTATGATTGATAACAAATCAATATTATTGAACTGATTTTTTGTATCAGTTATTTCACTTTATTAGTTATTTTACGCAATACCATTTCCCTGTATCCTGTTCAAGAATATAGAAACATAAACACATAAACATCATATATTTACCATATCATAAATATACAGGACAGTCATCAGTTACAAGTAGCAATTGATTTTACATTTCTTCAAGTTTTCATACTTCAGCAGTAAATGTTTGTACCTGTTATTGGTGTTCCTTTGGTTTTGTGTTCCACGTAGTTTCTATCAAAAATGTGCTGGAAAATGCAATAAATCAGCTACCCAAGTTTAATAATTTGATTAACTAATCATCATCATTTATAATTATACTATACCTGCTTGCCTTTTCAGTGTTTTTTTGAAAGCATTGCGTCATTTTTCCAACACAATAAAGGAAAGATTTATCAGTCCTTTTGAAATGCGGGTAAGTTATCCATTTATAAGGATATAGTATTATGGATCAGTCAGAAAAGTTATCATTTTCTAAAGTATATTCTTTCTAAAGTTGTGTAGTTATATCAAATATTTTCATTATTTTTTTTCAGGTGTGGGACACGTTCTTCCAGTGTGCAATATCATTCATTACACAACCTCCTTTGCAGCTAGAAAATTTCTCGTCTTCCAAACGCAATAAGATAATTATTAGGTGAGTTTATTTTAAATTTATTTGTAATCTTCTCCTGCCACTTGGGACTGATATTTAAATGCAACAATGCAATGTAATATTTTATCAAGTATTCCTAATTCGTGGATAGTTACTGCGTTTCACTGTCTTTCTACTACCTCCACCTTTTTGCATGGCATAATTCATATGATGTAATAATTCAAATCATAATGATGATGTGCCAATGCTTAAGGCCAGGGTTGAGCACAACATTTTGTCAAGTTTTTTATGTGTATTTGTTCTGCATGTTGCTAATAAATATTTCTCGGACAAGTTTATAAACTCCCTAATACTTAGATGATGACATGTTAAAGTCTCGACATGTTGTAGAATAACCTGTATGAAAATTAATAACAACAACATTATCTGAATATTGCTCTGACATAGCTATCATGTACATGTACTTGCAGATATAAAGACATGAGGAGAGAAGCAGGATTTGAAATTCGGGCTATGTGGCATAACTTAGGTCAGTGAATAAAAAATTAGCCCATTTATTATTTTCAAAGACTTCCAATTGTTTCTCTGTGGCCGCCATTAGCACTCGAGATTATTACAGGAAAATAATTTAGGAAGAAGACTCTGTCGAAAAATGATAGAGAAAGTTATAACTGCCCATATTCATTATCATCTCAAGAATATTTCAAAACCCTTTTCCCAGTGTTTGGTCTAAGATTCAAAAGGGGCATGGCGCCACCTATCATTAGGGGCACCTTATCATGCACGCCGGGCACCCAATCAAGGGCATAGACAGAATCAGTTACGTATGTAAACATCGCTGAGTTATTACCGCTATGTACACATGCCGTTATCAGGTATTGCGTCATAGGTGTGGACATGGAACATCAGTGACTGGGGTGTTTTTCATGTTTTTCACAGTCACAATGACCTGGGTGTGTTGAATATGACATAACAACACTTAAAAGAGGCATTTCACTGTCTGAATATTAGAAGGGCAACATGGCATACAAGAAGGGCAACATAACACTCAAGAAAGGCAACATGGCTCTCATGAAGGGCAACATGGCGCTCACAAAAAGCAACATGGCGCTGCGCCATGTTAGAAAGAGCTAGATGAAACACTGTTTTCCTGCTAAGTTATCTCATTTAAATTTTAAACCACTTAAAGTTGTGTCAGCTTCAAGTGGTTGAAAAAGACTCATATTTGTTTAATTTGAGTCCAATAAAACAGATTTAAAATGACTATGGTCATGCCTAGGACTTGAAGGGTTGATCTGCTTATAACCGGGTTAATTCTACTGCAACCACTCATTTTTACCTTCTACTCAATATGACTAGGCTAAAGCAAGATAAGCTTATCACGTTGGATGTCTTGGACCTATCTGCAGCTTTGACACTTTTCTAAATCTAAGCAGTGCTGTTGATCATTTGTTCAGCCTCTTGCTGCACAAAAATGTTGAAGGGGTCAGCTTGGGATTTTTCAATAATTTGTACATGAAATAGCACAGCGTAATTACTGTTTAATATTATAAATAATATTTTCTTCAGCGTACAACTATCATTATCTGATACTGAACTTTTACTCATCATGTAATACTTATGTAAATTTAGTTTACTTTCCACTTCCTCATTTCTTTTTTAAATTATAACTTTTTTATTTTAGGTCAGCACAAGTTGGAGTTTATCCCTGGTATTGTTAGTACAATATTGGAGATGACTCTGATTCCTGAGACGGGTGAGTACTCATTGTCACAACAACTATACTTAACCCTTACAGTTTTTGTATGCAAACTATAGAGACCAAAAGTTTTTTTTATTTGAAATCATTATAAATGTCTTAGTGAGGTCATTGGCGATTCATTTGAATACCTATGTTATGGGTTTACAACCAGTAGAAAATATTTTCACTCTTACAGTGGGGTGACCGACTTTAAGATGTCAGAATAATACTAATACCAATTAACCTTACATACATTTCTCAATTATATGTGAAACTACTTTTTGTTGTTGACAGAGTTGAGGAGAGCAACAATTCCCATCTT
This sequence comes from Flabesymbios commensalis, assembly GCA_964017125.1. NCBI lineage: Eukaryota > Metazoa > Annelida > Polychaeta > Terebellida > Flabelligeridae > Flabesymbios > Flabesymbios commensalis. Next base: position 21,230,314 of record OZ024912.1, read on the forward strand.
TTTTGACATGTTGCAATGTGAGTTTATGAGCCCACCCCGGGGGCACAGGGCTGACACGAAACATATCAAAGGAAACTTCATGAGGGTGTGTAAACACTTGGCAAAATAATTAACCCTTATCCTGCTAGTCACGACTATTTTTTTTGTATTACTCAATTAAATCACTGATATTGAGAACAAAATGTGTGTTTAACATCAGGATTTGCAGAGGATAAATCTCAAATTAAACAAATATGAGTAATTTTTACCCACTTGACGTTGTGGATCGCGATAGCAAGACACAACCTCAAGTGGTTGAAAATTTAAATTAATTTTCATAGCAGAATAAGGGTTAATATCGATTACATTTTTTAAATTTCACACTTGAAATTTGAAGTTTAATATTTTCTGTTCCAGGTTGAGAATGAAATAATTATTCAGCTAGATAGACTTGTGGAATCAGGAAAGGGTGACCAACGATATCAAGAACTGTTCTTTAATATGTTAGTACATAATTAATTTATATTCAAAAAGAACTGATGCATCTCTAATTAACAGCATTTATTAATAATGTATTTTCCTTGACGCCAGATTTAACTATTTTTGATAAATGGTAAAGATTTGGCCTATATTGTCTCTGGCTCATTCTATAATCTCCTGGATTTTGTTTGGTTTTCCTAAAATAAGTTTTTTTTCCGTAGACTTTGTATACTCTATTGTGAATAGGCCTACCTTATAGTTTGAATTTGAGTGACTCAAAGGGCAACACTCAATTTTTTCTGCTGCACTATTCAAATTATGAAAATACAAATGTACACATAAAAGATGAGTGTGAAAATACATTGTCTGTCTGGAATAACAAGATGACAAGTTGTTTTGGCAGCTTTGCCAAACAACAAAGAGGTATTTCCTGTAAGTCTAATCAGTCGGCTCCCTGGAAACACAAGCCATTGTGTCAATGTTAGTTTTATGCTGAGCCAGCATTGTAGGCACTGGACTAACATTAAACCAAGATCTGTGCATAGTTTGTGCTAATTTTCTATGTTTCCACCTATTTTGTCACCAGTATGTCCCAGTACTGTGAGCCTCACTCCCTCATGAGAGACCAGGGCATTGCTTTGGTTGAAACAATCAAGGAACTACTGCAGCGCCTTCTGGAGTACCGAGCTGTCATCAATGATGAAAATAGAGAACACAGAATGAGCTGCATAGTCAATCTACTGGTCGGTGCTTTATTCACGTATTTATTATGCTCCCAACTGTACATTTAAAATGTCAACCACTTACTGCTCTTTAAAGCCAATAAGCAGTATATGCATATTACAAAGTAAGCAGATACTGCACGGCAGTATAACGGGATGTGCAACAAATTTCACATGCAATGTGAACATTAATTGAGCTTACACCTTACCTGCAATGTTTCTTTCCTCTAAATTATATGCAACAACTTCAAAGCTGTGGCTCTAAAGTTTATATCATACATGTATTTCTCTGATTGCTTTGAAAAAACTTAAGCATGCACAAAACTATTTTTATTTTTACACTGTCAAAAATTTTGGCATTTAACAAATTTAATGTGTTGTATGCCCTGCCAACTCTTGTTAAATCTAAAAATGTTGAGGATTGGATTTGATCTTCATTCAATTTTTTAATGCAGTAAATGTTTGGATATTTTTTGCATGGTCTATCATTGTGGGGATTGCTCAAATTTTTGGTTATCTTTGCTCATTAAATCAGTTATTTGGCACTGAAAGCTATTGCCATTTGTGATTGACTATTCGTTTTAATTTGCAGAACTTTTACCATGATCTGGATCGCCAGAAAATGTACATTCGTTACTTACACAAGCTATGTGACTTACATTTACAATGTGATGATTACACAGAGGCCGCATATACGATAGAGCTGTATTCTCGTCTACTCAATGTAAATATGAAAGTGTTTTTTTTTACACTTAACCTTTCTACTGCTGTATATATACGGTTACGAGCATGTTTAAACCCTTTCAGGGTGGGATTGGGCTTTAGACGTCAGATTCTGACGTCTATTGATGTCCCCACACTGAAAAACTAAAATATTTATAATGGCCGTAAACCCATAACATTTATGATTTCAAATTAAAGACCCCTTAGTCTCTATGGTTTATACAAAATATTTCAAACGCTTTAAGGGTTAAACCAAATATATTGTCGCTGAAATTGATAAATAGTTTGTGGTGGGTGTTCAGTTTCAAATTTAATTCAATTTTGGAGATAAATATAATTTATAAATATAAGTATTAGCTGTCATTTTAATGTGTAATTCACGTTAGCAATTCAGCAGTACAAGGGATAACTCTTTTCTACCAGCTTATCATACTTGTAACTCAATTCATCTGCAACAACAAGTTTAATCGTTGTTTTAATTGATTCCTTTTTTTTCACCTTTTAATCTCTGATAAAGCAAGAACAAATAAATTATCCGTAATTATATTTTAACCGCTTCTTCCACAGATACGTTTCAAAATAAATAATATGCAATTGATGGTTATAAAATAAAATTTTGTCTGTATACCAGTGGTCTGACGATGCTCTGCCAAAGATCCTACACAGTGAAAAATATCCTAAAGAGCGCACACACCGTGAATTGAAGCAAAAGGTGTACTATGACATGATTGCTTATCTGGACAAAGGCCAGGTAAAGTTTTATTTATACTCTTAATTATATTTTTAGCTGGCAATTTAGTTAACATTTAAAGTTCTGTTTCAATCAATTTTATTGCATTTCTTCGAAAACTGTCTAATTGCTGTTATTAGCCTTGACCAATATGTAGAAATTTGAGTACACATACCAGAATTATTTGATCATAACAAGTTAGTATTTTTTTCTAAATACTCTGTGGTAATTAAGGAATATTTTGAAAATACATTTGGTAAAACTATCAAGATGAGCACAAGTGTGAGCAAGTTGGTGATATTTTCAGATGTGGGAGAAAGGCATCGCCATGTGTCAGGAGCTAGCACGTCAGATGGAGATGGAAACGTTTGATTACAAACATCTCGGCCAGCTCTTAGTATGTTGATCTTAACCCTTATAACACTGATGTCAACTACAGTAGATATTCTCTGGTTTTTTTAGCACCTGTATAACCAGTTGTTAAAAATATTCCTTCAATCTTGAAACACTGATATATATTGAGACTTAAATTTCACAAATCACAATAATCTTCAGTCACTTGAAGTTGTGTATCGCGGTAGCGAGACACAACTTCAAGTGACTGAAAATTTAAATTAAATAGATGAGTGCTCTGAGGGTTAATCACAGTCAAGGTATTATGTGGGCATAACTGGCATTAAAAAGAATAGATTTTTTATTTTGAATATTTTTTGCCAAATAAATACTTATTGTCTGTGCCCCCTTGTCTTTTGTTGAGGATTTTTTATAATATGAGTCAGGGTATTATGTACTACACTATACATGTACTAAAAAAATGAATGCAAAGTTGAGAATAATATTTTGACAAAACAATATCTGTAATGCAAGATAAATCCACTACATGTACCTACTTTTTTATAGCCTATGCAGTGGAGACATATTCCGAGCAAATAACTGTTTTTTTCTAGTTCAATTTTAATGTTGCTTTGATCCAGATAATGGATAGAAAAGATTTTTTTTTCCACATCCAAAAAAACGATTCTAATTTCAAATCATGAATGGAAGCTGTTTGACTGATGAAATAATGTCATTTGAATTTTGCCCTTTAAATTTACAGTTTATTTAAAATGTCAATGTTCATCCCTCTGAACCCTTGCTCTGCTCGGCGTGTATATTTACCAGTTCAAGAAATTTTCAAATCAAATGTCACTAAAATTAAATAGAAAGTTTGTCTAGGATGCTTAGCCAATCATCCAAATAATTGTCCCGGTATTTGAAAATTGCTATTTTTTATAAAGAGAACTATTTTTTACGATCAAAGTTGGAAACTGCGTCAGCAATTCCAGCTTCAAATGACAAAAGATACTAGCTCACAATTCAGCAGGACGAGGGTTAGAAAATTGTTAAATTCATCCTTGATTGTTTTCAGCAAAAACAAGCACAATTTTATGAGAATATATTGAATGAGATGCGTCCTGAGCCTGAGTATTTCAGAGTTGGCTATTATGGTATGGGATTTCCCTCATTTATTCAGGTTTGTTCCATATTTCATTTTTCTACTTAAAAAATGGTTCCATAAAACACCCATACTATTGCAAATCTGTGCATGCCAGAAAGCGTAATTTTACTCGGATACATGAAGATTATATTATTTGATGTAATACATGTAATATATACGTAGTCCAAGTGAATGTAGAGTGCATTATCAAGTTGTCAAGTTTTGCATGGGACACCCACATGTGACTTCATCTCAAACTCAATAGTTTTCTTCCATTGGAGGCTTGATATTGTGATATTGTGCTTCAAATAAAAAGATCACAAAAAATGTGACACTTCTAGATGTACAATGTATTTTGGGTAGCTTATTATTTTTCACACATGTATATCATAATAATATACAATGCAGCAATATGAAAACTGCCACTTCTTGTGTAAATGACCAGTGTACCATCTAGGTGTCATAAATAGAAAAACTGTCAAGTGCTAATCACGATTATAGCTGTATTTTAGCCGTATTTCTTTTCCAAACAAGAAAATTTGAAGGAGTAATTGGCAGTAAATTTTCTAGATTGACATATGTTTGTATTCAAATTGTACATGTATAAGTGGATCACAATAGCATGACCACCTCAAGTGGATTTAATTTTATAATTTAGTACTTAAAGGGTTAACAGGCCTTGTGTATTAAAATAAAATGGTTGAATGGCCTATTTTTTTCTTTGTATTGATGACAAATAATTTGGCTCCTTATATTTAATTCAACAGAACAAGGAGTTTATATACAGAGGAAAAGCATATGAAAGATTATCAGATTTTACAGCTAGGTTACAAAACCAGTTTCCAAATGCTCAGGTATGTTCAGGAGCAGGTTATTTTTTTATTTTGTAAATATGTGTGTGCATGGAAAAGTTCTAACTCCATATCGAATGTTTAATATAAAGGCAAACCATGAAAATGACAAATGTGTTGATACATGTTTAAATATGATCATGTGTGCTATAATAATATCTTCAGTTATTGGAATTTGACCGCACTTGACACTGGTATTGAATTGTAATCTGATAAACCAGATAGCCCTATGATATAGCATAAAATGTCTACTACCTACATTAGAACTTTAAAAGATATTGTGAGTGATTACATATAAATTGAACATATTATGTTTTGCTACAGCTGATGAAGACACTTAGTCCAGCCACACCTGAGATCAAGAGCTCATCAGCAATGTGTATCCTTTTGTTTCAACAGGTGTATTTAATAATTATTTTGTCACAGGGTTGTCTCCAGGGGTCACAATGCTCTTATTTGATGTGTATTCTATATCTAGCAAACAGAAGACAGGGACCCAATGTTACCTTAATCTTTTCAGCACTAAGCACAGCTAATATAATTATTAATCGGTTTTATTAGCCTGTCAAATCACTGTTTAGAGAATGATATGTGTGTTTAGCTCAAGCGCTGAATCAATTTGTAAAAAACATCGCAACCAAAGTTTTTTTTCATTTGAAATCTTCATAAATGTCTTAGTTAGCTCTTTCCGATTCATTTGAATACCCATGGTATGGGTCTACGGCCATTAGAAATATTTTTACTTTTACAGTGCGGGGATCGACTTTAGTCGTCAGAATCTAACGTTGGTTGAACATCAATATTTGCAAATGTTTGGTCTCAAATAATGAAGAAGTATGAGTCATTTTAACCCACATGAAGTTGTGGGTTGCGGAAGTGAAACACAACTTTCAAAATTTCTACATAATCTCTTCCATAAAGCCTAATGTTGTCCCCCTATCTGGGACATCGGCCCATCATTAAAGCTACAGTACAATAATTTTGGTGAACACTTTGTGTTTGCTGGGAAGTGGTAATCACTTCCAAGCAAACACAATGTGTTCACCCAATGTACTGCAGCTGAACAACTTATTTTCAACATGCCCACAATACATTTGTTATTGAAAAAAAAATAGGAAATTAATCTCCTGTCCTCTACTCGGCATTGATTTTGCCAGATGGAGAAGCTCATTTCAATGCTTTCAAATAACCATACATTACATGTATTAAGTGTATGATATCATGGATCAAATTATGCAACAGTCTTTGTTTAGATCCAGATTTTAAATCAGCTACAATCAGAAGAGCTACTCATATTAAAAACAGAGTATAATGTAATTGTCGAAGTTCTTATCTGGAAAAACTATTTGTTTTGCACCAATTGTTAACATTACTATGTAACCACATGTAAAATAAAAGTATGAGCCTTGACATTTTCCCAGACCTCCAAATAAATGCTGTTACACCGATAATGGAGCTGAAAAATCATCTTGTTAATAAGAAAGTCAGCGACCAAATACTGAAGTAAGTCTATTATATATTATATATATATATATATATTTATTTATCATATATATGTATCATATATATAAAAATATATATATATATTATAACTACCAGTAATATTTATACATATTATATCAGATATGTGTATATAAAAGAATATCATCTTGTCTGACCAGTTGATTTTCCGACTGTGTTTTATAGAACCTTTTAGAACATTCTGTTGTAGATGCTCAATAAGCCACGCAATGTAAATTCATTCACATTTTATAGAATTGCCTAAAGCTACTCCTATTTGTTCAATTTGGTTCTGGACATGATTGGTGATCAAAGCTTTAACCCTTGAAGCGCTGAATTTTGTTAAATGCGAAATCATAAATTTGGATATCTATGTTATGGGTCTATAACCATTATACCGGTAAATGGTTTATTCTTTCAGTGCTCGGATCGACTTTAGATCAACTTCAGACATCAAATTTGAAAAAAAATTACTTTGCGAAACTTGTACAGATACCAGATGTTAATTTCACTAATCTTGACACAGTGTAATCGTTGTATTTTAACAGGTATTACAAAGTCAATGAGGTACAGAAATTTGCCTACTCAAGGAAAATTGAGGGAAAATCTAATGATATTACAGTAAGTTAGACTTCTGTGCTGTTATACCCACTGGTACCTATGTATTTCACTTCAATGACCAGTTTTACAATTTCTTTCTATTACCTGAAATGGTTTTTTTCATAACTACCGTAATGCTTTAAATTCGAGATAATTTAGTTGCAATGTTTCTGTCCAGCTGACAAACTACCAATAGTTGATTTATCATCCCCCTTCCCATGTGACCCTCCACAATGAAATAAGTTGTAATGTAATACATATCAGGGTTTCCGTAAGGGGGTGGGGGGGGGGGGGTCCAGGGTGTCCGGACCCCTCACTCAGCACCTGCAAAGAAAATAATAGTTTTTGAACTTTGCTATATAGGCAGCATGAATAAATTGCATATACATGTTGTATTTAAAACTTTATAGTACAAAGTTACCATTTAAAGGTTCCTACATTGAAGTATATTCTGGTATAGAGTTTCCAAAACATGACTTTCAGTTTAATTATGATACAAAATGCTGTGTATATGTGGCGATAATGCATCATTCAGGACTCTCATATAAGATGTTTTAATGATTGTATGGCCGAATGATATTCAAACTGTCGCCATTTGAATTTTGTGTAAACACGCCATATGCTAATTTTGGTCACGTGAACATGGCGTACCCAAACCGAGAGTGTCTGACAAAGTTCAGTTGTAAACACATCAACCACATCATGCTGTCACCAGCGCCACGCCCACGAGCCTGTAGGGGGAGATAGGGAGAGATTGCCTTTCTCACAGAATGAATATAGGGCCTACTATAACAGTTTACTTAAAAATGCCTGACAAAAACTCATCGTCATCACAGATTCTGAGATGCTGTGCCCAGTGAGAACACACGCTTGATAGTTTGCCAGCTCAGGTCGGCTCAGATACACGTACAACACCACAGACCCACACCTATGCCGCCGCGTGCAGCTATCATGTAGACAGCTGTATGGTGGTATATGTGTATGAAAAATACGCGCCAATACACACCCAGCAAACACGAGGCATTTACCCAATGCTGTTTTAATGTTGGTCCACCGTCTTCGACGCTGGCCCAACATTAAAACAGCATCAAGTGAATGTCTCGTGTTGTTGGGCAGGGTTGCCTCGCCCGGTGCGCGCTACCGCCAGTCTGTGCCGCAAGGCGGGAATCTGCCAACAGTCATGACAGTAGGCCTACCCAGCTGCAGATAACCTCACAGGCAGGCCTATAGCCTACCGACCCCACATCGGGCTTCTAAAACTTTAGATATGTTAACATCTCAGTTCAAGTAAGACACAATTATCATCTAACCGTAATAACCCTGTCTAGTGTAGGTCACTTTTGACTTGAAAAACGGCTCAGCCATTCCATTGCTCGTTTGTTTGCTGAACTGTCAGAAATAGACACGGCCACATCACCAGTGATCACATGATCGGCACATGACCTGCATGATCAATTGTTGAATGATAATACCCCGCAACTTGTGGGTCACATTGGAGAATTGTTGAATGACAATACTGCATTTTAAAGTCGTTTTGGCGGCGATATTTATCAAAATAAATATCAATAATAGAAAAATCAAGCCTCATAGCCAATTTTATAGTCTGATTACTTCGAAGTGTGTACCTTTAAGCCTAACTTACAAGCAAAATCGGAACACCAAAATATATTATTTAGATATCTTTATATGAGATGTAATAATAAACTCAGATATTTGATTTCCCATTACATTATCAACACTTAAATGTTAAGTTATAAATAATTGAAATTTTCTACAACTTTAGAGTTGTGTTTCACTACAGTGACCCATAAGTTAAAGGGGCTTGAAATTACTCATAATTGTTTAATTTGGGACAAATACTTGCAATGCTGCTGACACCAGGAACTGTTATTTGACTTTTCAAAATGTTAAAGACATGACCAAAACTCTGCACAGTGTTGTTTTGCTGTGATGTATCGGGGTCGGCCTTGGAATCAATGACTGATTGCCATGATGCTAGCCTGATTATTATATTATTTGTCTATCATTTCAGACATTATGGGTTGAGCGTACTAATCTAGTCACGTCTTACGCACTCCCTGGTATACTGAGATGGTTCCCTGTTACATCTACTGAACAAGTGAGTTATAGAATATTATTACCAAATCAACATGAGTCAGGACTATAGTTATAAATATATATATCTAGTAACCTCTTGATGAAGTCAGTATTTAGTGCTGTTAGCTGTGACTTATTAAATAGGTCTAGAAGTGTAGTATATTTTAATTCTTTAAAGATCAAGCCTGGTTATCCCTATCTCTTTGAGTGCTGTTTGGAGAATAAAATTGGCATAAAGAAAAATATGATAATAATTCAACTCAATCTGATTTATGTGAATTTTAATCAAGTTTTGTGTGTTTGATTTTCTCTACAGCTACAAGTCAGTCCACTTGAGAATGCTATAGAAGCACTGGAGTCATCCAATCAAAAGACACGCTCTCTGATTGGACAATATCAGGCTGATCCGTCACTCAGGGTAGATCCACTAGGAATGCATTTAAATGGAGTGGTTAATGCTGCAGTCAACGGTGGTATTGCCAAATATCAGGTCCGTTTTTTAACCATTTTAAACCTGAAATAGGTCTTTCTGAACCTCTTTAAAAACTCTTGTGTGTTATACAATAACAATTGTTTTTATTACATACTGCATTAAGTACAAACAGGGAAGCACACAGTTTTCCCAAGGTATTGTACACTAGTCTAGCTCTGCTTAATTGATGAGTGAAGTGTACTACACCTTTTGCTCTACTGGATCAGCAATTGTAAATTATAGCAGGCCGAGTGCATACTGTGTACAGCCATATTTTATTCCTTTGAAGCAATCGTTTTAGCACTTCCAGCTTCAAGTGAACTTAAAATCTCAAAGAAGCAATACGGTACTTTTAAAATGCAAGCATCTTTGTCGTTTGAATATCATGGGAGCAAGGCATATTCTCAGAAACCGTGTTACGTCATCACAGCTTAGCATTTACTGTGGGATAGCTACTAGGTGATAACAACGCCTGGGCTGTCAAAGGGATTATATTTCAATGTACAGATTTAATGTCAGAAAGTTGGGACATCCCCTTGAAAATTTAATATATATTTAGCCGTAAATAGAAACACTGAAAACCACAAAAAATCATATTATATGCACGCAAATTGCAGACAAAGTTGAACAACAAGGCAGATTTTATGTGCTAAACAGTACATGTCCACGCGCCTATCACGCGTTGACCTCATGACCCCGAGTGCATGGTGTGACACAAGCCAAGACGGCAACATGATTGGCTTTGAACACAGTAGGTCACACGTGCTACCATGGGAACTACACACAGCACTCCTAAAACTTGTGCTCCCGTGTTGAATAAATGTCGTTTTTAGCCTACAAACAATCTCTCCGGAGTGAAAAAAACATAATATGAATGAAAAGAGATAATTTTCCTATTAGTCTGTCATGTTTATAGCGACATAAAGCATAATATTACTTCAGGGGATGTGTTTTACCGTCGCTACTTTTTATACTTGACATAGTGAAAAATCAGGACCAAACTGCCTTTCTATCACCTAGTTCTCACACAAAGTCACGCCTTCAAGGCCGTTCAGTTTCTGAGAATTGTGTAATTATTATTTAATTGATATGCAGCTACTGACCCATGTCAGAACCTTTTTTTACCTTGCCTGCTTAGAATATATTATTTGCATACTAATAGTCATGTAAGATATTTTTGCCAATTTCTGATCAATTTCTTTGCATTTTCAATTATTGAGGCAACAACCTAATAACTGGTTTTACTCTTCCTTTTTGGCCAGTATAAAGTCAGAAGTCATGGCTGTTTTAATTTTTTCACGGGACATTGTCATATTTCGTTCTGCAGCAGTTAATATTATTTGTAATACACTGTATAATAGCTTAGTATCTTTCAACAAGATTCAGACTCAATGGTTCTTAGGGGAAAATGTGTAAGTCGTAGCATATAAGTGCTCTTCAGAACATACTATAATATAGAATAAGACGAGAATATTTGTCTTCAACTTTTCATTCTGATGATTATCACACTTTAAAGTGAGGATGTAATTTGTGTTTGTTGCAGCTTTTTTACTCAGAAGATTATTCTAACGACCACTCATCTGATGATGATCAGCAGTTAATCATACGACTACGACAAGTCACCAAGGCTCAGCTTACATTATTACAGACAGGTATCGAGCTTCATGAGCATAAAGTGCCAGAGGCACTGATGCCGTTCCACGCTCACATGGTGGAAAGCTACGATAAGCTCAAAACATATGTACAGAAACATTTCGACATTAAGGTAATTTCTAATTGTATATGAGGGGATTAGTTATATCTGTTGTATAACGTGTTTCCCTTTGATGTCACAGATTGGGAACCTGAGGCACTGTTTTAGCTACCAGGGTGTGTGAGTGTGATATGCAGGCACAAATCACACCTGAACACACCCTATAATTGCTGTCGCGCCATCCCTAGTTATACAAACCCTGAACACCCAAATCTTAGCAAATACAGTGGCCTACCCAGCAAATGCGTGTTATTCACCCAATGCTGTTTCAACGTTAGGCCAGCATCGAAGACGGTAGGCCAACATTGAAACAGCATCGGTTGAATGTCTAATGTTTGCTGGGATAAGGTATCACACTGCTGAGATCTACATTATTGAGGCCTATATGACGATCGTGGAATTAAAATAGAAAACTATCAAGTCAAGGCTTAGGCGATTGTCTTTGGTTATTGAATTTACACACTGCCAAAAGTATTCACATTGACTGTTCGTTTTTTTTTTGCGTTTTAGAGTTCTTAATATTTAGCGCAGTATGTTTTGCAGCATATTATTTCACAAAACATACCATGTGCCTAAGCGATTTTTATCGTGTTATGTTCTCTAACATCTCATGTTATGATTTATGTACCGGTATTATCCATTGTTTTGCTAAGCTATTATTCATTTAAAGCTGGAATTTCTTACACAATATCCTGCTTCTAAAATAAGGCTCGAAACATTGTCTTTCACTGAGCATGTGATTTTTTTTCACTATAAACGTTGTCAAGATCATTTCTGGCAGCCATCCTGGTGGAAGGTCGATAAACTGAACTCCTCTTTCCACAGATAACTTATCTCGCCATCCTCAGGAGGGTTTTTTTACAGTTTAGTCTGTGTGTGGACAAAAGTGGCATGAAGGTCCTTTTATTCATTCTCATAGAGAATTGTACCTTCCTCACCTCTGGTGGCTGGCAGGTTTAAGGTTGATCCTGGTGGATGACTTTTCTGACCTTTGACTTTTCATAGATGTGCAATATTGTTTTAATTTGAATATGGCCTTAACCGCTATATCACAAGGTGACACTACATGTATAAAGTTTGTAACAGAACTATGTAGTTTGTAATGTAGCGACATCCCCATGCTTTATGCTCCTGTCGCTGTACTGATGCATACCCAGCCTGTGAAATTTGAATAAGACATGAAAATATGTTTTGTTCTGATGATGATGTTTTCACTACAGGTTACAGAATGTAAGGCTCTTCCCGCCAAGCGTATACAGACTATGCCGGCTCAGAGACATTCTGAGAACTTATCTCTGATCAAGTAAGATTATATTTTGTCACTTTAAATGACTCTCTTTTGTATCAGTTATATAACCCTTATCATGCAAGACCTGTATATATTCTTTTTTCAAACAAAACAAAAGGCCCGTGAAATTGATGAAATATGCTGTGAATGATGCTCAATTATTAACCCTTTCACCACTAATCACAATTATAGTTGTTTTTAATTTGTTTTATTGGCCGATTAAATCACTGTTATTGGGAACGCAATGTGTGTTTAAACATCAAAATTTGAAAATATTTGATATCAAATTAAACAAATGAGTACCGTAGCTCTCGCAACTTGATGTTGTGAGTTAGAAGACACAATTTTAAGTGGTTGCAAATGTAAATTAGATAACTTAGCGCATGAAGGGTTAAAATATACCGCTTTGGGAGGGGTAGATTATTCATAAATAAAATAGTTTTTGTCATTTAGAACTGGTAATTGCAATAGCAATTCCAGTTTCAAATGAATGGAAATTTTTTTTAGCAATGTAACTATTTTTGTGCTAAACATTTTTAAAATATAAATATTTTTTGTTTGAAGAGGTGGCAGTTTGGAGTCTGTGACACTTGGTGGACACAGAACGCAATCTGTAATGTTACGCTCCCCGGGTCACAGCTCTCCTGCTGTGTCTCCAAGCCGGGACTCCAAGAGCAAATTCTACACAAAGATGGTGGATATTCCACTAGATAACACGACCGTGAGTGACACATCTTCTCACGGATCCAGAAGCTCGTCATTCTCGTCATTGAAGAATAACCGTGATAGTCGTGTCATAGAACTGAGCGAACAGGTAAAACATTATACAGTAGTTACAGCTCTATAACAACATATTCTAGCTAGTTTCTCCAACAGAACTCATCTCATTAACCGCCTTATTGAAAGGATTATTTTTATGATAAGATCAGAGGCCCAAATGCACATATATTATGTGATCATAATACGGTAAAGGTTTTTATCTCCCAACCAAACCAGCTTAGGCTATTGTCTTCACCATCGATCTGTCTGTCTGTCTGTCCACCACTCTTAATTTGTTTAGCCTCACTTAGTGTACATTGAACTTATTATGCAGCTAAGCCATAACCAAACCTTGCTTGAATTGACCCATCTATCACATTTATTTTCCTCCAAACTGCAATTCCTCCTGCTATTATCACATTCAACTGTACTTCTTTGATACATTGGATGGGCTTCGACATATATGAAAAATTGTTAGTAATGTCATTCTTAAAAAACTTGTTGTTTTTTTCAAACAATCTGCATTTTGGTGTGTGTTTATAATATCAGATATAATGTTGCTGACATTATGCTGGTGTGAATGATATGATCACGCCTTTTTAGATCCACATTATTGTGTCTTCAGATAATAGTACAAGTGTTATTTTAAAGGAGATAAGAGTAGCAATGCTTTTGATATGGGACATGATTTTAATCATTGTTTAATCCATTTGCAATTATCAACTAAATTACCCATTGTAATAACAAAGTCTCAGCTCTAGGTATTCTTCATTTATTTGAAGCTGGGAATTCCAGGTTTGAATGAATGAATATTATCCAGGAATCATCCGACACTTTTAGACTAATATCACCAATGCTTGCAGATTTTAGTATAAACATTATACTGCACCTGCCTGTGCTCATATTTCCATGTTGTCTTCTCTTGGATGAGTTTGTCCGTAAATCTTTTTTTCTGTCCTTTCATATATGGTGCATTGTATTTAACTATTGGTAGTCTTTGTTCTGTTTTTATGGACTAACTATATAATATATTTTTCAATCCTTCAAACATGATAAGCATGCTTCAGGGGCTCCCCTGCTCATGTACTGTTGTTATGTTTATATTTCCATTTATAGCATGTACAATATGTGTTGTTTGAAACACTGTGTCATTTTATTATTTCACAAGATCTTTTTCGAACGTTTTTAACATTGTTACGCCACACCTATTTGCTCATCCCTCATTAAGCGCGAAACACACCAACGTGATTATAAATACCATGCAATTACAAACGCTTTAAATGTTGATGAAATAATTACTTTATTATTTTTTAAACATTTATTGTAATTTTGAGATATGGGCACTAATAATATAAGACGATAAAACACCCAATTATGTTTATCGGGTTTGCTAATACCAGTGATCTAAAGACCAAATTGGTGTGGCTTTATGTATCTCTATATTTTTTTCCGCAAGGTATTATTTCGATAGATATTATCATTATTTACGTGTGTGATATCAGTGTTATATTTGATAAGTAAATAAATTAATGACGATATTTATTAACTTATTAATAAAAATATTAATCATTAAATATAATTAATGCATAACTTATAAAAAAAATTGGTTGCATAAACAAATGAAACAGGCGTGATTATTGAAATGAATAAATAATTGCAACTAGGTAAATTAATATACCTACAGTATAATACTCATTTTATTTTATATATAGAGCTTTTTTCATAGTTTGTTTTAACTATTGTTTCTGATAGGTGTAGCTGCAACATGACTCAGATCGCTTCTCCTGTCAAACCCTTAAGTTTAGGCGTGTATATGGCAATATAAACTTTGATATATAACATCCCCTCTGACTTCACTAAATATTGAAACTATTAATACCACCACAACAAGTGCAAAGCGTTGACCCAATGATGATTTGATGTTGGTCCACTGTCTACGGAACTGCCCCAACGTGAAATCAACATTGAGCCAACATCTTTTTTTTTTGCGGATCAGTTAATTTTCAAACTAAATCTTCTATATTACCCTTGCCAAGAAGAGTATTGTAATACATCACTTATGTGGCTACACATATATTAAATAAGCTAATATTATAAGATAATTTGGTCTTCTACATGTAATTTCATTTGCACCTACCCGGTACCTATATTTAAGCTTCACTCTGTAATAAAATTACTGAACACTTAATATACACGAAGTCACTCAATCTGGTCTAGGTTTGAATCATAACTTCTAATTCTCAACTTTAAGGCAAAAAAATGACAGTACTTACTATCTTTACAAGCTATATTCAAATTGGATGTAAAGAGTATTGACAAATTATAATTTTTATATAGGTAGTAAATCCATTGTTTGGATATATCTGATAGAATTCTATTATTTGTTGTTAGATAAAGTCACCCAGACACATACTGAATTAATTTATATCTGTTTGCATTTTTACAAATGTTATTATTCTTATTTTATCAAATTATGAGATCACCTGTTTCGGAAAAAAATGATTCAAAATTTCAGTTTTCTCTGTTTTGCAAAGATTGCAATACATATACATGTAAATATACATGTACATTTGTAGTACAAAACAATTACCCATGATTACATTTTGTGAGTGCTCAATAATAAATTGCATGGTAGAACAAATGCAATAAAAAACTTTGGCATGCATGTTTGCACACATATAACTTTTAATATAATCTATTCATATTCAATAACTTACACATTCTCAGTTTTATAATATGCTGCACTAATGTATTTTATTTTAATTAAATATTCATGATTTACCCATTTTATATTAAGTTTAGTGTCATGCCGTTGAAAAGAAGATGTAAATTGTGATAGTTGTAAATATTAGTTCAGTGGACTTGAATACCTGGCAACTTGAAAAGTCAATAGATATGAGCTTCAGTGTATATCTACCATCTACAAAAATTATCTCTTTTTTTTTCTAAGGCATGACACAGTAACATGTTAAGACTGTGTTTCTTTTTTAATACTGTATAACCTTGTTTCATTGTTGTGGAAATGGTTTTGTTTGTTTTAAGAAGAGATTGTCATCAGTCATCTTACCAAATTGATCAAAGCGGGGCTTACAACCTGAACGGGATGTCGCATTGTACAATATAATGTAACATAGAATGCCTATCTTAAGATCTGTATACACCTCAAAAAACTGGAAATGCATGACAATTTCCTAGAAAATGATCATCCATAGCTGGTTGGGGAGTTGTATATGTAGATTCAGGTACACATTGTATGATAAAAGTATATTGTACAATATGCCATGCTCCTTAAGTTGACAGGCCAGCTTATTGTGAAGTTTATCCTTTAAATAAAATTGTGACATTCATTTGCCACCTTTGCAGGATTGAAGCCCTCCTGCAATTGTATATATTACAGTGTATTTAAACCTCAATTTACTAAATAAATTTTCAGCCTAACCCTCAATTTTTTTATTGATAAAAAACTCCTTGATTTTAAGATAACCCCACACCAATAATTGAAATCTTCAGTGGGAAGAGTATTTATTACTCCTTAAGTGCTAATGGCAGCTGAATTACTTCCACTTTTGATTCCCACTCTACATTCAAAGTCCAGGGCTATCAGATAATAACCCGAAACAAACTCGTAGCAAGCTGAAAATTTCAGCATATGTTCTTTAAACAACATAGAAAAACATATCAAAAGTCCACTAAAATCCGCCTGGTATTAGTGCCCGAAATTGGGGTATTAGGGGTAAATGGGGGTAGACAATGGGTAATAACAATACATTTAAAAGTATTTAACCTGAATGCAAAGGTTGTTAAAAATAAATACAACATCAGATACAATTTCGTTGTTTGAGATTAAATGGTGATGGTTGGTTTTTCTTCCAATTAGGCCTACACTTTTTTGTTTGATGCTAGGACAATATATAAATATCGATTTTATGAATCTCCGTCAAATTTATGGTTATTCTATAATATATAATATATAATTTTCCATTATTTGCCACTTTCAGGAAAGAAAGGGTTGTTAAAAATTGATATAAGTAATTGTAGTGGATTCCTCAGGAGCTAAAACATATGTTTAAAAACAATTTTTGTAACTTTAGACCCCATAGTTCATAAGCTATGGTTATCACCCCCCATTTTACCCATTTTTACCTCTTATGGAGAGGGAAGGGTGGTTAAAAATTGATATAAAAAATTGTTGTTGGTAATTAAGGGGAGGTCGCCAAATTTTAGAAGCGTTTTAAAAAAATTTATCTGATGCTAGATACACAGTTTATGAATCTAGGTCAAATAGATCATAAATTATGGTTATTACCTCTAATTTACCCTATTTACCACTTTTGGGGATGAACCGGTGGCTAAAAATGATACAAATATGTTTAATGGATTCCGCAGGGGAATAGATACAATTTTTATGAATCCAGTTTTTAAAGTTTTAAAGTTATCGTTATTATCCCCTTTATTACCCCTATTTACCCCCTTATTACCCCCATTTCGGGCACTAATACCAGGGGGATCTTAGAGGACTTTTGATATGTTTTTCTATGTTGTCTCAACAATATATGCTGAAATTTTCAGCTTGTTACGAATTTGTTCTAGGTCTCTATGAGTTTTAGACTAATACCCCTTGACTATCAAGCGTTTGTTTCTTCTATTGAAGCTGATCACTTTTCAGTTACAGCCTTGAAATTAAAAATTTTCTTGAACGAAAATTTTTGTCTGACTATCTGTGAGTCTTGATCTATATATTTACAAAGCATGATGAATTTTATAACACAAACAAAAAACGAAATTTGCACTTTAAGGGCTCAATGCTAACCAGTCTCTGATGATAATCTTTTCATGCCTGCTGAGCTATGCTCTAAATGATCTTTCCACATGCCCAGTCTTTTTGTTTTTTAACATCATATAGTATAACCCTTGTCCTGCTAGACCCGGATATATACGGTTGGAAGCATATTTTAAGCCAAATAATATGTCACTGAAATGTACAATACAGTTTGTGGTAGATGCTCAGTTAGTAAAATAACTCAATTTAGAAGATGTATATTTTCGAAAAATATCTATATTTTTCGTCATTTGAAGCTGGAAATTGCGTTAGCAATTCCAGCTTCAAATGACGAAAAATACAATTGGAACAATTCAGCAGGACAAGGGTTAACTGAATCATATCTAGTTAAGTCTTATCAATTACAGATAATATGAAGGTCCATCTCTCCCTCAGTACTATACTAATAACCCTCTGTGATCTATAGGCTTATTTGTGTGCCTGATATAATAAAATTTTATGATCGCTTTTTAGCATAAATTCATAGCTTTGAAATTTTAGGTTTTTAAATCTGATTATTTTCAGATAATTTTCTCCCAGTAATTTCCAACAACATGGAGAAATTTTATTACACATACTCTGTCACGACTCATCTTTCTAATTTAAAGCCACATGTCACCTTGGTGTTAAAGGATATGACCCTTTATTACCAAGGTGAGGATGTGATTTCAAATTATTCCAGTGGGTTAATTAGCCATCACACAATGTGGAAAGAGAGTTTATCAGCATTGTTGACCTATATAACCATGGCTGTATAGTGTTAGCTTTTGTTAGTGCCTTCTGTTTCGCATCTGAGCACCGTGCTTGCAGCTTACACCACAGAGGCCACTCAGACCAGAGAGTGACCGACGCAGTCGTCCAATCAGCGGACAGTTCCGCCTGACCAAACCGAGCAGTAGCCCCCAGCTTGTCCCTACATTTCAGCCCGACCAGGAGCAGGAAGAAGAAGGGGATTATGATGAGCCACCCCCTTTACCGGATAAACAGGCACACGCCGATTATGCTAACACCCCAGAAACGGAGGAAGAAAGCCCCACCAAAAACCATAAACCGCCTAAAATGCAGCGAGCTGGCACCCACAAACACAAGGTTAGTGAGCAATTTAGGATACTTGACATGTATGCCAATATGTATCTGAATATTGTCAAATGCTACCAATACCCCATCAAACATGAGACCTTGACCCAATGTTGTTTTAATGTTGGGTCAGCGTCGTAGACGGTGACCCAACATTAAAACAACATTTGGTCAATATTTCTTGCTTAGCTGGGACACAACCTGGGCTGCATTTGTACATTTTATGTTTAGTTTTTTTCCACTGGTTAGATTTAATGTTGTTAGATTTTATATGTTTTTATAAAGTTCCACTGTTTGTGATATACATGTTCATTAGATGACTCTTTGACATCAGCCTAAGTCATATATATGAATTTTGTAGACATATACGAGTACGCATAAAAATACTTTAACTGATTGCTAACTTTTCCTGTTACTGTATCAGTTGACAATACTAGACATGGTTTCAGTGTTTGAAAAATTGTTTTTTGTTTGTAATATAAAAAATAAATTGTATTTATCTGCAATGAGTCAAGTAAAAAGAAGGTCATTTGTATCAGAGAAGTAAAACTAAACACTATTTCATCATTTTTTGCAGTGCAACATAGTTTAAACAACTACCTACATTCCGCATTTACCATAAAATTGTCAATTAAATAAATCTATGTGAGATGTAAAAGTTGCAGTAGGTGTGGTGGAGTAGAACTCCTTTATAATGTAAACCATTACAATGCTGACAATTTTTTGTAAAAACCATGTTGATCGATGTTTTTTTTTAATTTGAAATCTTCATTAAGATGATAAATGTCTTAGTTAGCTATTTCCGCTTCATTTGAATACCTATGTTATGGGTCTATAGCCATCATACATATTTATTTCTTTCAGTGCTGTGATTGACCTAAATGTCTATAGAAATAAGATTCTGACGTCTAAAGTTTGTCCCCGCACTAAAAGTGTCAATGCACATAATATGGAGGTTATTTGTTTGCCATTTAGTGAAAAACACAACACAAGTAACAACTGTAGTATAAACATTATATGTTTTTGATAAAACTAATTTTGTAACATTTGACAGTATAATATCTGTGACTACTTGCATATTTACAATTTGTATACATCCTATCATATTTTTATTTGTGCAGCCTCAACCTCCGCTACCCATGAGCAACCTGGCGGCTAACTCGCACACTGGACAACCATCAGTAAACCCCTCTGTGCCGGACTTGCCACCCAAAAAGCCACCACTTCACAACGAAAGTGAAGCA
Organism: Flabesymbios commensalis; assembly: GCA_964017125.1. Taxonomy (NCBI): domain Eukaryota; kingdom Metazoa; phylum Annelida; class Polychaeta; order Terebellida; family Flabelligeridae; genus Flabesymbios; species Flabesymbios commensalis. The sequence goes on from OZ024912.1 coordinate 21,250,885, forward strand.
TAGCAGTCAACACTACATCTAAATGACGAGTGGTCAATAGCAGCCCTGCAAAGCCAAAAGGCACAAACTGCATACTTAAGCAGCTGGTGCGTTTTGGCTTTGCTCGGCAGAATAGCAGCTTGTGATATCTTAGAAGTACACATAGTTCATATAATAAATTGTACATAATTATTATATTTAATCTTCACTACACCATTGGCATAAGTAACAAGTCAGTTTTCATTAAATTGATTCAAATAATTTTAAACATTAACATAATTGTGATTATGTTTACAAAATTGAATACCTTGATTGGTAATTTAATTTAGTGTACATTTAAACCTATAATTTTTTTTCACATAGGGGCCTAGGTCATGAATATCTGAAGTGATTCATGAATCAGATTTTGGTAGAATGTACACAGAGGGCTGCCTATGTTTTATATATTCACCAAATAGGTAAACAATTGAGACCAGATTAGGACCTAATCTGGTCACAATTGAGAACCTATTTTGGTTAACCTGAGGTTAACCCTTCTCCTGCCAGACCCGTATATATACACATGGTTCCCACGGGTCCTTGAAAACGAGAAAGTCCTTGATTTTGAAAAAATAATTCCAGGCCTTGAAAAGTCCTTGATTTTTGTAAAAACTTCAATAAACCTAGAAAAGTCCCATGATTTTGATCAGCCTGTGATGTTTTGCTAAATTAATCTTGAAAAACGTCACGCAGTGGCGACAGCTAGTGATTAAATGAAAGAAAAAGTTACGCTTAAATAAAGATGTGATTTAGGAATTTAGTGTGCTTGTTTTATCAATGTACAATCAAAACACAGATATCGATAAACAATGTACGAAATTTGATAAAAAAAAGTAATAAAAGCGATAAAGTTGCTGTTTTTCATACATTTTGGCCTAAACTTATTTGTGTGATCATCAAGCCACTTTTATAACATGCACAAAAAAGCTCCTTGAAAAATATTGAGAAGTCCTTGAAAGGTCCTTAAAAAGTCCTTGAATTCTGTATTTGAAAAAGTGTGGGTACCATGTATACAGTTCCAAACAGATTCTAAACCAAGATATACGTCACTGAAATGGATAATATAGTTTATTGTAGATGCTCTTGTCAAATAATTAAATTTAGAAGATATTTTCGATAAATAGAAATATTTTTCGTCATTTGAAGCTGGAAATTGCGTTAGCAATTCCAGCTTCAAATGAATGAAAATTATAGACATAATTGAGGAGTACAAGGGCTAACAGTAGCAATACATGTACACTCATATATATATGATATAGGTATCTCAGTGTTTTTACAGCTCATTTAATTCTTTAGGCCAATGACGGCCCCTGTAGTATGTCGACCGTGCTTGACATCAGTGTGATGCATGTCTTCTGTGCTGTCGACTGCACTCGCCTCAGTGTCAGCTATAGCTGTACAGTCGACATGAGTGGACGAAGGGTTAAAGATGCCTACATATTGTGTGAGATATTTTTGTGATATGTTTTTAAAAAGTTACTATCCTCGTAATTGTCCCATTTGTAATAAAAGAATTCTTTCTTTGTCATTTCCCGATTGATGATTATTTATCACTTCTACACATTTTTTATCAGGCGAGTATTTAACAATAATTAAGATGTTGAAAATCCAATCTGCTGAGTTAATAGGTTAAAACACTTGCACAAATATAACCTATATTTAAGAGATTGATAAATATAATACATTATTAGATATAATACATTATGCCTATTTAGATTTACCCTTATTCCCATAAGTTTGTTATATTATATATATGTACAAAACTGTATATTTTATATTAATCATGGAAATTAGAAAAGAAGCTACGGTAAAGATCAGTTGTTTTTAAAGTGCTATTATTAACTTGGTAGCATTTTTATATTAATAATGATGATCCCCTCTAGTCAAATGAATGAAAACCTCCCCACCACTTTACTAATGTGTCATTTCATCTACTAACAAAAAACATGTTATACTATGGTAAAAAACATTGTGGAACTTGTATATTCAAACCAACGAACTGAAAAATCGTCACCATGATATGATGAATTACAAAATTTAATGTTTTCTGGAATAACGATCTTTTTATTCTGACAAATGTAGTCATATTATACACATTTTTCTAGCCTATTGTTCTGTGGCTTTATGATATCAACAGTATGTCAAAATTAGCAAGCTGTTTGGTGACTGTCTGTCTGTCTACTGCCGTGCAAAGCCAAATGACAGTACTGTCAGAATACTGCAAAATACTGTAGAGTAAGCAGATATGTATCTGCTTACTGTACAGTTTTCTGCTTTTGGCTTTCCAGAGCAGTATGGTACTAAGTACTGCCTTATTATAGCGTTCACGTCACTTTATTATACTTATATTGTTATGGTATAGCGATTTTAATACACGCTGGAATAACAAGTATTTATCATTTGTATTGTAGGTATTTACAATTTAGACAATCACACCAAAGTTTTCAGCATTTCGCAAAATAAACACTGTCATAGATTATTTACATTAAACAGTACAGGTATCGGCTCACTTATAAAGGAAGCAGATTTGCACTGCACAACTGTATAATAACCCAATAAGAAATCAAAACAAGTGTGCGATAATAATGAGCAGGAAATTTATTTATATTCACATATGTCAACTGGGCAGAATTGTTATTTGAACTTGTCTCAATGCATGAATACTCATATGGCTTGTAAAAACTAGAGTGGGACTTATGGGACTCAAATAAATTGGATGATCCTTCAGTTCTCAATATTTGAGGCTGTCTCTCCATGACGTGAGTGGAGAGACTGTACACGAGACGTTATCTCCATATTGGTTTAACACTTAGCACATAAAGCGCTAAATTTTCACCCACTTGATGTTTTGTCTCGCTGCTGCGACCCACAAATTCAAGTGGGTGAAAATTACTCATATTTGTTTAATTTTGGCCCAAACATTTGCAAATCTTAATGTTTAAACATTCATTTCATTACCAATAACAGTGATTTAACTACCTAATAAACGGATTAACCCTTACAGCGCGAGGATCCACTTTAGCCGACAAAAATCTAAAGTCGATCCTGCACTGTAAGAATCAACATATTTCTAATGGCCATATACCCATAACATAGGTATTCAAATGAATCAGAAAGAGCTAACTAAGACATTTATGATGATTTCAGATTAGTTTTCATTTATTTGAAGTTGGAATTGCTTACGCAATTTCCAGCTTTATATGACGAATAGTATAACCGTTCATTAGAGATCAACAATTTCTTGATATTATTATTGGATTTACTGGGTATCAACCTGAAAATTATTTTAATAATTCCTTTCGAATTTTATTCAGTTAGAAAGCTTCCTAAAAACACCTACAACAACAGGACATAATTGATCAAGGCTTTTATCACGGTGGCCCACCATCTACGACGTTGGACCAACGTTAATCCAGCTTTAACTCAATGTATTGTGATTTGTCGGCAGGGTTATGACAACCATCAGGAAGGTCAGCAAAGTCTGATGAACATAGCAGACGGTTTCTGTGTGACATGCTCACTATATAACATGGATTTGTATGTAGCAAAATTAACCCTTTGTCTGATACTCACGACAATAATAGTCAATTTTAATCCGTTTTGTCAGCAGATTAAACCACTGTTATTGGGAATAAAATGATTGTTTAAACATCACGATTTGTTAATATTTGGTCTCAAATTGAGCTGATATGAGTAATTTTCAACCACTTGATGTTGTGGATCGCGTTAGCGATACACAACATCAAGTGGTTAAAAATGTTAGTTTCCTCAGCACACTCAGCAGCATAAGGGTTAATGCTTACATATTAAATAAGCTCATGGGATATTAAAATATTAAGTTTAGAATATAAGCTGAATAAGTGTTTTTTTTATAATTAAGACACACCACAGCACCCTGGTGATACGTGATATACCAGTGTCCACCAATTCTAGCATAATGTTTTGCTGGTATTTTCGTGATGGCTGGGTTGTTTTTCAGTTGTTGGGGTGCACTTCCAGTTACAAAATAGTATAACATTCTTCGAAATCAGTACACAATGTTTAAATCTGCATGCAAAGTCAAAAAGATGTTTAAATCTCACTTTAATTAGTTTGTGTTCTGTATATATATATATATAGTATATATATTTTCTACTTGATGTATATTGAGATATGTGGTCATTATTAGATCATGAGGGCTGTGACTAAAGGCGCTATATATTATACACATTATTTTTTTTTTTGTATATTCACCGAGAATATAGGCTCTACGGTTTGTGTAAAATATCACTTTACAACATAGCAGAACTGCCCTTCACCTTAGATTTTTAAAAATTATCTAATCAGAAATGCATAATACTTGTACACTGTATTATGCATTTCTGATGCTATCTAGCTCAATATGGAGGTTCTTTTAATATATGAACTGCTGATGTATGTTATAAAAATCAGACATTTTTATTCACCTTGAGATGTGAAATTCACATCTCAAGGTGAATAAAAATTTGAAAAATACCTGGGTGTTAACCCTGTAAGTGCTATCATGTCCATAACCTTTTAACTCTTACAGCGTGGGGATAGACTTCAGTCATCAGAATCTGATGTCTGTTGACAGTCTATCCCCGTACTGGGTAGAATATGTGTTAAAGGGTTGGTTGGTTAAAAGAGTCGTTTCTGCCGCTTATGACCCTTTAATATCAAGGGACATTAGCGATGACATAATTTATAGTTTTAAGACCTTAAGAGTATCAGTCATTGTTTTCACCGGGTGAAATCAAGATTGGTATGTTATCTCTTCTATGCTTCGAAATCAATTAGGTCACAAGGGACATGTGAATCTAATTTAATCTAACAACTAAGTATTGCCTCGACTTTTATATAATTGAGTAGGGGCCTACAATTAGCTGGTAGTCATGTCGACCTAACAATACAGTGTATGAGCTTTTTCTGTTATCTGGAAAATATGTTCTAGGAATTCCATTTTTACAATGACGAAATATACCTTTAGTAAAAACAGAGGTATGTGCTTTTTGATATGGGGCCGTTCAACAATTACGCTTAGAGGGGGAAGGGGGGGGGGGGGTTAAGTGATGCTTTACGGATCGTGGACATAGTTTAAAGCGTTACGAAGGGGGGAGGAAGGGTGAAAAATCGTCTAAAAAACGTTACGTAATTGTTGAACGACCCCTATTTACTAAAAATACTGTACAATTTGCACACCTTCCCCATACACATGTATACATGTACGAACTTAAGTAATTTTTATTATGCTGATCTGAACTTTTTGTGGGTATTGTGTTTACAGCATTAAGTACAAACATTTTTATCCATATTGCATGTATATAATATTACAGTAAGTCGAGAATGTACTTGTCATGTAAACGTTTTCTGTAAATATTGCACATAAAAACACGGAATGTAGCTTATACCTACTGCTTTGGTGGTAGGTAAACTCAATCAAACATACTGTTGAGACTTGATGTAAATATATCAGACCATAACACGTACAGTGCGGGGATCGACTTTAGACGTCAGAATCTGATGTCTGTATAGACGTCAGATTCTGACGTCTACAGACGATCCCCGCACTGTAAGAATCAACATATTTATGTTGGCCATAACATAGGTATTCAAATAAATCAGAAAGAGATAACTAAGGCATATTTGGTTGCGATGTGCAGGGTTCGCACTTGTCCTGGAAATCCTGGAAAGTCCTTGAAGTTGAAAAATAAAAATCCAGGCCTTGAAAATCCTGAAAATCCTGAAATTTTGTTGAAAGTCCTGGAATTTTAAATAGTGAGAAAAGAGATTGCAAAAATGGTATTTGCTAGAGTCTAATAATCAAGTTCTCCTTTTTAGAACAAGCTGAAATAGATCTACCTGCACGATTTTAGTATCAATTTTAAAAGATATAGAAAATGTAGTTTCAAATTGTTTTTGGGAAATAAGTTTGTGAGTTATTGTGTATAATTAAGTCCTTGAAAAATCTGATTAGGTCCTGGTGAAGTCCTAGAAAAGTCCTGGAATTCTGTTTCTTCATGGGTGTATGAACCCTGGATGTGTTTTACAAATTAATTTAGCGCTTTAACCCTTTCACCACTGAAGCCCCCACGGGCTTCAGTGGTGAAAGGGTTAAGGGTTAAAACCAAATTGACATTTTGGTGGACTACACGCCATTACTTGTACTTGTGTTATGATTCACATCAAATATTCACAGCTGGCTGCCAATGAACATTTCAATTGGAAGAATGAGCGGAACACATTCGCAGCTGTTATCTAGTTTCCTAAAAGACATTTTAGCATTGATCCATTGATTGTTTATCTGGACCTGTATTCTGATAAGCGGCACCTGCCTAAGATCTAGCGAGGCCGATACCAAAATACAGGCCCAAAACATGTATTGCTCAAGTGAATAAATAACGTTACGTCGCCTCTTAGGTGCTTTATTATTAAAATACATTTTAAATTTCAAATCAGTCTAGTAAGTTTCAATTGATATGTTAGACTCACTTTTCAAATTTAGATTCAATACACTGATGACTATGAAAGTTATGTTATTCAAATGTTCTTTTGTGGGATTTTTAGACAACTTATTTGAAAAATTATGATATATAGTGGAAAGGTAATTTGGCGTAACAACATCACATGCCCTAACCCATATTGAACTACATGTATGCTCATTATTTTTTTCTAAACAACTCCCAGCTATTAAGCGTTTGAACTTAAAATGTGTGGACATATACCTTACTAAATGATTGTGCAATACAATTAGGCGAATGTAGTATACGTATTGTATTTAATTGTCAAAGTGTATATTGAGCTCGTGTCACATCCGTACTGTACAAAGTTGTATTCGTGTATTGTGGGACCTACGCATGTTATGATATATGATAATTTTCCATTTTTTTAAATCGACGACTTGTTCAATAACGGCAGCAGTTTTTTTATGTATCAGAATGTAAAATGGGTGCTTTATTGATTTACCGGTGGATGTCATGGGCTGTTTGGAAATCCCCTTTGAGAGCCGAACATGATTATGATTGTTTATGATGCTTTTAATTAGCACTTTTAATAACACGTTTAAAAGTGAACCATGTGTTTGTTCGGCGATATCAACCCTTCTGAGCTATTTATTTCCAATTTTCTGTCATTTTTAGTCGTGTCTCGCTACAGCGATCCACAATTTCAAGTGATCTAAATTATTTGGATTTGTAAAATTTAGATCACTTCTTATGTTAGCTTCACAGATTGAAGCACATTCTCACTTCTGAAACCTGGCTAAACAGGTGAGAATAAAACGCATTACTTTTTGTTCCATGGGTTATTTGTTTGGCTTCCAATTTGACAAATCTAAGTAATTTCAATCTGTTTGAAGTTGTGAGTCGCATCAGCGACTCACAACTTTAAACAGGTTGAAATTTTGAATCAGATATAAAATTTGCGCTTAAAGGGGTAGTGGTGAGAAAGTATATTGCAGCACAGCGTTACAACATCCCACCGCGCTTGGGTGACATGGTGGCTGGGGTGTAGCTTAGTGGGGATCATATAATATCTGGGTAATAATTATATCTACAGGTCCACGTGACTGTACATGAAGACCATCCATAGAAATCCTTACGTTTGCTATAATGTACACTCCAGACCACCTGTTTTTAACAACTCATCGATAGATGACACAGACTCGGGTCTGGCACATCTATTCTGCCTTGCAAAGCCAAAAGACATTTACTGCCTTTTGTCTTTACACAACAGTATTGTACGTTCAAAAAGCATGTCTGCCAACGACGATGTTCATACCCAACGATATTTATACATGTATACATTTATATACCGGTTTATACTTACCAAACCCCCTGATTAGTACCATAATTATGTAGACATATATTTTGCTATGTAATAATAAAATATACCAAACACATTTCTTGTCTTGTTTCCAAGTGATTTAATGGTTAAGTGGGAAAGAAAACTTCTTCGTCCGTCTATTCTGCTATTCTAAGCAACCAAACCGCTACTTTGGTAAGTTTACGCTTTGTGTCTCGCTACCGCGATCCACTACTTCAAGAGACTGAAAATTTGTGTTAATTGTGAAATTAATGTCCAAATATGTCAGTGTTTCAAAATTGACAGCACATTTTACTTTTGACAACTGGTTATACAGGTGCCAATAAAAACGCAGAATGTCTATTGTAGTCGACATCAGTGCTCTAAGGGTAAGGTACATGTTGCACCAAAACAAATGACCATCCAGCAAACTGAATGCTCATTTCATTTTTAAGCGCCGGTGCCGCATATATTCAGGTTTTCTTTTTTTATTAGCACATTAAGTTCCACATTTTAAATATGTTAAGATAAAATGTGACATCGATCAGCAATATTTGAAAACAGTTGACCTACATTTTGTCAAATCTGAATAATTTTCACTCACTTGATCCACAACTTCAAGTGGGTTAAAATTCAAATTGAATAATTTGGCAGTTAAAGGGTTAAAATGTTTTGTTTGATGGACAAATAAAAAACGCCTATATATATGATTAGCAGGTTAGATATATACTGTTATGAAATTGTTTATTTAATGAATGGTTTATTCATGAATTTAAAGCATATACAGTTTATAAAGATGTGCGAGCTCTGATAAAAGTATTGTACTTATTATTCACTGATCTGTATAGCCTAGTATTCACTGGATAGGATTCATCATCCCTCAGATATGGAAAAAATGCTCCTACCGCCCTACCACCTGGTGAATGTAAACATTGACAATTATATTGCATACCCCCACTCACTAGATGTCTCTTGTGTTCACTATGATCACAGGACAGACAGCTGCATTGCGTCTCTGCATAATACAATATCATAGCTCTGAACATTCTCACTTCCGTTATTTCTGTTCATGTGTTATCAAGAACGTTGTGTGACGCCGTTACCATTTTTTTTAGAACACAGTGAAATCCGAACTAAACAACTGCTGAAAATTCTTAACTCTGTACGAAATCGCTCCTTCCAAACACATATTCCTCCACATATAAGTCTGAAACCGCTCTCACTGATTCCGATTCATGCAGGATTCCCAATCACCTGGAAAACCTGGAATTTGACATAAAGAAATCCATGCATGGAAAAAACATGGAATTTCCAAAAAAGGACATTTTCATGGAAAAATCATGGAATTGTGTTTCAGTTATCCGCATTTTAAATATCAGAATACATTTTGCAGAATTTATTCTTTGTCACTTGTGTTTCTTTTTAGCCTGATATTTGACTACTGGTGGCTGCATATGCTCAAATCTTTTGATTTAAAAACATTTAGGCGAATAATAACAATTTAGGCAAATTACATATGCAGCCAAGACGGAATTGAGCACTAATTTATTTCCTGGAAAAAAAACCTGGTATCATGCAAATATCATGGAATTTTGTTTTGAGTGGGAACCCTGTAATGGATACCCATTAATAATGAGTTTATTATTATAAATAATAATTGTCTCCTAATTGTGACATTAGATGGGATAGGCCCAACTTTGTTTTGAATAAATTATCCTCTCCTAGAGTCGTTTTTAATATTCTTCAAAATTGTCTTGGAGTGTTCAAGATGGATTAGTTGCCCTCTAGTAGGTCTACTGGATAAAATGGTGTGTTGCAAAAGAGAATTGTAATAGAATTGACAAATTTACAAAATTTCTCAAATCTGACTATACACCGGCGGCCATCTTGGACGCCATCTTTAATAACTAAAAAGGCAAATTAGCCTAACCGCCAGTCCCTTTAAAACGCATGTACGTGTAGGCCTATAGGACTAATTTTAACATTTCGCCCCAACCTACCCCCAATAAACACTGATAAAGCCTTTGAAGCTGTCCTTCTTCAAAAACAGTTCCGATAATGATATGCTACTCGATGATTTTTGAGCTACACAGCCCGGTGAGTAAAAATTTAGGCTAGGCCTAATCATCGCCGAGATTTCCCTAAATATTCTTACGCCCATTCCAGGAAAAAAACGTGAACCCTTCTTGCCCACTGTGTCTATCCGAAAATATAACACAGTTATAGACTACCTCGATCATTATGCACAAAGAAAACCATGTGTGCTTACAAATCATCCTAGAGAATTACAACATTTCTGTATCCCCCCCCCCCCCATGGATGTCGGCTCGTTTAGTGGTAAGACCATAAGCGTGACACTAACATGGCCAATGTTTTTTATTTCAATCCATCGCCAGAAATTATAAAAAAAAAATAATAATTTCGTCTAAACTTTCTTGCTCGATAAAATATATACTCTTGGGTTAAAATACTTAAATGTTTTTTTATATTATCTAGGAGTGATGCAAATGGATTCACCGACCTCCAAGCCAGTTAAAATAGTGTATTACAAAAGACAATTGTGTTAAAATTGACCAATTTACTCAATTTCTTATAATCACAATATTTCAAAATATTTGTTTTGGTAATTAAAGACATTTACTAAAATAGCTCAGTCATAAGCAGGTAGTGCACACCTATAGAACTATACAACCGATAGTTTCTCATCCATAGATAATATCTCTACAATATTAAGTAAGTTGTTTTAGGTAGGCCTATATACACTCTGGTGTAAACAAAACAGAAAAATGCACTTTTATCCGATACTATAGTGTCGTTTCAACACGATGATCCGCGTCAAAACTGAATATTGTGGAGCTGAGTGGTATGTCGTAGTAGACAGAATAAAAAGTGTGCTCTCAGTACAGAACCTTTTGAAACGTGGCGTGCTCACTTATATAGCAATATTAGCAATTGTGACTCTTTGCTCCAGTACAATAATGCATCATGTATATAAAGAGATGCAATTTCATTCAAATATTTTGATCCAATAAATTAAATAGACGTTGAAGTCCAGTAGGCCTATCATAACATTTATTTTAGAGACTGGATATCCAAGAATTTCACCATTATGATTATTTGTAATTTAATATTTCATGATCATAATCCAATTACATAATTATGCATCAAAATGCGATTTGTCGATGTAGAGTCTGGGAGTACTTTAATGCATTTCGACCCATCTACTTGAAATTCATATCGCTGATACATCATACACTGTAACGCTATACCAAATTTAACTACAAATGTATTCATTCCTCTAACTCTTTGAATCCTAAAAATAGTACTGTAATTGGTATTTTCATATTATATATTGTGTTTTGGCTATTATGCACATCTTAAAATACTAGTCGATTTTATAAAACAGCAACAACTATACTGTCATTCGGAGATAGACCTCAGGCAATTAATCACCATTAGTTTAATGTTGGGGAAACTTTTAAGACAGATTGGCATAACATCAAATCAATATGTACGCGTTTTCAGATGCGTGAGTCAACACTACAGTGCAAAGGCAAACAGCAGTAACTGCTTACTTGGAAGTATGCAGCTACTGCAGTTTGCCTGCACAGGGCAGAAAATCAGACGTGTACAGAAGTGAAAACGGCAGACTTTTTGCATCAGCAGAGATTATCAATTTGCTCATGAGTGATTGATTTTACCACTACCAGGTGGCAGCTGAGCGGATGGAAGGCGCGAAGGAAAAGGAACTAATGGGGATATAGTGCAAACAGGAACACCCACAGAAACAAGCACTCAAATTAATGGATTATTACCACTGTCTCTTCTACGAGGTCACATCTGCCGCGCAATGGCAAACAGCAGTAACTGCTCACTTGAACAGTAACCAGTTACTGCTGTTTGTCTTTGCGGGTCAAACACGAATATCACACATATATGCTGCCATATAATTTCTGAAACCAATAGAATGTCATGAAAAATGGAGAAGGCGAATCTCACACAATTTTAATAGTATTTAATAGTATTCAACTTGAAATACACATTATTATGATATAATTATACATGTATATAGGTTCAATTGTAGTAGAAAGCAAATAAAACCAGGCTTATGTCTGAGTTTGAGTTTTCATCTGCCTCTGCTCTTCTTTGCATTTTCATCGTGGTACTGTTATATAAGAAGAACTTAAAGGGACTCAATGAGGCTAAAATCATTTAAAAATCGGTGATTTTATTTTGATTTCTCAATATGACCATATGATTTAAACATGTCCATATACTAGAACTGCAAATCGTGAAATTTGTCTCTATATCTAGCCTAACTGGTGAATGTGCAGCACAAAAAAAATAAGATATGCAGTTCTAGTCTATAGACATGTTTACATCATATGGTCATATTAAGAAGTCAAAGTAAAATCACCGATTTTTTTATGTTTTCAGCCTGATTGAGTCCCTTTAAGTTCTTTCTGCAAGACATGATATTAAGCCAGCATTCACGCACTTATTCTATTTTTTGGGGGGGGGGAGCAGCCGATGCTACAAATCAACCAAATGCTTATTAGCTGATCAAACTTTCGTGTAAAAATTAAATTTATCAGCCGATTAGAAACATACATTGAGAGGATGACAACAATTTCGAATCATTGTATTTTCGTACACCCATGAGTGTGCCCATTTTGTCTCATAAAATGCCTGTTATGTGTATCATTTACAGCCGTATGACATCTTATGCTTGATGGGATACGTTATGCATGTAGTTATAAACATATAGTCTGTAGCATAACGTAGAAATGCAGCTGACTCGGTTCGATGTTTGACCAACATCAGGCAAAGTTGGCACAACGAACTGCAACGGATCGGGTCTCAATCACCAATGTATCATAATATGACATAATCAGTTCTTCATTTCACATCATTTATCATACACTCGTACATTATCACAATAAATAGCAGGATTGATTAAGAGTAATGTGGGCTGTCAAATAAACGTGTGCCATATAATATACAAATCCGACGAGAAGCGGAGACATAACACAGCCACACAGAAAAAAGATAATCCACAGTTGTTGCTCAACATTTGCATTGGACCGCCTCCACATGAGACTACTGTGCTGCAGCCGTGTCTGTTTTCTCTCCTGTTGGCTCGGCAGGCTCTGCTGGCTTATTGCTCCTCCCTCTCCTGCTCGTCCTGCTGTACATTTGCAGGCACCATGGCGCCGCTGCCTCTCCTCAGCCAACTGATTGCTCAAGGGTGCGAGGCGTGACCCCGCCAACAGATGTTATCCCACACGCAAGCTGGTTAGACCCTTTCGTCTCAAATACATCACTAAACAATATATGTAGCCTAATAATGGTTGTGTAACTCATAAGGGGGTAATTTATAGGTACTAAAATAACTGAAAATTACTGTAATTTATTCTAGCAGAATGACTGCCAATTGTTTTCTTTATCTAGACATGTAGGCCTACTAAGCATTTGAGGTCTATTGACGGACGACGGACGGACAGACGGACAGGCAGCCATGCAAGTAGACACACAGAAATACAGGCAGAGAATATTAAACCACTGGGACCAAGTATAATATTCTACCCTCGCAAAAGTAATAAGTGGCTCAGACTGTCACTGTGACGACAGTGATTAGCTCAATCTCGTCATGTGACAGTGTCACATGACGAGATTCGGCTAATCACTGTCGTCATCCAGCGGTTATTTAAATTAGGGGGTATAATACCATGCTAGGGCCGATGGTTTTCTCATAATTAGTGAGAGTTTGTCCAATATGATAAGCCTTATGTGGGCAGCTTTCACTGAAAACATGAGACGTTGCCAATTATGTTGAGTCATTTAGGTCTAACAATGAATCAAAATAAGCGTCTCGTGTTTTCTGAGTTTTAGGGTCAATCACCACTTGACCACAATTCACGAAAAACAACCAAACTGTGCTGGAAGATATGTCCATAATGTCGCCTTTTTTCCACAAGCAACCATACTTCACAAGGATGTACTGGACTGTACCAATTGCCACCATACACCATAATTCTGTTTTGATCTATATAGTGCAGCAAAGGGCAAACATGACGGATAGTAGGCTAAGCCATATATCCCCGGAGAAAGTGTTTGTTTTGTATGTGTTCGAGCCTCTACATTGGGGATTGTGGTACCGTGGTACAAGTATTTTACAGCTTCTTGAAAAATAAGTGTAAAACGCGCTTCCTTTAAATGTGTCATCTTCCCCCAACATCGTTGAAAATTTTGTGAAATTTATTTGTTTATTTTGTAAGTTAGACCATTTGGCATGTAATACAATTCTTGTTTAACTGTAATGGTGAAATAAGAGCTGTAATTTTGAAAAAAATTACGTGTCAAATGGTCTAAATTCCATAATACACAACAAAATTACACCAAATTTTCAGGGAAGTTTGGTGAAGATGGGCTACTCCTATGATCTGGTGAAACAGACTGTAGATATATGCGCTTTTAAGCTGTTTTCAAATCGAATAATATGTCATTGAAATTGATGAAATAACATGCTTAAGTAAATAGTTAAATGATTCAATTTTGGAAAATGCATAGGGGCTGTTTATTTATTTTTTTCGTTTGACCATACTGAAATATGAAATTGCGTTAGTAAAATTGTCTGGCACGTGTAGTCTGTAAAGCTTCTCGTTTTAGCAGATCTAAGCCTCTCTTAAATTTTCTTCATTGGCTACCAGTGAAATACCGCATACGCTTTAAACTCTGTACCATCACTTTTAAAGCCTTCCTTTTTCACCAACCTACATATCTCTTTAATTACTAAGTACCACTTCAAAATTCAAGACTGCTTAGATCCTCCAACATAAATATGTTAACTTCTCCACGTTTTCGTACAAAATGGGGTTCAAGGGCTTTTGCAGTTGCAGCTCCCTCCACCTGGAATTCACTGCCGGTTAAATTGAGAACTGCGAGTACAGTCACCTCATTTAAAAAAATGCTGAAGACTTTTCTTTTCGATTCGGCTCCCCCCCCCCCCCCTAATTCCTCGGACATTCAGCGCCCAGTTGACGACTTACGCCTTGACTCTCGGCATTGAGCTGGTTTCGCTTTGGATTCTGCGCCTCCGAGGATTTAGGCGCTATAGAAGATACCGAATTGAATTGAATTGAATTGTAATTACAAGGTTCCCAGGGAGAAAACTATACCGTATCCCCGCGCATTAACGTGCATGCACTTATATTTAAAGGTGCACTTAGTTTTTGAAAATAAGTGCATGCACTTATATTCAAATATAAAACAAATTTTAATTTTTTTCAAATTCCGTAAAATCGTAATTATTTGCTTTAACCTAATCCAAAGTAAACTAAGCTAACGTTAGTAATCACTGACTGTTATTTTGTAGATAACTTGCGAGAGTGACAATAGAGTGAGAGTGGCAATATAGGTGTTGACACTAGCTGACCTGTCATATCACACCTCATTTGTCCACGCTTTTCAACTATCACACCCATTCATTATCACTTTGACGGCTTGACCTGTCGACGCATATTTATATGTAGCTATTCTCTCCTAATATCTACACGCTAATAATAATAAGGTAGTTTGTGTTTATGATCAACATTATATATTTTTAAATTATTATGGACATATACTAGTAATGGTTTCTGTAAGTCAACACATATCGATATTATTCTCACCTGCAGTACATGTATGAGTTATAGAGTAGTACGCGTAGTAATTTTCGAATATAAGTGCATGCACTTATAAACGAACAAGAATATTTTTGGATATATACCTAAAACAGTCGATTTTCACTTATATGTGCATGCAAGTTTATGCGCGTGGATACGGTATATATAACTTCATGATGCAGTAGGACTATGTTTAACCATCACAGCGCTGACCTATCTGTGTATAAACCATGGACAGCAAATGGGTTTTTTTCAATTCGAAGTCATCTTAAATGTCTTAGCTAGCTCTTCCAGCTTCATGTTAATGCATATGCCTATGTTACGGGTCTACGGCCATTATAAATAATTATTCTATTCTTTCAGTGCGGGGATCGACTTTAAACGTTAGAATCTGAGGTCTATAGACGTCAGATTCTGATGTCTAATGTCGGTCCCCGCGCTGAAAGGGTTAATCAACAGCGTTTTGAATCAACATGACACCAATATCAGTGGCGGATCCAACATGTACCCCCCCCCCCTTATTGGTGAAAATATTGCCTTTTCATGCATTTTTTTGAATAAAGAGAAGCTAACATTCTTTTCTCAGCCAAAATGTGGCTTACGCCCCCTTCTCTTGCACATTCTGGATCCGCCACTGGATATATCCCATATAGTAAAGATATATGTAATTTTCGATTCTTCATTTCATTAACCCCTTCATCAGAATAATATGATTCGGAGTTTTATGAATAATAAATTTCTTTACCGAATATGAGAGTTAGAACAATTTAAAAAAAAAAATTTTATACATCGATATAGAAGGTAGTAACGAGAGAAGGGAACACGATCTCCGCTGGTGAGTTTCGCATTCCTTTTACACTGACATTAATCGTCAAGCGTCGCCACAATGTAATCGTTGTGACAGTCAACGGTGCACACCACTTTTTTTTTTGATCAACGGAATGTATCGCTGCTGATATTTCAGTGACATGTTAACGGATCGACTTCATCGTATTCAGTGACGACTCCAGGTGGGACACACCTATTTTGTGTCTTATTTATACAACTGGCTGTTAACTCTTCCTTTACTGACTTCACCCTGATAAAACTACCCCCAAAAACCGACTTCTTTTTTAAGGAGGACCTTTGAGGTAGCCCCTGGGCACAATACAGGTTATAGCTATGACTTAACTGAAGAAGGCCGTGTTGACCGGAGCGTTTTATGAGGGGAATAAACACTTTAACATTCTGCGTGTTTTTCACATCTATAGCTATGCGCATGCGCACATTGCAAAAATTAAAAATTCAAGAAAACATTGCATCCATGTCGCTGACCATTCTGGTTGGCGATTTTCAAGCACGCATGTAATCTCCATTGCAATTAATGCATGTATACATGATTATGGATTTCGCATAAATGTGAATTTGGTAAAGGAAGAGTTATTCACATATAATATCAGGTCAGCTAACAACGTTGAACCAATGCTTGCCTAATAATATAATGTTGGTCCACCGGCTATAACTAGACGTTCATCCAATGTTTGCTTAATGTTGGCCCACCGTCTACGACGCTGACCCAAAATTAGGCCAGCATTCTTGTGTTTGCTGGTAGGCTCTCGCGACCCATAAAAAATACTATTAGTAGTTTTTGTTCAATGTTGCAAATCTTGTAAACATTTCGTTTCCAATAATAGTGGTTTATAAAAAAAACACATTGAAAGCGACCGAAGTCTTGATTAACGGTGACATATATTCGGGTTTTCATTTTTTATTAGCACATTAACTACCACATATGTTAAAGATAAAATGTGACATCAACCAGCAAGATTTGAGAAGAGTTGACCTCCCTTTTGTCGAATCTGAATAATTTTCACTCACTTGAAGTTGTGGATCGCGTCAGCGAGATACAACTTTAAATGAGTGAAAATTTCAATTGAATGATTTGGCGGTTAAAGGGTTAACAAGTCGTGACTAGTGGTAAGAGGGTTAACATCTCTTTAAATAACAGTTCTAGGAAGTGAGATGTGTGTTTATTTAGCAAAAACTGTGATGTTTATTCTCAAATTAGGCAATTAATCTTAAAAAATAGTTCAAAAGTAAGTGCATGGGCCTACATTTTACCTCTTTCATATTGAATCTTGGAACCTTGAATAACATATTATCAACCAAGCAGATACTGATTTTTTGGCATTACACGGCGGTGGTGGTGGCTATGTAAAGGTAAACAGCCGTATCTGCTTGCTTTACAAGCAAGCCGATACGGCTGTTTACCTTTACATGGCAGACTATAACACTCTCCACAATTCACCGGTGGTTTTCTAGTTTGACGATGAAGTATAGATGGAGGTTATTGCACCTTTGTGTCTCTTCACCCCTCGCTCTGTCGCTCTGGCATTCCTTGGCTCACTCGACCCAGGTGAGGTTTCATCAACAACAACACTCCTCGGTACAACTGTGGCGCAACGGTGAGGCAACGTCTGAAGTGTTGGCCCAATGTGCTTCACCTGCAGTTCACCGGGAAGGTGCAGGTTGGCATGGATGCTTGCTCAGTGCTGGCGTAATTGCGGGCGAACGTATCAGGCGTTGGTACAACCAAGTTTACCCCGCTCCATTTAATCCTCTCCCTGGGAATTTATCAACCAATATTTTTCGACATTTTTGCTGGCCCATTTCTAGATTTAAATGTCGAAAAAAGTAAACAAAATGTATCGTCTAATTATATTTGATTAATTATCGCAAAATGTTTATATGATCGCAGTGGTCTATATTTGGTTTTAAATTAGTTTAACATTTTCAGCGTAGGGATCGATTTTAGACGTCAGAATCTGACGCCAGCTTCTGACCTCTAAAATCGATCACCCCACTTTTTTATTGCCACAAACCCATAAGACATAGGTATTCAAATGAAGCGAATAGAGCTAGCTTAGACATTTAAAAACACCCTATGTTCTCTTGGTTTAGGTAAAAACATTTCAGAGTTTTAAAGAGTTAAACATATATAATATACGGGCCTTGGGAGTTGAGGGTTGAGTTTGACCATACTGAAACATGAAATTGCGTTAGTAAAATTGTCTGGCACGTGTAGTCTGTAAAGCTTCTCGTTTTAGCAGATCTAAGCCTCTCTTAAATTTTCTTCATTGGCTACCAGTGAAAAACCGCATACGCTTTAAACTCTGTACAATCACTTTTAAAGCCTTCCTTTTTCACCAACCTACATATCTCTTTAATTACTAAGTACCACTTCAAAATTCAAGACTGCTTAGATCCTCCAACATAAATATGTTAGCTTTCCCACGTTTTCGTACAAAATGGGGTTCAAGTGCTTTTGTAGTTGCAGCTCCCTCCACCTGGAATTCACTGCCGGTTAAATTCAGAACTGCGAGTACAGTCACCTCATTTAAAAAAAATGCTGAAGACTTTTCTTTTCGATTCGGCTCCCCCCCCCCCCCGATTCCTCGGACATTCGGCGCCCAGTTGACGACTTACGCCTTGACTCTCGGTATTGAGCTGGTTTCGCTTTGGATTCTGCGCCTCCGAGGATTTAGGCGCTATAGAAGTTACCGAATTGAATTGAATTGAATTGTAATTACAAGGTTCACAGGGAGAAAACTATACCGTATCCCCGCGCATTAACGTGCATGCACTTGTATGTAAAGGTGCACTTAGTTTTTGAAAATAAGTGCATGCACTTATATTCAAATATAAAACAAATTTTAAATTTCTTCAAATTCTGTAAAATCGTAATTATTTGCTTTAACCTAATCCAAAGTAAACTAAGCTAACGTTAGTAATCACTGACTGTTATTTTGTAGATAACTTGCGAGAGTGACAATAGAGTGAGAGTGGCAATATAGGTGTTGACACTAGCTGACCTGTCATATCACACCTCATTTGTCCACGCTTTTCAACTATCACACCCATTCACTATCACTTTGACGGCTTGACCTGTCGACGCATATTTATATGTAGCAATTCTCTTTTAATATCTACCCGCTAATAATAATAAGGTAGTTTGTGTTTATGATCAACATTATATATTTTTAAATTATTATGGACATATACTAGTAATGATTTCTGTAAGTCAACACATATCGATATTATTCTCACCTGCAGTACATGTATGAGTTATAGAGTAGTACGCGTAGTAATTTTCGAATATAAGTGCATGCACTTATTAACGAACAAGAATATTTTTGGATATACATGTATACCTAAAACAGTCGATTTTCACTTATATGTGCATGCAAGTTTATGCGCGTGGATACGGTATATATAACTTCATGATGCAGTAGGACTATGTTTAACCATCACAGCGCTGACCTATCTGTGTATAAACCATGGACAGCAAATGGGTTTTTTTCAATTCGAAGTCATCTTAAATGTCTTAGCTAGATCTTCCAGCTTCATGTTAATGCATATGCCTATGTTATGGGTCTACGGCCATTATAAATAATTATTTTACTCTTTCAGTGCGGGGATCGACTTTAAACGTCAGAATCTGACGTCTATAGACGTCAGATTCTGATGTCTAATGTCGGTCCCCGCGCTGAAAGGGTTAATCAACAGCGTTTTAAATCAACATGACACTAATATCAGTGGCGGATCCAGCATGTACCCTCCCCCCCCCTTTTATTGGTGAAAATATTTTTTTGAATGAAGATAAGCTAACATCCTTTTCTCAGCCAAAATGTGGCTTACGCCCCCGCCTCTTGCACATTCTGGATCCGCCACTGGATATATCTCATATAGTGAATATATATGTAATTTTCAATTCTTTATTTCATTAACCCCTTCATCAGAATAATATGATTCAGAGTTTTATGAATAATAAATCTGTTTACCGAATATAAGAGTTAGAACAATTTAAAACTTTTTTTATACATCTATATAGAAGGTAGTAACGAGAGAAGGGAACACGATCTCCGTTGGTGAGTTTCGCATTCCTTTTACACTGACATTAATCGCCAAGCGTCGCCACAATGTAATCGTTGTGACAGTCAACGTTGCACACCACGCTATTTTTTGATCAACGGAATGTATCGCTGCTGATATTTCAGTAACATGTTAACGGATCGACTTCATAGTATTCAGTGACGACTCCAGGTGGGACACACCTATTTTGTGTCTTATTTATACAACTGGCTGTTAACTCTTCCCTTACCGACTTCACCCTGATAAAACTACCCCCAAAAACCGACTTCTTTTTTAAGGAGGACCTTTGAGGTAGCCCCTGGGCACAGTACAGGTTATAGCTATGACTTAACTGAAGAAGGCCGTGTTGACCGAAGCGTTTTATGAGGGGAATAAACACTTTAACATTCTGCGTGTTTTTCACATCTATAGCTATGCGCATGCGCACATTGC
This sequence comes from Flabesymbios commensalis, assembly GCA_964017125.1. Lineage (NCBI taxonomy): Eukaryota > Metazoa > Annelida > Polychaeta > Terebellida > Flabelligeridae > Flabesymbios > Flabesymbios commensalis. Next base: position 21,271,710 of record OZ024912.1, read on the forward strand.
AAAAATTGAAAATTCAAGAAAACATTGCATCCATGTCGCTGACCATTCTGGTTGGCGATTTTCAAGCACGCATGTAATCTCCATTGCAATTAATGCATGTACACATGATTGTGGATTTCGCATAAATGTGAATTTGGTAAAGGAAGAGTTATTCACATATAATATCAGGTCAGCTAACAACGTTGAACCAATGCTGGCCTAATAATATAATGTTGGTACACCGGCTATAACTAGACGTTCATCCAATGTTTGCTTAATGTTGGCCCACCGTCTACGACGCTGACCCAAAATTAAGCCAGCATTGGGTCAACTTCTTGTGTTTGCTGGTAGGCTCTCGCGACCCATAAAAAAATACTCTTAGTAGTTTTTGTTCAATGTTGCAAATCTTGTAAACATTTCGTTTCCAATAACAGTGGTTTATAAAAAAACACATTGAAAGCGACCGAAGTCTTCATTAACGGTGACAGGGTTAACTCTTGAACCGCCGGTGCCGCATATATTCGGGTTTTCATTTTTTATTAGCACATTAACTACCACATTTTAAATATGTTAAAGATAAAATGTGACATCAACCAGCAAGATTTGAAAAGAGTTGACCTCCATTTTGTCGAATCTGAATAATTTTCACTCACTTGAAGTTGTGGATCGCGTCAGCGAGATACAACTTCAAATGAGTGAAAATGTCAATTGAATGATTTGGCGGTTAAAGGGTTAACAAGTCGTGACTAGTGGTAAGAGGGTTGACATCTCTTTAAATAACAGTTCTAGGAAGTGAGATGTGTGTTTATTTAGCAAAAACTGTGATGTTTATTCTCAAATTAGACAATTAATCTTAAAAAATAGTTCAAAAGTAAGTGCATGGGCCTACATTTTCCCTCTTTCATATTGAATCTTGGAACCTTGAATAACATATTATCAACCAAGCAGATACTGCTTTTTTGGCATTACACGGCGGTGGTGGTGGCCATGTACAGGCAAACAGCTGTATCTGCTTGCTTTACAAGCAAGCCGATACGGCTGTTTACCTTTACATGGCAGACTATAACACTCCACAATTCACCGGTGGTTTTCCAGTTTGACGATGAAGTATAGATGGAGGTTATTGCACCTTTGTGTCTCTTCACCCCTCGCTCTGTCGCTCTGGCATTCCTTGGCTCACTCGACACGGGTGAGGTTTCATCAACAACAACACTCCCCGGTGCATCTGTGGCGCAACGGTGAGGCAACGTCTGAAGTGCTGGCCCAACGTGCTTCACCTGCAGTTCACCGGGAAGGTGCAGGTTGGCATGGATGCTTGCTCAGTGCTGGCGTAATTGCGGACGGACGTATCAGGCGTTGGTACAACCAACTTCACCCCGTTTCATTTAATCCTCTCCCTGGGAATTTATCAACCAATATTTTTCGACATTTTTGCTGGCCCATTTCTAGATTTAAATGTCGAAAAAAATAAACAAAATGTATCGTCTAATTTTATTTGATTAACTATCGCAAAATGTTTATATGATCGCAGTGGTCTTTATTTAGTTTTAAATTAGTTTAACATTTTCAGCGTAGGGATCGATTTTAGACGTCAGAATCTGACGCCAACTTCTGACCTCTAAAATCGATCACCCCACTTTTTTAATGCCACAAACCCATAAGAAATAGGTATTCAAATGAAGCGAATAGAGCTAGCTTAGACATTTAAAAACACCCTTTGTTCTCTTGGTTTATGTAAAAACATTTCAGAGTTTTAAAGAGTTGAACATATATAATATAGGGGCCTTGGGAGTTGAGGGTTGAGTTGGAATTGTGCCACACGAAAGAACCTCCCTGGTTTATCAGACGACTTGTTGCTCTAACTTGAGCCGTCTATTGAATACCTTTCCCAGAAAACGCGACCCAACGAAGCATTGTTGGGCCAGCGTCGTAAACGGTGGGCCAACGTTAAACTTATATTATTTCAATGTGTCGTGTTTGCTAGGATGCCTACGTCATATATCTGGATACTGATTATGGGATCTACTATGATTCCCTCTATTTGCTAGGGAAATTTCATATCAGGTTATACTCTTTACAAGTCAATCATTAAATTAAAGGACACTTATATTAGATAATTAATTAAAAGGTTTGATATAATATTCGATATATATGGTCCTAGGGTGGTGGTTAGCACCGCTGCCTTTCCCGATGGAGTTCGGGGTTCGTTTCCCGGTCTCGGCGGTTTGAAATAAACAAAAATGTTTCTTCCCCAACCACTCGTATTGTGGAGAGCCTCCTTGACTGAGAGATAGCGTACTCGGCTTCAGACCACCAGGGCTAGAATTTCGAATCTTGCGTCTGGGGGGCAGTACGTGTCATCCCAGTTTAGCCTATACACTGTATATGTGCACAACAGTGGCCTAAGGCCCGACTCATTTCCTTTTATTTACTATTATTTCTATTAAATATATCTTATGTCTCAGGCACTACAATTCACTGAGAGTAACATGTGGCACATTTGCCAGATCATGACAAAATATTGACACGTTTAATTTAAAAGGATAAGCCACTTTAAACTACTTATTATTGGATTGTAATTAATATATCTTATGTCTCAGGCACTACAATTCACTGAGAGTAACATGTGGCACATTTGCCAGATCATGACAAAATATTAACACGTTTAATTTAAAAGGATAAGCCACTTTAAACTACTTATTATTGGATTGTAATTAATGGGTTTTCTCACTTGTTCATTCAAATTTTCGTTTTAGAATTTGTACACTTTTTGTAAAATAAATTGTGCAATATAATGAATCCACTAATAGTTTTTTCCCTGCAAAAACACATGTTAATTTTTAACTTATTATTTTATTTTATAATTGTATATTTGGTGATTCTTATCTGAATGTTTTTTTTGTTATTTCTTGGTTTTACAAGTACAACGAGACATAATTAATTATGACACAGATGCAATATTAATCTGCTCTGCAAATCCATAAGGCAGTAGCTGCTTACTTGACAAGCAAGCAGTTACTGCCCTTAGGCTCTGCACGGCAATATTATGGTTATTAAGTGCCATCAAATAAGCCTTGCGGTGTGGTGTTAGTGCTTACCACTGTATGTCTGCCACACCGCGGGCTCCTCCACCGCACTAGTAGTCAAAGAAGTGTCAAAGAAGCAAAATGTTTCTTCTCCACTAGGATTTATTATTGTTGTTGCGTTTTCGGCATCAGGGTTCGAATCCTGAGGCTAGAGGCTAATGATATTCCCTCATTCCTTCATTCCTTCATTCCTTCATTCCTTCATTCATTCATTCATTCATTCATTCATTCATTCATTCATTCATTCATTCATTCATTCATTCATTCATTCATTCATTTATTCATTTATTTATATTCATTCATTCTTTCATTGATTCATTCATTTGTTCTTTCGTTCGTTCGTTCGTTCGTTCGTTCGCTCGTTCGTTCGTTCGTTCGTTCGTTCGTTCGTTCGTTCGTTCGTTCGTTCGTTCGTTCGTTCGTTCGTTCGTTCGTTCGTCCGTTTGTTCGTTCGTTCGTTCGTTCGTTCGTTTATTCATTCATTCATTCATTCATTCATTCATTCATTCATTCATTCATTCATTCATTCATTCATTCATTCATTCATTTATTCATTCATTCATTTAAAAGAAGCTCCGGGAACAAACGGGTTAAATTTATTCATATCAGGCTAATATGGTCATATATCACTATTACGCACTATAGGGCCTACCCTGTGGTGCCCACCGAAAGCACGAGAATTTCATCCATGTTGGTCGTAGATGCTGGCCCAACATTAAACCAGCATTGGTCCATCGTCTCGTGCTCTACTCATTACCCAATGATTTCGAGATCACTAGTTGCCCCTCTGCATATGCACTTGGTGATAATCTGCATCCACGCCTTGGGCATTTTGATCTCTACGGTCGTTATCGAGATATCAATCTGAATTGACCTATAGAGACGTCTTCAAAACAGATCTGTCAATTAACCCTTTAAGCTGAGATTAAATGACGATGATGTTATTTTCTGTTGATTTCAGCTACGTTTATTTAAGCAAGAGGCTCAGGGGCCTTGACGCTTGTCAACAGCATTGCAAAAACATAAGCTATTAATGAGTTAGAGAATGATATGCCTACTCTAAAATGAATTACCATGAAAAGTAAAATATTTACATGTATATATATACAATAAGATTCGTTATTATATCCTATCGATCATCGGCATTTTCGATCCCCGCGATACATTTTCCTGAATGTGTACACATTCTGAAGTATTGTACCTGAACAAGAAACCTGCGGTTCTGTAAGTTAGTGCATTGAAGCTGTTTTGTATAGATAATTTAAACTACTGTATGTCAAAGAATGTCGGCAACACTGTAATGTATTGATATGTAAAAAAGTGTAGCATAATTATATTGTGACTTTGTTATTCTGTCAAAATAGGTAAGCCTACATTAGCGAGGGTGATTGAATTTCACTGATTTCTCTGATTACATTTTTCAACCATTTTTTTTGACATTTTACACACTATTTCCTAGTCATGCGGCATGATGATTTCCTGAAGTTTATTGAAAGATATTTCAGAATTTCATTTGACATGTAATGACATTCTGAGACGAATGGGTTTAATGGGGAAAATATTGCTTGTAAAATTTCTAGAGAATTGCTTGAGAATTGACTGAGAAATCAGCAGAAAACAGTCACCATGGTTAATGTGAATTACTGGTAACCGTTGACTTTTGGACCCCTACGATTTCGGACTAGTCATTTCGGACGACTATTTTTGTTTTTGGACGGTAATTTTGGCCGGTGTGTTGTGAATTTGGACAGTGTGCAGAGAATTCAGACGCCGCGGTGAATTCGGACGGTACATGTATTCAGTGAATTTGGCCGGAACTCTTTGAGTTATATTACTATTACTAAATGAATAATGAATAAATGAGTAAATGAATAAATGAATAAATGAATGAATAAATGAATGAATGTTTGAATGAATGTCTGAATGAATGAATGAATGAATGAATGAATGAATGAATGAATGAACAAATAAATAAATAAATAAATAAATGAATGAATGAATGAATGAATGAATGAATGAATGAATGAATGAATGAATGAATGAATGAATGAATGAATGAATGAATGAATGAATGAATGAATGAATGAATGAATGAATGAATGAATGAATGAATGAATGAATGAATGAATGAATGTGATCTGAGGCTGTCACTTCCCACACTATATAATCTTTAAGAGTCAGTGATTCGGGAAGTAGCATTTTGTTTCTTTGTCGAAAGCGGGGATCGAGCCGGGAACCTTGGCGGGACAGCTGGTAGTTTCAACCATTACACCATACAAGGCCCACATATTGTCAAATGTATGGAATGTACAATTTCTGATGTGGATATTTAAAATATCAACATAATTATAATAATTTATGTGTTAAATATAAACTGTACATTACAAATAAGAAGCTGCGAAGCCAAACGTATTGAGATATTGCCTTTTGGTTTTGCATGGTAGAATAGCTGTATCTGACTGAACAAGTTCGTCCTTTAAATACAAGAGATAATACTAGTTTCTAATAATGATATCATCACCATTCTAAACCTGCTAATCACGCTAATGACATCTGTATTACTGCCAGACGTCCGCTCGCTGATCTGTACAGCCTCTGAGAATGTGGAACATATGTGACACTGTCCCTGGGGTTATGCCCGGGGGGTAGTGATTGGGGGGGGGGGGGAGGGGAGGCGAGTGATTCCGGACAGATGGATACAGCAGCAGATTATCATACAGTTCTTCTGCGCAAAAGCAAACAGCAGCAACTGCTTACTTATAAAGTAAGTATTACTGCTGTTTGCCTTTGCACGACAGAATTGGTCTTTGCTCCACCATTTACTCTCAACATACACTTTAGAATACATACCATTTCACAGAAAAAAAGAGAACGATAACATTTTAGTTCATGGTCTCACTGCACAATATTCACCCCATATGTAGCCTATTATCGTCCTCGAAATTGCCATTTCAATTACCTATAGTAGGCTTAGCTAGTAGCGTAGTTCAAGTTGGATTGTCGTCTTTTATAATAGACCAACGTCATTGACGCTGGGCCAACGCATCCCATGTTGATCAACATTTGTCGCGGTGGTATTGGTGGGTGTGCAAGCCTTTTTTCCCGTTGGACTGACGTTTTTCTCGGTATACTATATAATAGCGTTTTTCATACCATACTAACGTCTTTCACTTTTGGCTGACTTTTTCGTGATGTGTTTCTCATTTTAGTACTCTTTCAACGTATTTCACTTTGGATTTACGTTATCACTGTGGACTAATGGCGTGCTAACATCTTGCAAGTTGAATTAGCGCTTTTCAAAATGGCTTTAATGACAATTAACGCTTTTCAAAATGACTAATGATGTGAGCATACTATAACGTCTTTCAGATTGAAACCAACGCATTTTACTATAACGTATGTTGCTGTGCTTCTTTGGAAGTGGACGACCGTTTTTCACCTTGGACTAACGTATTTAACAATGTGCTGATGTCTTTCACATTGTGAATTAAAGTATTTAGTGTTGAGCTAACATCTTTAGCATTGCACTAAATTATTTAATGTTGTGCTAACGTATTTAGCACTGGACTAACGCCTTTCACACTTGGAATAACGCATTTAATGCCGTGCTAACGCATTTCGCATTTCATCATGGACGAACGTATTTGATTTAATGATGTGCTAGCGGCTACAGGCTGAATTAGCGTCTGCTATGTTGGACTAACGTATTTGAGGCCAATATGCTAACGTCTTCCACTTTGAACGTTTTTCGTGTCGTATTACCATGTTCCATGTGTCTTCCATGTTCCATCAATGTCTTTCACGTCGTATTAACGTCTTCTATGTTGCACGAACGTCTTTCACGTTAGACTAGCGTCTGTCAGGGTAGATTAACATCTTCTTGTTAGATTAGCGTATTTGACATTAGCTCACATGAATATAGGGCTTTACCTGATGCCAGCCGAAACGCAGCAAATGCTTACTTTTAAAAGTAAGCAGAGCAGTTACTGCTTACTTTGAAAAGTAAGCAGTTACTGCGTTCTGACTATGTACGGTGGTGCTGATGACAGTCGCATCATCCCTCGTTGGCGTCACGCGCTAATATATTTATGCTGATGACCGATGGGGTGTGCTGTCAGACCGGGGGTGGGGGTGTGACAGAGCCGGGGGTGGCAGGCAGGCAGGCAAGCGGGGTGGCTGCTGGCGGCGGTATCACCCCGGGGCCCGGGATCCACCCTGTCACTCTGGATCAGACAGACACTCTTTCACCCCGAGCAGGGATCTGACCGCTTACACTGCGCCTGCGCCTGCCTACCCACCCCGGGCAAGCCACCGCCTTCACCACTCTACCTGCCCGGATCTACCCCACTCTGCAAACCAAAAGGCGGCAACCGCGCACTAGTAAAGTATACCCAGCAAACACGAGACGTTGAACTAATGTTGGTTTAATGTTGGGCCAGCGTCAAAGACGCTGGCCCAACATTGGGTCAACATCTCTCGTGTTTCACATTGTAAATTAAAGTATTTAGTGTTATGCTAACATCTTTAGCATTGCACTAAAGTATTTAATGTTGTGCTAACGCATTTCGCATTTCATCATGGACGAACGTATTTTATTTAATGATGTGCTAGCGGCTACAGGCTGAATTAGCGTCTGCTATGTTGGACTAACGTATTTGAGGCCAATATGCTAACGTCTTCCACTTTGAACGTCTTTCGTGTCGTATCACCGTCTTCCATGTTCCATCAACATCGTTCACGTCGTATTAACGTCTTCCATGTTCCATCAACGTCTTTCAAGTTAGACTAACGTCTGTCAGGCCGGATTAAGGTCTTATTGTTAGATTAGCTTCTTTGACATTACCTCACTTGAATATAGGGCTTTACCTGATGCAAGCGTGCTCTGCAAAGCCGAAACGCAGTAACTGCTTACTTTGAAAAGTAAGCAGTAACTGCGTTCTGTCTATGCACGGCGCTGCTGATGACAGTCGCATCATCCCTCGTTGGCGTCACGCGCTAATATATTTATGCTGATGACCGATGGGGTGTGCTGTCAGACCTGGGGTGGGGGTGTGACAGAGCCGGGGGTGGCAGGCAGGCAGGCGGGGTGGCTGCTGGCGGCGGTATCACCCCGGGGCCCGGGATCCACCCTGTCACTCTGGATCAGACAGACACTCTTTCACCCCGAGCAGGGATCTGACCGCTTACACTGCGCCTGCGCCTGCCTACCCACCCCGGGCAAGCCACCGCCTTCACCACTCTACCTGCCCGGATCTACCCCGCTCTGAAAACCAAAAGGCGGCAACCGCGCACTGGTAGAGTACCCAGAAAACATGAAACGTTAAGCTAATGTTGGTTTGATGTTGGGCCAGCGTCGAAGACGATGGCCCAACATTAAACCAACATTGGGTCAACGTCTCGTGCTTCCTCGTAAGCAGATACTACCTTTTGGCTTTGCAGGGCAGCAGACACCCGGCAAACTCAATTCCCTTCATCCTTCTTGCGCGGCCTCCAAATTAGATTGTAACCGCTACCCGGCCGAAATTGAATATGAGATACGGCGGGGCGGACGACTGCTAATTGACAGCCTAGATGTGGGCCCACCGGCTATGGAGAGACGTGCACAGGACCCCCACAGCCCGGGGCGAGGGTCCAGTCTCTACTAGGCCCTACCCCACACAACGCTCGTTTATCTCACCCTAATTTCGTTCGCACCGCCTGTCACCCGCTGAAATAATTTGCGAAATATGGCGCAGATACACCCAGTATTGCAACACTGCTATGCAAAGCCAAAATACAGTATCTTCTCACTTGTATAGTAAGCAAATACTGTCTTTTGGCTTTGCAAGACAGCTTACAGCCAACAGGTTAAGTCACATCTGCAATATCGTATTGAAATAATGTGAGGTGATATTATAATGGATCGTATTGTAATAAAGTTAAGTGGGCCTCATCCAGGCATTGAATGCCTCACTTACTTCTTTTCATTTCAATACGATAGTTTTGTAAATTTGACACCAAAGGACATATTGCTTCTTGGAAAGATGCAGCTGCCAGGCATAGATATAAGTCACTACTAAGAGCGTTTTCGCTTCAGGTAACGAGCGATGTTTATGCTGAGTGAAATAATTCGTCTGTATGCATGGCAAAAAAAATAAGTAAAATTATGTTCTGTTTTTATGATAATCCTCATAATATTTTGTAAACTACATCAGCATAACTCTTTAGATATATTAATAAACACCAAACCTCAAGAAACTATAATTGTTGTTGCATTTCCTATGTTTTAATTGTGTCATTTTTGCTTATTAGTTTCCACTTGTTAAAGGGTGTAATCATTGCAATAAGAGGAGGCCAAATCTAAAAAAATCGATAAACTAAGCTGTTTTAAGATTTGAGAATATATAATAAAAAATGAAATATTGTGACTACATATTATGTAAGATTTTATTTCATTTGCTAGACCAGCTACACAATGTGAACATTATCGCGGTCTAAGCGTACTAATTTTACGTCTTTATTCTTTACTTTGCAAACATTAGATTCACTGATAAAAACAGGTACATCGTGCAGGTCATCAGCACAATAACAAGTCGGTCGCTAAAAGATTGAATTACCACCATAATTACTTATAAATTGGTCATTTTAAATTTAATTGTTTCATAGTTAGAGTCGTATAGCCTCATGAGCTGTTCCATGGAGGGGTTAGGTGGCGAAGTGGGCAGGCCCCTCTTATTTTTCGCCAAATATTTTAAAAGTTGGATGAACATATAGTGGTAAAGTTACTGCCTTCACAAGATGAAATGAACGCTGTGAAATAGGATAAGTCGGCCATTTTCATCTACAACTATCAAGTTGTGCTCACCACGAAAACACCTTGAATTCAGGATGTACTGATATGCATGTACACACCGCCTCTGATTAATATAATATTCATGTTATCAGCACCCTCTCACGTCCACGGCCTGGAATGCACGTGTTGCCAAGGCTTAAGCTGCGCTTTGCATAGCTCTAACCTTGACTGGAGAAGATGGCCATTTAGATTCATATTTTTAGCTTTGTCAAACCTGCTCATTAGCAACACGGATAACAAATTTAACGACGATACATGGTAAATTTGCTAATGTGAAAAGTTAATGCCTTCAAAAGATAAAATATACGTTTCAAATAGGCTGTTTGATTTTTAGCAGTACTGAAAAATTGACTGACAAGAGTTTTAATAGGCAATTTGTGTGTGAATTTAAATATTGAGGGTATGAGAAAAACAATCTGTATATCTATATTACATTCCATAGTATTCTGATCAGGAAGAACACATTATTTTCAGGAAAAACACATTTTAATATAGGGGCCTAGTCTATTCTAATCAGGAAGAGCACATTTTTTCCAGGAAAATGTCTTTTTTATGATCAGATTATACTAAAATGTGTTTTTCCTGGAAAAATAGTATTCTTCCCGATCAGAATATACTAAAATGTGTTTTTCCTGAAAATAATGTGCTTTTCGAGATCAATTCCTGTTATTTCGAAAAAACGACGGGGCAATAGGGCGGGGGCCCTAGGGTAGGAAAATGTTTCTTCTCCATCCACGTGTGAAAGTCAGTATTGTGGGGAGCCTCCGTGACCGAGAGGTAGTGTGCTCGGCCTCAGACCGCCAGGGCTCGAATTTCGAATCCTGTGTCTGGAGGACAGTGTCATCTCAATCATCTCACCATCCTCAGGAGGTTCTCCTGGCCCAGTTTAGCCTATATGTGCACAAAGGTGGCCTAAAGCCCGATTCATTTCATTTTGACGGGGCAATATCTCGACAATGATCAGAAAATGAGACACAAAATGTTACCAACTAATTCTTAGTGTAATAAACATATGTTTGTTTGAAAAAAGTCATTTTCGCAAAAATGTCGAATAATGTGTTTTGCCTGATCACGGCTGAAATGCGTCCACATCAATTATGTTGATAATCGGGCAAGTAAAGTGACAGTTCTGTAATAATTGAAAAAGCATGAACACTTTTGATTCTATCAATACATATGTAAGCTGTAAGAGTTATATAGATGAATATGAGATTTATTTGTAAATGTATTTGAAGTTGTGGGTAGTGGTAACGAGACACAACTTCAAGTGGGTGAGAAAATAAATGACCTTTGCTTTTAATTTAGCGCTTCGGTGTACTGCTATTCGAATGCAATTTGTATTTTGTATATAAAAGCAGCATTTTCGAATCCCCATATTTCTCAACCACAAATCCTGGCAATACAAATAGTTGCAGGTGGATATCAATGGGTGACTACTTTAATCGTACATTATTAACCCTTTCAAGCCTGTATTTACTATAGTCATCTTCATCCACTACAAGCCGCGAATTCCTATCGTAATTCTCGACTTGTAGTGGATGAAGATGATGTGAAGTGGGTGAAAAAATGAAGAAAAAGACTATGTATTAGTAAACCAGTTTTATGGGAATTTTCATTCCAAAACCTCTAGTTGTAGCAAAATAAAGTTTGTTTCAGTGACGTAAAATGATGCTTCATTGCATCGTGAGGGCTTAAAGGGTTAAGTATAATTGTTTAGATTTACACTTCCTTAATGTCGGCCGACCCGTTCTATAATGAAACGCCAATATATTCAAAATAACTTTTATCATTTATTGATACATTTGCGTTGCTCTACTGAAAAATGTTTTTCTACTAAAGGTTAAAACTCTTTCCGTTCACATTTAAATTACGTTATTTGTAATACATTTCAACAATTTATGCGTTTTGTACGTATCTCGCCGAATCATCTAACAATATATAGTGGACGTACAATGAACAAAAATCTCTGAAGTTTCATCATTAAAGTTGTTCACAATCATTTTTAATCAAGTATTTCTCCAGATCGCTGAACAAAACATAAACTAGCATTGGGGACTAGTTCCCCCTTGTCGTACACCTATATAGCTCTTACTTTTAATGAATAGGATTATCTATCAGTGAGTTTAGAATAAATATGTGCTCCAAACTTGATGTGACTAGTCTTTCAGAGCTGCACAGTGAGGTCCATCGTGGTTACAAACTCTCTGAATGTATTTTCACTTACAGCATGTAAAGGGAGATTGTTATCATAGACAAATACGTAACGTGTTCCCTCATGGGCTCTACCAGATACATACATTCTGTGATGAACAGTGTCCAGACTCAGGCATCCAGGATTTCTCATTTCCTGATCCCGTATCAGCTGTCTCACTTCATCTCCTTCTCTGTTCATCATCAGTACTTGATTCTGTGAGTAGTCAGCGATCAGTATCCTTCCTTGTGGGTCAGTTGTGACGTCACGTGGTCCACCCAGCTTCATTCCTTGTATCCGGTCCTTGTGTCGAGTCACCACATGTTGTTCTTTATCCACAATGACAATTTGTGCATTTAATAAATCTGTCACGACATAAAGATCCTTTTCACCAAGACCTGTCACACACCACGGGACAACACCGGGATTGATAACATCCAGTGCCTGACCGTCTGATTTATACTGATGAATCCTGTTGTCGTTTCAAAATACCATCAGTATACCTTTGTCATCATATAATCCTTTAGGTTCATAGTCAAGTTGTTGTGTTTTATGATACCTCATTGTTAGGTCATCATTTATACTGATCCAAACAAGGGATTTATCACTCCAGTCACTGACAACCAGATTAACAACGTGTCCACTCAACATAAGACACATCCCTTGCACTTCACTTTTTTGGCGGCTCTTGTGTTCATACTTATTGCTGAGGACACCCTGCTGAGTGTAGCAGTATATTGTTAAAGGTTTACAATGTACAGTATAAACATGCTTTCTGTGGATCACCATACCTAGTATATCACAACTCTGATTCTCTTGACAAATTCTACTCACTTCCTCCACATTCTTTACCTCAGTCATCTCATTAAACTTGATCCTCTCAATTTTTTTCCTCATCCTGCTTCATCTCTACGCGTCTCTGACCGTCTAATTCACCTGTTGAATATGACCTCACAAGACGACTGTTCCATGAGAAACCTGGTAATTGTTGATTATAATGATTGCCAAGATCTCTATTTATAGAGTCAGTCATTGTCACACAGTCATAATGACTACCCTTGTCAGCAGTTAAACTCTCTAAACTGCCAAGGCCATGGTCTGACTGTCTAAGGTAACATCGACTGTTTTCTTCACACATCTACGTGCCTCTTTTAAATCTGATAGCATTTTGGCCTCCTCTGCGTGTAGATTATCATGCATTACATTAAAGGTTGATTTCACCTGATCACAGAATTCGTAAATATCAATCTCGGCTTTCTTAGCTTGACTCTCAGTTTTAGTAATGGCCTCTTTCACGTGCTCAATCAGCGCATCTCTGTCCTTGCTGATCTGTTCAAGTTTGGTCTTACATACTTCCGCCTGTTTGTCAAGTTCACATAGATCATGACCACGATGGTTGGCCTGAGAACAAGTGGTACATATGGGAATGTTGCACTTACGACAGTAAAGATCCAGCATCTGATGCTTATGGCGATGACAAGGTGGATAAGTGTTCTTGTGAACATCAGTTAAAGTCTGAAACTCATCGGCTGGGATGACTCTATGAGATTTAGTGATTCCATATTCACTGTGGTCATTGTAACACTTCTGACAGAGAAACTGGCATCCTGTTTCACAATAGTTGAGAGCAGGTTGTCCACAATCCTTCACAGAGCACACGGGGCCTCTTATTGATTGTGGTTTACTGTCATCATCGTCATCTTCTCTCATGGCCACTTCTCTCAACTCATTCATAAAGTAAAACTTAGCTAGATTATCCACGCCGCCTTCATATAAAGAAGGCACCTTTCGACACATGGGACAAGGTAGTTTGTCACCATGGTCCCCTTTCTCTGAGTAGTTCTTCAAACATTTATAACATAAAATATGTCCACACGACATCAATCTAGGATCTTGAAGCTGATCCAGACATATAGGACACTCGATTAACTGCAGTAAGCTCTGCTTTTCGTTCAACTCTGGTCTTTTAGAAGCCATAGTAAACCATGTAGTCAAGCGTTGCTGTCACAGTCCAGGACGTAAATGACAGAATCTGATTCCAACCGGATTCATCGGGAGAGGTGTATGTACTATACTGTGTACTCAGTCTCTGTAGCCTACTATTTCTTCACTTCACTGTTAGAATAACAGTACGATACCTACATGTACATGATGTATACTATAGTTGGAGATGGAAATAGAATAGAATGACGAGCTATAGACGGGATGCCGGTCTGGCACTGTTTTTCCAAAGAAAGAAATTCAAACAAAATGGCGGCCGTTTTTACTGATAATACCTGCTCGATTAGAATTTTGAACTGTTTATATTTATATTAGTGACCCTGAAAATTTTTAAGATGCTGTCCTGATTGCCTCATATATTCATGTAGTCAAATTTTTAATAGACATGTTGAACTCAATTTATTTGGTAATACAGCAGTTTAACAGTTAATGATTCCATGTAGGCCACAATTATGAACAATTTCTGGCACACACTACCTTCAATCAATCAATCAATAAAACTTCTATACCGCATATATCCTCAGCGGACCGAGCTCAGAGGCGCACAAATCCTTAGCGTGATCATGTGCCATAATCGAGGCCAAAACCAGGCTTGTAAACAGGGAGCCGGGCTGCTGCGTTCCATAAGGCTGGACCAGATATAGAGAAAGCTCTTGACCCAGTCTTAGTCTTTATACGAGGAAGAACAAATCTATTCTAATTAGTGGAGCGTAGATATTTTGAGCATTTCAGCCGAACAACTAAATCAGCCAGATATGCAGGATGGTTTTCTTTAAGGGTTCGGAAAGTTATTGCGCATATTTTAAAATGAATGCGAAACTTGACAGGAAGCTAATGTAATCGTTTTAGAATTGGAATGAAACGACTAAATCGTGGGGCCTTGGTTACCACTCTTGCAAGGCAGTTTTGAACGCGTTGTAATCTAGCGATATCATTTTAGTCAACTGTGTTCAGTTATCCAAGCCATAACAATATTATCCAGGCTTTAAGTACACTAATAGTGGTAATGTATATCCCTACAACACTTTATGGAGCTGGTTTTATTTTGCATGCTGAATCCATAGCAATTAAGGGGACCATTTGTCAATTATTATTAGGTAACTCTTTCTTGCAGATAATAGGAAATCCCTTTCAGTCACCAAAGAAATTGACGTCTTTCTTTTTGCGTAAATATGTATTACTACGAGTCTAAATCGTATAGTACCAGTGCGCCAGACGACTTTGTAATTTTGTTGAGTGTTCACTCCTTTATATTAGAATCTGTGCTAAAGTTATTTTATTGCGAGTACACTTACAATTATATCTGTTTAAAAATGTTACTCTTTTAAATAATTATTTATGATGAAATTGTAAATTGCCAACAAAAGTGTGATCCAAATCAGGCCATGTCAAAACAATTGTTGTTTTTTTATTTATTATTTGTTCATGTTTTCGAATAGACATTGACACTGTTATATACAAAACCAGAAAGACGACACAGCGGGTATGACAAAGTTACCATTATGATAACCACAACCGTGGCATGTTATCTCATTCAGCAAAATAGTCATGTACATAGACTGTGCGTAAATCAGTAAGTTATGTGGACTTGTATTCACAACACAATTTCTCACTTTGTATTTCGTCATATTTGATGCGCTGCTATGCAAATCCATTGTTATCTGGAGCACTGCATGTAGTACACATGTTGGAGCTCTAAAACGCGCGAAATTATGTTGATTTGATATCTTCGAAAAACGTTAATTTGTTTAGGGATTGATATAAAAGTTACTTACGGATTTACCTACTTCTAGCAAATATATTTTAACCACCAGACATAGGCCTACCATTGGTTGCAATAAATATTTTTTTTCAAAGCAGCAGACTTTATAATGCTAGTAACTATTTAGCTGGTGGAAATATTTATATTGCATATTAAAGTGTCTTTCCCACTTAACCCTTGCGCTAATCACGACTATAGTCGTTTTAAATATATTTTATCGAATGAATAAATCACTGTTATTGGAAACGAAATGCGTGGGACTTAGCTTTCACCTGTTCACTATGTTCAATGATCAGAACGCTTTCAACTGAAAAAAAAATATTTTAGTCTGATCTATTCCAGTCTTCCTAACCTGACGGGCATGAGAACGCACTAATTTAATTTGGACATTCTTGTTCTTATGACACGTATTTCATCTTATTTGTTCAGGCAAACAGCTTCGTGCAAACTGTTTTTTTCGTTATGGTACTTTAAACTTTATTCTATGACCGTTTTTCGGAGAGCTATTCTTCAGTTTTCACCTCTATGAATCATTTCAAATGTTCATACAGTGCCCCTTATATATTGAGGATTTTTCTAATCGATCGGGATAATCGATCTGGATTAAATCCGGATTTTAGGATCTCTATTGTAATGAAGGATTGTAATTTAAAATCAGTTGCATGTCGGGTTGAAGCATTACATGTCAGATAATATTCTCATTCTTGGCCTGAGGACTGGAATAGTGTTTCGAGGCCGGCTGGACATCTCAACCCTTTAGATACTATACATTTGATTATTAAAATATATTTACCTGATGATTGTCAACGCTGGTCCAATGTTGCAGATGCTGCCCCTGCATTTAACCAATAGGGCCTATTGGGTTTTGCTGTGAAGAGTTGCAACCTTTTAAATGTCACATTTGACAATTAAAATAACAGATGTAATACATCAGACATGAAACGCTGACCCAATATTGTTCCTATGATGGGCCAGCGTATTAGACATGCAGTGAAAATGCATTGATCCAACGTTGGGTGTTTTCTATGGGAAGTAAAAATAGTATAAGCCGCACATTTTATATTTAAAAAAACAGTGCTGTTTTAATCTCACAAAACAAATCAATATTTATTCAAAAGAGCAGCATTTCATTATCATTCTTAATAATAGCCCAAAGTGTCACCAAACTTCAAAATGGCGACTACAATAACTTCCTAGACGATCTGTCATAGGCCCTAAGCGAAATTGACAAACATATTGCTTAAAAACCAAATTGGCTGACAAAATTAAAAATGACCGCCAAAAACGGATTGTAATTGAAAGGCAAACATCAGTAAAAGCTCTCTCGAAAAGCAAGCCGTTATATCACTGCTGTTTGCCTTCCCGTCGCAGAATAGGAACATCTCTATTTATATCGATGTTTCTCTATTTTCCTGTATTTACGCCCCAGTGTTTCCCACTTCTAACCATGTAATGGCGATGCGAGCCTTCCTTGATAAAACTCACCGTTTACCGTCGTGTGTGGTAACACTTAACCTTAATCTGCTAACATCACACATTAATTTACGGTAATTTTATGTGGAAAAAAAAAATTCCTTGTGAGAAAACGTTCCCGCATAATACACACACATCAAATATAAAATAAGATCAATCCGATAGTGTGAATTGAGAGTATAATTAAAAAACGTAGGCCTACTTATTCTAAAAACTATCCCGTTTCAACGCAAAGGTTACCGTTAACTGAGATGTTTGATACCCTCCCAGCAGACACACGACTTTGAATCAATGTTCGTTTAACGTTGGTCCAGCGTCGTAGACGGTGGACCAACGTTGAACCAACATTGATTCAACGTCTTGCATCTGCTGGGCTGGCTTCCAATGTCACTCCTCATTTCGTCCGTAGGTTTCGGCACTTTTCTCACAAGAAAGCGATTTTGTCCTGACGTATAATCTTTGCACCCACCCATCACATACTGGTCTGAATTTGATAAACCTTTAGAAAATAATATAAAAAACTCTGGAAATGTGAGACGTAAGACGTGGATCCAACGTTAAAAAACAACACTGGGTCAACGTCGGCAGGTCAGATTTTTTATAGGTTTGGTGGGAGGTTCAGTGTTTCAGCTTCAGGTGGGTGCTGGGATTAAAGCAAGCAAGCAGCAAGCAAGCAAGCAGCAAGCAAGCAAGCAAGCAGGAAAATTATGCCGGCCTACTGCTGGACCAATGTTGCGCCACCGTCCACGACACTGACCCAAATACTGGCTATAACTGTCTCGTTTTTAAGAGGTGACATTGTAAAGCGGGCGTCTTACATATTAATCCAGACTTTAAAATGGAAAAGTTCAGATTTTACGGACAAGTGGGCCAGGGGCCCATCCCTCTAAGAAGAATAGTAAGATTATCTTAACTCTCTCTCAAGATAATCTTATTTTTACAAATCTTAGTTAGATTCCCCCCCCCCCCCCAGATGCTACCTCAAATTTAACGCTTCAACGTTGGTCCAACTGTGACTCACACTGGTCCATAGCATAGCAGGCCTATTTCGCATAGCAAATCCAAGCAGCAGTAACTGCTTACTTTTCAGTAAGCAGTTACTGCTGTTTGCCTTTGCACGGCATCGCTACCTCCCATCCAGACGCCGTTTACCAGAGCCGTCTATTCCGGGATTCCGATGTCGAATCTCTAGCCGTCCCAGATAAGATAATGCCGAGATGTATGCCCCCTGGCGGCCTTGATCAGAAAATTGGACTGACAAATGTGTTATTTACTGTCAACATCATTATTAGGTGAAAAATGGCGGCAACGCATGAATCATACAGCCGGGCGTGTGTATGTACATATCTTCACGAAATGACTTGTCATTGATGATTAAAAAATGACTATGTTAAGTAGATTGACTCGCCATATGCTGAATATAATATTACTATGTCTGTACTATTAAAAAAGTAAAATACCAGCTGCATTGTGAGAAGGTATAAACTATTAATTTACAACGCATACTTTGCAGATTTGTTTCTAAATTCATGTTTTGCAGCCCCAGGTGTTTGTACTGTACAGGAATTTTAATTTACGTAGGGCCTATATATAATTCGAAATTGTTACGATATCCAGTTTATTTTGCTCCCACGTCCCCATGCTGTCTTGTTTTATTTTCGTTAGATTGGGTAATTATTTTTGTTACTATTATGGTTTGATCTCTTGTTGTTGTAGTTTTAAATTATTTTGTTTTGTGATTAATATGTTTTCTTTATCATATTCTGTCTGATAGAGTCTTTTCCACAATGGACGAGCATTTGTGATAGCGACGATGTGTGCCTGGCTTCAGACAACTTGGGTTAAGAGTTCGAACCCTGTGTTAGGTGGATGTTTAGTACCCAGTTTGACCTACCTGTGATCCCGATCGGTGGTCCAAAGCCGCATCCACTCCACTATCCCAGCAAACCCCAATGCTGGTTTGATGTTGGTCTACCGTCTACGACGCTGGACCAACATCAAACCAGCATCGGATGATGGTTCATGAGTTATAGTTTGTTGTACTTTGTTGTATGCTTTACCAGTACGCCGTTACTGCCTTTTGGCTTCCCATGGCATCACTGTGCTGCTATACGTTCCTGCCAGGTGTGATATGCTGAGTCTGTTATGGGAGTATTATTGGATAATCAGCCGGATTCTAGCTGACTCCCTGCCTAATCCATCATAACACCGCAATACTGTATCAAGTTATTCCATCACGAGACGGCCCGCGAAATGAAAAGAGATTAGCGAGGTATAATTTGATGTTCAGAGACGAGAAAATTGATCTGTTTGGGCCTCCGTGGTAAGGCCCTGACAAACCATGATGGAAAAAAGCGGAGTAACCGATACCCTACTACATCTCGGCGATGTCAGCTCATCTCTTTAGTGGCAAACCTACACCTTCCCTCCCGGTTTGCCTCCGTGGCAGCTCATTTGTTTGACTGGGATACTGCCAGTCTCTCTCCCTGGATTCCTTGCCCACCTCATAACTAGCCGGCGTGCCACGGTTTAAAGGCCACGACTCCATTCTGCAGTGTAAAGCCATCATTCTGTCCTGAAACAAAAGTTTCTTGAACAGAGACTCAATAAAATATAGAGTGCATGCCCAGGACACACAATCATTGACCCAATGTTCATTTAATGTTGATTTATTGTCGCAGGCGACGTAGGTCTAGCATTAACATGATTATATCAACATTGGGTCAACGATTCTTGATCGTCGGCCTTATCACCAATATTGCATGTAGAAATCAGTAGACTACTACTGAATATTTAGATTAAGATGCAAGCTATACTCTGACCAATGTAAATGCGTGTAGCTGTGTATACGGTTAAATTCAAAATAAAGGATAGGTCTAGGATGATTGACTTCATTTTAGCCTTAAATTTGTACCATTTGATAACACATAATAGTCATCCCATAGATTTATATTACATGCATGATGGCCCATATACGCTCGGGTCTCTCGGAATTCTTAAAATGGGGAAATATATATCAAACTATGTAGTTTTAGGTATCACAATAAACCCTATCAAATGAAAAACAAAGAAGTCTCTGAGCAATAGTTTTTTTCTTTATTTCCTTGGAATTCACTATTGCATATATATACATGAAAATTATATAATTTGTAAACATCTGCATAGAACGGATTCATGCTCTCTTACAGGAGCAGTATCTGTTCTGACAGCATTTTGCTGTGTTTATAAAACAATTTAAAAAATCAGCATCAATTGGTTTACAAAAATGATATGTCTTGAATCTTGATCTCCAAGGTTGTTGTCAATGTTTATAAAATGAGAACTACCTTTAAAATGTAATAATCAGATGTGCGTTTGATTTAGTTTGTTCACAATATGGTATGAACATTTTATCTACGTTTTATTTAAAATGTCTTTAGGAATCATAACTTAGATTCAGTTTCAGTCGTAATAATCATCATTGACGCATCCTGGGCGACATCCGATTTATGGTTGAAATTATATATTTTAGAATATTTGGTTAAATCTTTTATGTCAAAGATAAGTCGTATGTGTCTGCCGATTAGCGCAGCTACAGGGTGCAGAGGGTTATAGTTTTTTTCCGATGTGAATCCACTGATATGTTGGCGTTCACGCCCGGCAGGGGGCAGCTATTTCATTTTCTTCCACATCATGTCAGGGTGCTGGTCCTCTACATCACTACGTTTGGTCAGAGGTACTTTCTCTTGTCCTCTGAGACCCAGATACTCAGGACTCATCAAACACTGTGTACAATTGATAGTCATACTCAGTGACAAAAGTCTTGATCAGTTTCGACAATGTTTCATTAAAAGCAAAGGCCGAAAATTTTGCAGGGCTTCTTCCGTTTTCAAAAGTCACTTTGGTCTAGGGCGGGGGCCATGTTGCAGTGGTTAGAGCTGCCTGCTTGGAAAGTCAGAGATCGCGGTTTCGGACACCGCTCTGGCATGCAAATTTCAAAGAAACAAAAATGTTTATTCCCTGCTCTCAATTTAATTCAATTTCAATTCAAAATGCATTTATTGGCAGGACAAACGAAGTTCAAGCATCAAAATACATCATAAATACATCATGTTGTCATGTCAATAAGGACAGAATACATTCTCCACACATAGATGTCGCTCAGGTAAACCATATAATCTCCGAGGTCAGAATGGACAGAATACCTACCGGTATTATATGCCCGTACTCATTTGTAAAGATTAAATTTAGTGGGGATCATCCATGACCGAGAAGTAGCAAGCTCTGCCTAAGACCGCCAGGATGCGAATTTCGAATCCTGTGTCTGGAGAGCAGTGTCATTATAACCATCTCACCATCTTCAGGAGGTTCTCCTGGTCCAGTTTAGCCTATATGTGCACAAAGGTGGCCTAAAACCCCATTCTATACATTTATTTTCTAATCACCTCTGATTTTAAATACCGTACACATTTTAGAGTGAGGCACGTTTGCCAACGGACACAAGACATCGCCCCAATTGCAATGTTGATTTAATGTTGGTCCACCGTCTAAGAAAATATTACAACCATATTGGGTCAATGTTGTATATAAAAACATAATAATAATACTGAATGGTAGCATACGGTATTATTCGTCTCAAGCTTTGCATTAAAGCTTAGAAATTGCATACTGTATCCAAAGTAGAGACACAAGGCTGTGTATACAGAATAGTGGTATATTCTAAAGAATTGTTTTAAATAGGTCATATTACTTTATCAAGTGCACAATTTATCGCATTCTAATATCCCAGCTAAAACGAATTGTCGACCCAGCGGTGATCTAGTTTTGAGTGAGCGTCGCAGACGGTGGCTCAACATTTATTCACCATTGGGCAGGCTCCGTGACAGTTATGGTGTTATAGTTTAATTCAAATGGAGAAAATAAACTGGCTTAAACTGTCTGGTCCACCATACCACAGTCAGGGCCGTGTCGGTACAGCTCAGTATGGAGCGCCACATATAGCCCATATAACTCACCTCGAATACATGTAATTATGGTGTCATCAAGGAAATGTTCGTTAACCTTTGTCTGACTAAGAGTGGTCAATGATGTTCAAAAAAGAGACTGCACTTAGAATTTATGTTTGTTTTATTGGTCATGTGACGAGCACTGAATGAAACCAATGGCTGTGATTATGGCATATAACATTCGACCAACATTGTGAGAACATCTGATTTGCTTCAACAGTAACCTATATACATACATTCATTTATAATAATACATTCATTTATCATTAAATGTTGTAAATGCTGTAAAAAATACGATAATATTTATGTTTGTGCTGCTGCGACGCTGGCCCAACATTGAAACAACACTGGGTCAATGTTGTAGTACAAACATAATAATTATACTGAATGTCAACATACGGTATTATTCGTCTCAAGCTTTGCATTAACCCTTTAAGCCCTCGCGATGCATTAAAGCATCATTTTACATCCCTGAAAACAGATTAATTTTCTTACAACCAAAGGTTTTAGAACGAAAATCACCATGAAACTGGTTTACCAATACATGACAAGTTTCTTTAATTTTTAAACCACATCAAATCATATTCATCCACAACGAGTCGAGAATTGC
This sequence comes from Flabesymbios commensalis, assembly GCA_964017125.1. Taxonomy (NCBI): domain Eukaryota; kingdom Metazoa; phylum Annelida; class Polychaeta; order Terebellida; family Flabelligeridae; genus Flabesymbios; species Flabesymbios commensalis. The sequence goes on from OZ024912.1 coordinate 21,294,629, forward strand.
GTTAGCAATTCGCGGCTTGTAGTGGATGAATATGACAATTTGTAAATACAGGCTTGAAAGGGTTAAAGCTGAGAAATCGCATACTGTATGCAAAGTAGAAAAACATGGCTTTGTATGGCAGAATAGTGGTGATATTCTAAAGAATTGTTTTAAATAGGTCAACATACATTCAATGTATAGTTGCAATTTAGAAATTACCTTTTTAACCCGATATAGTTTTTCTTTTCATTGAGTTGGGCGCCAGATATATAAGCTTGTTCCAAAGTCAACACAGCTACAACTAACTACAATAGTTTTATTTAAATAATTGCGTGCATTCCACTAAAATTGTTACAAAAAAGTTAGTGGTTGAGTGAACTGAGCGATTGAGTGACATTTACAAATCTGTCAACGCAAATGCACAATTATAGACTAAAATGATTCATAGTCCGTCTGTGGAGTTTCATAAGTTCATAAAGACAGAAGTGCATAGGCTGATGTGTATTATCAGAAAGACATTTATGATAATAATTATGTCGTGTATACTATGATCCCAGTTTTGCAGCGCCTAAAATATGATCTCCTACACCACACTGACCCAGTAAACACAAAACATTTGTATGACATTTTTACAATGTTGGACCAACGTTCAAGACGTTGGGCAGACGTTGTATTAATGTTAACAACAAAAAACAGTCATAGTTATTGCTACCATTTTCCGTGTATATTCAAATACACTTTAAATACACGTCTCCATGCATCACATACACATTTTTGTTTTCTTAAAAATATATAGTGACATTTTCAGCCCTGAATAGATATCACAAAATCATAAATAAATAACTATTCAGTTTTCTCATCTGATGACCCGGGAAATGAACTCTTCACCTCGATACACGAAAGGTGGACGTGTTCGATGCGGGGCGTATTTGACGTCCCAAATTGACGCCCAGAAATTGTAATGAAGAAACTGATCATCTCGCCTGTCTGAAAGTTGACTGGAGGTGAGATTAGGTGCGAATTAAGAAGGCGGAAATTATTTGACAATCGCAAACGGCGGGTCAACATTGAGTCAACCACATATCATGTTGGCCCAACGCTCACTCAACATTTAATACCTGCTGTGGGAAGGTGGTGATTTTGACGGGGTATGATAATAGGTGGCGCCTTTAGCCTGAAATGATGGCTCTCGTCAGCGCCGACGAGAGTTGAGCGGGAGCCGGCCCACAGAAATGATACGGATGAACATTGATGCAGAATAATGGGGGTAATATTTTGAAAGCGGAGCCGATAATTTGCGATTGGAGTCAAGTCGGTTAACCTCGAGAGCGAGAGTCGGGGGTTCGCCCCCCGGCGGGGCGGGGTGCAGTGCCTTATGGCCGGGTGTCCTCGTGACGGGAGCAGGGGGGGGGGGCGTGGGGGGGGGGCCGACATCGGTGCCTTTTTGATGTCTGTGATCACGGGGGTGTCTGGCACGCCCGCAGAGAGCATATCCCGGTAAACAGCCAATGCTGGTTCAATGTTGGGCCAGCGTCGCAGACGCTGGCCCAACATTGAACCAACATTGGCTGAGCATCCAGCATTCACAGGGATCGGTGGCAGACCGGTGTATGAAAAAACACGGGACACGTTTATTAAATTAAATCATAATTGACAGACTACCCGTTTCCAGATTGCGCTTCCTGCTATTTATAAGAAATAAATGAACTGACCATCCGTGGCTATTTTCTCATTTAAGTCCTCCGGCGGAGCGTCACCGGAAATTATAAATGACAACCCCGCATGGGTGATTCCGACAAATTTTTCAGATGGGGCGGTGATTTATTGAAAAGTTTGTGTCTTTTAAAATAATCCAACAGGACAAACAATAGAGCATGCGTTATCCCCTGACCTCACTGGAATCAGTCTACAACTATAGTTACGCCACCTGCTTTCATACTGAACTTTCACCAATGAGCTGACACTTTATAAAAGCCAATCAGAATTTGTTTTAATCGTTTTAAAACTTTATTAGTTTCACCCCCTGTCCTGTTGGGACCGTATATAGGCCCTTATTTCATCATTTTTTAATCAAATAAAATTCCATTGAAAAGATAAAGCATCTAGTGCCGAAATCTAAGTTAATAGAAAAAATCAACCTGCATGAGAAATGTTTTTTTGCATAGATGGAAATACTTTTTGTCTTTTGGCCTGAAGCCATAAATATTTGCGTTAATAATTCCATCTTCTAATAAATTGAATTGAAAAACTTCAAGTGGTTGAACATTTAAATAAGATAAAATGAGATAAAATTGCAAAGGTTAAACATGCTAAATGTGAGTGTGGTCTATTACTGAGCCGTAGAACAGGTAATGCAATGTTTAGGATACGCCTATCGAGGAACAATTTATTAAATCAAATATAGTTTTACAGCGGGATGGCAGATAATAAATCTGAATCAAACAAATGAGTTTGAGTCTGCGTTTGATTGGTGACAGGCCTACCGTTATATTTGTCCAGCGTGTGTATATATCACATCAGTATAATCAGAAAGATATGTCCAATGCAAATTAATGTCAATTTGATTAAAAATATATTTTGTTTATTGGACCTATTTCCAAGAGAATGGAATAAATCTGAAGGTATTGAGCACAAGCATATCATTCCATGTTGTTCTGTAAAGCCAAAGGGCAGTGCATGCTTATACATATGCCTACATGTAGCCTAAGGGTACTTGTAAAGTAAGCAGATGCCTTGTTGTTTTGCACGACAGTATTATGGGGATAGACAAGTTTCAGAGGGTCCGATAATAAGTAGAGTATATCTCTATCGTAGTTTCACAAATCAAATTAAACGAAAATGCTATGGATATTGTGGACTCCTACCGACGTGCTTTGCCACTCCCAGAGCACCCCAATCTCCTGCTATTATAATTACGCTCATCCGTTTACTTAAACGTTATCATGCTTTGCCGCCCCTCGCAGTACTGCTGTGCAAGGCCAAAAAGCAGTAACTGCTCACTTGTAAAGTAGACAGTTACTGCCTTTTGGCCTTGTACAACATAGTGATAGTCCACAGCTAACGCTTGGTGTTGTCAGGGCTGACGGATCGGGACTGTCCTGCCCACCCCCATAGGGAATGCCATACACGTCATCAGTCAGTGTCGCCGTCTAGCGATTAGATAGGGAGGCATCCGTACGGAATGCCACACCGCACCCGTACACCGTAGTAATAGGCATATACATGTATTAAATGTAGCCATGGATAGTGCTGAACATGTATGATATACATAGCACTAGTATGTGAAACGTCACCACCTGGTTCACATCTCGTCTAATATTACAGCTAATATAATCAAGTGATCAATTTTTACATGATATCACAGGTAATGACTACATTTCTTGTACGAGGCTTGCTGATTAGGCTACAGGTGATTTCTAGGGATCTATTACTATCTAATTTGGAATACTATGAAACAATGTAACACTGATGAAATATTTCAAGCAGAGTCTGAAGAGGGTTATGTTCTGTGGTGCATAACATTAAATGTTTATTAGACTAACATTTTATAGCGATGTTTTTTTGGGGAATCTGCTCACAAAGTATAATAATTAGTAATAAATAGCACACATCCGTCAGGATGGCAGATCGATTAAATAAGACCGATATCAACACCTTCAAAACATGTACATGTACTCAGGGGATACCCCAGATATGCCCAGAAGGCCAGAAATTTTTGTTTCGTTGTGCACTTGAATGCTAAAACGTCGTGCTTTTTCGCTTAGCTCTACTATCTTCAGGTCTGATAACAATAACAATAGTTGAGGGTAACTCCATTCATCCCGCGTGAGAGAACCAAATGTCAAGCACTTCATTGTCGGTAGTTTAAAACCCTACCTCTGCCACAGTGCCACATCAGTGATGCCACTGTTGCAAAAACTGCACTTGTTCTCAGTTGAGCAGAGGAAATACGGTATGTAATTGGCAATCCAGCCGAGGATTATGGCCAGATCAAACAGACGGAACAACTCCCTAGTTAGCTGCCAAGTGGGTCAAGAAGTACTACAGTAACTTTATTACTTATTAACGATTCCACGTAGTACCACCCACACACCAAAACATCTCAATTCACATATAGAGTGAGTTAAACACGGCATACCAATAAAATAAGAGAGTTGAATTTATAGCCATTCCTCTTCTGCATTGATCTATCCATTTGGAAGATGCTACCGTGCAGTGATAACACACAGACAAGATCTTAAATTGATACACTGATGCCAAAGTTTTGCCCAAGATCTAAATGGAGGTGGGGTATAGTCTTATCAATGTCTCTCAAACCCTACGACAGAACCAAAGATTTTTACCTGCTTATTGGCGAAAGAGTGTTTGGTGATATATCTATGCGATACCATATACTATCATAATAGAGGAGGTCCTTCTCCAGTAGATCTGTGTTCCCCAGTCCCTATTTTACCTAGTTATATGTTCCTCAGTCCTTTATATGTACCCTGGTCCTTTGTTCTCCAGTTTCTATGATCCCCGAAAATGTACACCAATAATCCACAAGAGAAATGCAACGTGGATTACACGTGAAAAAAAATAAGGCTCAACCTTCACTTGATATCCACGCGTAAATCAACACCAGGATTCAACATGAAGACATGGAATTTTTAGTGTAACATGTGTCCACCAATTTTCCACACTACTTACATGTTGATTGCACGTGTAGTGGTGTGACTGCTGGGTATGCTCTCCTAGTGCTATGTTTTTCTGTACCTGTGGTCCCCGGTCCTGTGTTCCATGCTACCCACGCTCTGAAGCCAAGATTTTGCTAAGTCTTCTGTCATCCCGAGGCGCGTCCATGCATCCATCTATCCGCCACTATTTAAATGTGCTATAACTTGTTCTGCGTTACAGGAATGCACAATAATTCTAAAAAGCTGGTTTAGATGGAGGCGTATTCTGTGAAACGCAGTGACTTCACTGCAAACCCTTTTGAATGGCTGTTCGGTGAAAACAATGTTATATAAGCCCCCCTCTCCATACTTGATTTTATTAGATTGCTAGGTGTCACTGCAAACTCTTTTAAATGGCTTCTCGGTGAAAATAATGGTATATAAGTCCCCCTCTCCCATACTTCATTGTATTAGATTGCTAGGTAAAAACATTGTAGGTGAAGGCTATTGAGTTTCACAGAATAGGTTCAAGGTCCCGTGTTGAGTGTTGTATCACTGGTACGACTACATGCTCCACACCTATAATATGTCGCTCAAGTAAACCATCTCTGAGGTCACAATAGTACGATCATGTACTGTGCTAGTGTTGGGCCATCGTATGCGATAAATCCCCTTGATGACCTTATATCCTCTGGTTCCTCTATCATGTTTCTAGTGTCGTTGCCAATCCAGAGACCATGGTCATCTGCACTGCATTGCAGATTGTTTGGCTCAGTGATCCCTTCTCAAAATTGCAGCAGATAGTAACTCCCCAATTTATTAGACATATGTAGGGAAATTAAAAAACTGTCCCGTATTGATGAATTGACAGCATTACTTGCCACTCTAATTGATATAATATGTGAGGCTTGAGATATTATTAATGATCAAGTTTTTCTACACAGCTTAAGATATCAGAAAATCCTGGCTGCTGAATATGTTTTGGCCTATATCTTCTTACAAGATCGACATAAAAAATATTTTGTCCAAACGTCGTGTAAGGTAATTCTTGGTAAACCATGTGCATTAATATAGCTTAAAAATAGCATCTGCGTTGAGAGTTGTGTGGTTTTATTAAGGACCGATTTTGTAAGATTATACCAAAAAGGAACTTGAATTACTCAGTATACACGAATTTGTCCTCATAGATAGATAGATAGATAGATAGATAGATAGATAGATAGATAGATAGATAGATGGATGGATGGATGGATGGATGGATGGATGGATGGATGGATGGATGGATGGATGGATGGATGGATGGATGGATGGATGGATGGATGGATGGATGGATGGATGGATGGATGGATGGATGGATGGATGGATGGATGGATGGATGGATGGATGGATGGATGGATGGATGGATGGATGGATGGATGGATGGATGGATGGATGGATGGATGGATGGATGGATGGATGGATGGATGGATGGATGGATGGATGGATGGATGGATGGATGGATGGATGGATGGATGGATGGATGGATGGATGGATGGATGGATGGATGGATGGATGGATGGATGGATGGATGGATGGATGGATGGATGGATGGATGGATGGATGGATGGATGGATGGATGGATGGATGGATGGATAGATAGATAGATAGATAGATAGATAGATAGATAGATAGATAGATAGATAGATAGATAGATAGATAGATAGATAGATAGATAGATAGATAGATAGATAGATAGATAGATAGATAGATAGATAGATAGATAGATAGATAGATAGATAGATAGATAGATAGATAGATAGATAGATAGATAGATAGATAGATAGATAGATAGATAGATAGATAGATAGATAGATAGATATTTATTGACGACGGTAGGTCTATGCAGACTTATGCGTCATGAAAATGAACATGAATATGTACAAGACTATATACAACATAAAAAGTAGTATAATTATCTGATGAAGTAAACTTATAGTGAGACTTAAGTATGGATCACTTATGCATTTGTAATGAACGCCAGTGTATCAATATATAATTTGGCTATTCAAAAAAGTAGTAAAATATAAAGTCAGTTAATTGGTCGAGCATAACATAAACATTTAGTGGTTTTAGATGTGAAATACCGAAATATTTATTTTTTAGTATCACTTGGCATTTAAACAATAACATCTAATATGTAATGGAGGCGATCTCTCGATGTAGAATTTTCTAACCGTCTAATCGACTTTAAACAGCAGTTTGTACAATTAGTGTATCATTAAAATGATTTTTAATGACTTTTTAGCGTTTATGGATTGCTATCGTAAAAAAAGCTATTGTGGTTAAAACTATCACGATAGCAATTTGACAGAAATTATTAAAACATAAAAATTAAAATAAGCATTTAATGCTCTTAGATGTAAAGTACCAAAATATTTTTTTTTTAGTATCATTTTACATAATTTTAAACAATAACATTTAATACGTAATGGAGGCAATATGTACAATTATAGTTTATCATTTCATTTTTTTCAATGATTTTTCAGCGTTTAGTATTGCTATCGTGAAATAAAGCTATTTTGACCGAAAACCACGATAGCAATTGGACGGATTTAAAAAAATAAATATGCATGAGAAAAATAATAAGCAGCTTTAATCACCTTGCACTACAATCTCAGCAAATGGTTTGTAAACAATAGCAAAATAGATACATTTTATGGGAAAAAAGAATTATTTAAGAATATCATATCGTGATGTACATACATGTATCTCAATGTAGCCCAATTGAAGCAATTGTCCTATTTTGTCTTTTTGTCGGAAAAGCACATTTAGCACTAATATTTTAAGCCATACAAAACAACAAAGTAAGACTATTGGCACATGACCAGCTTAGTTTGACAGCATTTGGGCGATTAATTTTCGAGACCATCATGCTCATCTTAAAATTCTACCATTGACAATTTTACCAGAGACAATTTTATGCTTGGTATCGTGACATAATTGCTATCGTGACCTAAAATATATTATATTTGTTTGGACGCAATGGATTAAATCCTTCACCATGAAATACCTGGCATGGAATTATTGTTCATCACTAAACCTTTTAGTACAACTTTTTTCTGCTTATTCATGACTACTGCTGCACCAAATACGTATCTCGTCGGCAGTGATCATTTTAAAAGTTACAGTGACTAAAATTGGACGTCACACCCGTTTTCCTGTGCTATTGTGACTCATTCGTATCTTCATATCTTGATTAAATCGGCAAACTACTTGGGTCCACCAATTTCTGCTTTGTAAATTTCTGGCATTGCTTCCTCTCTGGTAACACAAGAAATCTACCCAATTATTGCTGGCTTAACGTTGGTTTCACAGTTTGCAATGTATGGTATATTTGGCCACCATCGACAAATGGTGCAATAAACAGCTGGCAGGATATACAGTTTTATGACTTATTATGGTAGATAAAGGTCCCAGGTAACATTTTTTAAAAGGCCCAAGAAAAAACTCCTTTTCAATTTCGTGAATATCGACTAAAACTATTTTCCAATATCACGACTGCTACCGAAAATCTATTTTTTCTAGCTTGTCTCGAGTGAACAAGTGATTTATTACTGTTGGCTTTTTTTAATTTTACAAATGTTAGATATCGTTAGGCCTACCTACGGTTTTGGACGGTAGCTATCAGTTTGACTCTAAGTACACATAATAATTGATTTAAAGTTGATTTAGCAATTTTTCAGAAAAAAATAAAATTAATGATTTTTTAAGTGATTTTAATTTTAGAAGATATATATGAGTATATTATCGTACTGATCATTCCTGTTTGTCCAGGTAATTATATGCTCCCGTATTAAATCGGTAGCTTGTGTGACTGAGTGACAACTTACAATATTGGTATTCGGTTCTCAGTCAAGTATTGTATATATCCCGTAAGCCTTCTGTAGGTCTACAACAGGTGAGGCTGTGAAGAAACACAACATTTCTCCCCAAATAACAAGTATTAGTGGAATGCTTCGAGTGGATAATGATCAAATCCACATATAATGGCGCTAGAATGCTTTAACCAGCTAACGTACATCCATTGGCGAGATATACGCACTGCATGGGGTTATGTTAATTATTATCCAGATTCAATGCCAGCTTCGAATGAGTTATACAATTACATTTAAAAGAGTGATGAAGCACTTATGTTCCAACTCCATAATTCATGAGAAATAATGGATCCCGTTTTTTTCACTACAGTTCAGGGTTTTTAATTGGATAATTACCTTTTATCGACTGATAATATCAACTTCATAAGTCAACGTAGGCCTACTAGTGGGCTTAAGGGGAGGGTTAGACTCTGGGATTGAGCTCTCTTAATGATCTATGCTAGTGGCTACAATACAATATCCAAGTATTCTTTACAGCTTGAGAACTGATATTTTATGTAGAGCATGTCTTTAATAGTCGCTGACATACTTTTTCTTATGGAACTGTTGCAATTTAATAATTCATGAGATCAAAATTAGGCCATATGCCCAAGCTGAAATTGTATAGTCAACTTCGTTATCGATTGCATCCATGTTACATTGAATCCCTGTATCCGTTGAGTAGTGTTAAGAAAAAAGGCAAATTCTCAACAAGAACATCTACAAGACTTGGCACTGGTCAATGACCAAGTACGCAAAAGTAATTATTACTTCCTTGTTAGTGTTATATCTGTAGATTTAGGGTAAATTTATTGTGTTGTATTACCCGAAGTTACAATATCATGTTCTGACATTTTAATCTGAATCTAAAGTCATGTATATTTGTAGCACATCCTTTCATAACCGTTTGGCCATACAAGTTTTGGCCCAAGTCTCGTATTTAAATAACAACTGAATGACGGCGGTGATTGGCCGATCTCGTAATGTGACAGGCCGACTGATTGGTCGGGGGTAAAATACAAGACTTGGACCAAAATCGCACGTTGTAAATGTAGTTTCCATTTGTACATCAGGGGGGGGGGGGGGGGTACATATTATAGTACAACTTTTCATGGCCTCATATTGTTGCAGTATGATGTCAATTTTAGAATAACTGAATTTGTATAGTATTACAATGTTAAATCTAAAAATACATTTTATGTCGATTTATTTTGTCACTATATAGTATAATACCATAAAAGGTAAATATCATTACTACATTGAAATAATGGTGCCATATATACGGACACAATGGAGCAATATTATGACACCTTATCGTCATATTCTAACATCTTTAAGTAACATGCCTGAACTATGACTACGAGTCCTAAATTTGACTTTTGTATACATGTATGTAGATCTATTACACCTCTGTAATATCGTGTTATAACTAACATATGTTGTCATATGTTGACATTATAGTGTCACATATGCTTTCATACATATATGAAATACAATGTCGATATTATGATAATTTGTGTAATAATGTAATGCCGAGTTATTATATTAATGTAATAATCTGACATATCCGGCAGTTCGTGAGTGTCATCTCCTGACATTATAGTGGCTTATTCGGAAAATATAAAACTACATTCTGACTGTTTTATTCTCATACATTCATGTTCATAGTGACATATTCTGGCCAATACAACCATGATTATGATATCAAAGACGTATTTTTCTGATAACGTTAAAGTTTTAGTGACGCTATAGTGTGAATTATTATATATTACTATATATCTGCTATAATATATATGCTGCCATTAAAGTGTATATACTGGTATTTCAATATGCATATGTTTTATTATATGTCTATATTGTAATTATTATTATATTTTAATTTTGAATGCCGACATGATAGTTTCATATTTTGCCATGATAATGTAATTCTTGACATTTAATGTGCTATTCTCACATCATAATGCCATAATCTGAGAATCCCATAACAATGACATCACAACATAATCCTGATCCTTAAGTGGCATATGTTCACATGCTAGTGTTCATCTTAGCACAATTGTGTCAGTCTAAGACATAAAAATATATTAGTAAAGACAGTTTTTGATACCTAACTTCGGGAAATCCTAACAAAACAAATTTCAGATATTCTCTGGCGATCGTGACTCTGGAAAAAGAGTCCGATCAATTTCTTAAATTGGTTAGGAGTTTTGCTTGGGATTTTTAGCCCGTCTCATCTCACAAGCTATCTACTTTAATTTTCTTTTTTCTTCTGTTCATGATACCCAAATATGCTATGTGCATGATATCCAAATAGGTTAGGTTTCAAACGGCTATGGCTTTTGACCAACGTCGTGTAATAACTAGACGAACCATACAATAGCAAGATATCACCTGAACTATGTGTCGTGCAAAGGCGACTAGCAGTAACTGCTTAGTAGAAAGCAAGTGCACAGTTACTTAAAAAGTTACTTTTTGAAGTGAACAGTTACTTAAAAAGTTACTTTTTGAAGTAAACAGCTGCTTATAAGGTAAGCACTTACTGTTGTTTGCCTTTGCACTACAGAACTACATTCGTTGGTGGTGAACAATGTTTCACCATTTCATTTTCCTCAGAATTAATTTACCCAGTTCTGTGAAACGCAGTGACGTCACCGGAAACCGTTTTGAATGGCTACTCGGTGAAAATAATGTTATATAAGGCCCCCTCCCCATACTTCATTTTTTTAGCTAGCTCAGTAAAAAATGGATGTCAAGGCTATTGAGTTTCACAGAATGCTGCATTTGGACGTAACATGACTACAAAAATTCTTCTTCTCTGACAAAATGTACACTTAGATAAGCCCTATCTGGGAGGATGTGCTCCATTACCCTCTACTGATAGATCATTTGTCAGGTTAAAGGGCGTGTAGTTATGAAAAACTTTTAATTTTTTCTTCTCATTTGATCCTGATTAGAGAGCGACCATTTAATATTTGCGAGGGGGCTAGAAGATTTGTTTCTGCCAGATTTTTTTCGTCTTTTGTTGGCGCCGATTTTTTTTTGCGCTTTCTTCGGCCAAATCTTACAATACTATTCATCTCACCATCCTCAGGGGATTCTCCTGGCCCAGTTTAGCCTATATGTGCACAAAGGTGGCCTAAAGCCCGATTCATTTTATTTTCATTTCTTACAATACTGAACACACCCCAGCCAAATTATTTTTTTTAAAGCTGCCCACAAATAAACTGCAATGTTGGGCTGCTTTTTCAATGGTACCAACGTATTGTCGTAAAAAAACGGAATACTTGAGGCTCTATATAAGATCAGAAAATGGGGTACGCGTTTGTTAAACTGTCAGACAAATAAATCTTTAGAACATAATGGTAAGCTAAAGATCACTAGAATTTATGTTAGTGTCATGGGCCCCAGGGACGATCTGCTTAAAGGAATATGTACTGCCTCGTTAATACAATGAGGCTACTGTTCTACTGTTCATGAACAGGGATGAAAGAGGTAGACCAATAACCAGTCGAACACCTGACAACTGGGACCATTTGTTTTAGTTTCCGAGCTGTCAGAGTGGAAAGTAAGCGACATCATTCTGCCAATAGCCAATAGGCAGTATCTGCTGAATTTACAAGTAAGTAGATACTGTCTTTTGGTTTTGCAGAGCAGCATCGCCTAGTCGAATAAGATCTAGAAAGAGCACGACTTGTCATCATCACTGGTTGTAGCATCATACGGCGGCCCATGGCGGCTTCTCCTTTGATCTGCGTACGTTTCACCGCCGACACGCCCGCCCCCTGTAAAACCCCAACACCACACATTCCCAATGCTTTATCATCTGTTATAAATCTACTACCATTTTTGTTACGAAAATACATTTAGTCTTTTTCTGAAATAGTCTTAGAATTTTCAAAATTAGTTATCTACTAGTGCAACCCTTTTCCATCTCAGCATTTGTGTATATTCTTTTACAGAAGATTTTATATTTGAAGCCTTAGTTATGAAAGAAGTACGTCTGAGAGCTGAGGTTTGAATGAGCGGCGGACACGCTGCGTGCGCAGCTGATGTAGTAGGCCACCATTTTGAATCTCGCACGCTCACGCTGGTTGGCGATTTGCCTCTCACTTTCACTGGACGGACGACTCAGAGAAAGCATATCTTCCGCTCGATAAACGCTACCGTCTTGCCTTTTCAAAGGCAACTCTGTTCTCTTTAGATAGACACGCACTCAGCGTTAGTAATAGAGCATCTAAAGGCAAGAGAAGTCAGCCTGTGATGTTTTGATTAGGCGCATATTAGCTATGCAAAAGCTGAGAAGGAGGCTAAACATGGCGTGTGCGGCTAGCGTTAATAAAGTGACACTTTGTACCTGTCAGGGCGTTAGTGTCACTTAGGGATCTAATAGCCCACAAAGGGCTAGTGATTAATTACATGTGAACCACCCCTTCTCTCTAACCTTCACTCCGCACACAGCGTACTCGAGCACCACACAGAAAATAATATAGTATACAAACAAACAGTTCTTATACAAATAATTTGCAAATTTAGATGAGGCATACATTTGTATAACATAACCGAGTTACACGTAATTTATTTACTTTGCATAAATATATCAATTTAATTATTAATTCGATTTTTTTTTAAATGTCACCTTCAGTGAATCATGATCAAATAAATTATACAAAATAATTCATATTTACTGGTTTTCATGCTGATGAACTAATTTCAGAATTGAGAGGGTTAATGGATATTTTAAACCCTATATTAACCGTTTCTCTGCCAGGCCCGCATACATACTTTTACAAGCCAGTTTTAAACCATATACAATGCAAATGAAAGTGATTAATACTTTGTGGTACATGTTTAGTTAACCAAATTATTCAATTTGTGACATGTAATGATTATTGTGTTTTTTTATCTATTTGTAGCGCTAACATTGCCTCTGTAATTCCGGATGTTAACCCTTTAGACGTCTGAATCAGACGTCTGAAGTCGATCCCCGCACTGCAAAAGTAAGTTATTTATAATAGCCGTAGACCCATAACATAGGTATTCAAATGAAGCAGAAATAGTCAATAAGGACATTTATGATGATTTCAAATTGACAAAAATAACATTGGTTTATATAAAAATTATTTCAGCGTTTTTTTCAGCAGCACAGAGCAAGGGTTGTTGATTTCACTGCATTTTAATTGTATTCCTTATCTAGTCATCACATTGTTTAACCCTTTCCAGCCTGAATTTACCATTGTCATCTTCATCCACTACAAGCCGCGAATTGCTGTCGCAATTCTCGACTTGTAGTGGATGAAAATGATTTAAAGTGGGTGGCAAATGAAAAAAAGATATTGCTATTACTAAAATAGTTCCATCAAAATTTTCGTTCTAAAAAGCCTAAATTTTAGGATATTAAGTCATTGTTCAGAGATGAGAAATGATGCTTTTATGCATCGTGGGGGTTCAAATGCTAAACTAACGTACGCGCCTTTTATGATCATTTAATTGAACATTTTAAATGGCATACAAATGAGCGGTTATAATGTAGGTTCTCATCAGAAGCTATAATTATGATGTTAGATGTTTAAGCATGCTTTTAGGGTTCAGTCATAAAACCATTCGGAAAAATACATCTGATCATTGGTGGTATCATTTAGCTATATTTCTATAATTATTCTCTTAACCCTTTCATGCCTGAATTTACCATTCTCATTTTCATCTACTACAAGCCGCGAATTGCTGTCGCAATTCTCGACTTGTAGTGGATGAAAATGGATTTAAAGTGGGTGACAAAATAAGGAAATTGCGATGTATTGGTAAACCAGTTTCATGGAAATTTTCGTTCTAAAAATCTTAGGAGTAGGAGAATTAAGTCTGTTTTAAGGGATGTAGAATGATGCTTTAATGCATCGTGAGGGCTCAAAGGGTTAATGTATTGCTGCTCTGTAAAGTCAGCTAAGACAGTAACTGCTCAGTTGAAAAGTAAGCAGTTAATGTCTATTTGCTTTACACGATATTTCTATATACATGTATAATGGCTATGTAATGATCACCGTTACTCTGTAAACTTCAAAGACTTTATAAATTATTTCCTCTTGAAATTAAATCTGTATATCAAACAACAGAAGAGACACTGTGGTTTCTGAGGAGACACTGTTCTGCTCTGCAAAGTCAAGAGGCAGTATATGCTTACTTACAAAGCAAAGAGATACTGCCTTTTGGCTTTGTGCGACAGAGTTCTACTGATCTCCTCCGTGCGAATTGACAATGTCATGTGATATCGCGTGACGTAGCAACTTCCCAACAATTTTTTTTTCAAATATTTTGTGACATACAATATTCAGATAATTGTACTGTTCTACAATGGTTTGTTGTCAGTATGAGCTAATTACACTCTGCCCACCTATGCTGTCGCTATTATAAGCCTATATTTGTGTTTGATACTCCACAATAATACAAAGTCATGTACTTTTTATATCTGTTCATATTGTCTGATTCGATTTTTTATTAAATTTACTGTAAAAATAGACCTTTTTATTTTACATCTTGACTCTCGCTAGTGCAAACATAATGCGTCACTAGCAGGTAGAGGGTTAGCTCCTTACACTTTACCCGTTAGGTTATCTCATTTGAATTTTCACCCTCTTGAAGTTGTGTCTCGCTACCGCTACCGCGACAATTACTACCACTTATTCAATCTGGGACCTAAAATAGGCAATCTTGATGTTTAATTCCCAATACAGTGATTTGATCGGCTAATAAAACGAGTTACAAGATATTTTAATAGTGCTTGGCACTTGGCGGGTTAAATATTTCTGAATATACAGATTGATAGCTTTATCATAAACAAAGCCTACAATTTATCTATGTCTGTGACTAATTGTTTCGAAATTGAACATTAATACAAGGTATTGTATTTTGTGTTTTTTGGGGGCAAATGCAAAACTGAATTGTGTTTCAAAATTGGAGCTTTTCAAAGGTAAGCTTAGTTTGCCAGAAAAAATGCCCACACATAGGCCTCCATTGACTACTAGTAGGCGCTATATGTTTCTGCTCCTTTATATGACTTAAATCAGAAATGCATAATACAGAATGTGTATTATGTATTACTGCTTAAATGCATGGGAATAATAATTTTATAAGTTCTATTTTCAATATATATATGTACGTTATTTTATCTACTGATAAAATATGATACCTTTTTAGTATGATTATATTTAACAATACAATGTACAATGATTATGTGTGATTTTATTTTTTATGACATTTATTTTTGTATTATATGATACACATGAGGCAGATTTTCTCAGTGGAAAGTGACAGATGACCATTTATCAGGCAAGATCTGCTTATAGTTAATTTTTTCATATATTTTAATAACAAGATTTGGAACAAGCAGGCCCCTATATTAGTTTACCTCTAGCAGCTCACTCTGTCCCTTGACTTGCTCTGCCATTCACTGCACGTCATTCAATTGTTATTTAAATAGGCGAGAAAAGACCACATTTGGGCTAAATAAAATTTAATATTTATTTGAAATATATTATTTTTCATTTGAAAACTTTTTACCAGTTTTACTCTAAAAATGTCCTTTCATTACCCTCGTAATTAACTGCTTGAACAAAACACGAAATGTATTTACAATAGACAACCCCATGTGGAACTATTCTATTTTCCCTGGCGGTACCGCTCCGTAAAGCGTCCTCTCCGAGTGATAGATGCCATCTTTAATTTTAGACATCTCACTTCCGCCACAGCCACCTGGATCTGGGCATGCGCAGAGGAGCGCGGAAGTGAGCAAAACTCCTCATCTGGACGGCCGTGTTTAGCGCCCTAACGGTAATTAACAGAAAAACGCGTGCATCCAGCCTCGTAAGAGGAGAAATATGGTCGCCGGGGTACTTAGTGCGGGCAAATGAAAGGTAAAAATCAACTCGGACGTCACTTCAAAGGCGGCTGGGTCGGCGTTTGGCAGCCGCTAACTCGGGTCTGTCAGCGGGGCTTGTTATTATATTCTCGTTCAGATTGGGGCCCGGGCGGCGCGCGGACAACCCACACTTTGATCGTCCTCCGTTACACACGTCATTAGGATCAAAGTCAATTGGTTACTTCGTCTTCTCGGCTCTAACTCGTCCGCAGCTTGCCGCCTCGCATTCCGCCACCCCTCCTGGGATGTAAGCGCGAAACATTGACCCGATGTTGGGCTAATGCTGGTCCAGCGTCTGCGACGCTCGCCCAGCATTAGGCCAGCATCGGGTCAATATCTCTCGTATCTACTGGGAATGTCTTTACCTGATTTCGTGCCGTATGGTCGATTGTCACAATTCATTAACATCACTGTTTTTCGCAAATAAAGAAAACCGTAGTATGCGCCGATTTCATGTTAATAAATAGATTCAGTGACTAGCGTGCAAATGAGGTGACAGGTTATTTCTCAATTAATTAAATATGTTATATTTATTTAAGATTATTAATTTCCACTAGTTTATCATTTTTTATAATAAAAATGTAAGAGGTGATTAGATGTCGAATTATCATAAAGTTAGTAATCAAACATGCTTTTATCGTTGAGGGACAGTCCCAGGCTAAAATCATAAAAAAATCCGTGATTTTATTTTAGCTTCTTAATATGACCATATGATGTAAACTTGTCCATATACTAGAACTGAAAAAGTTTTTATTTTTTTGTGCTGCGCATTTATCAGTCAGGCTAGATATAGAGACGAAATTCCTGATTTGTTATTCTGGACAACCATGTCAAAAATAAGGAATACGGGAATTTCGTCTCTATATCTATAGCCTAACTGGTAAATGCGCAGCACAAAAATTTAAAAACTTTTTCAGTTCTAGTCTATGGACATGTTTACATCATATGGTCATTTTAATAGGCCTAAGCTAAAATAAAATCATCGATTTTTTATGATTGTAGACACAGGGCATGTCCCTTTAATTAAATATGTTATTTTTATTTAAGATTATTACTTTTATTAGTGATTCATGTTTTATAATAAAAATTTAAGAGGTGATTAGATGTCGAATTATTATAAGGTTAGTGATCAAACGTGTTTTTATTGTTAAGGGCTCGAGCCCCTCCTGGAGTTAAAATTCACAATTTTCACCCCCCCCCCTACATACCTACCTACATAATTATGAGTTGTTTGGATAATGGAATTTAACAAAGCATGTTGTGCACCAGAAAAGGGGTGAGCAATCTAAACAATTGGGGTACGTCTTGTAGGCCCTACTAGTGAGATGAGCACAGGTCAATCGAGGATGGTTGGTGAATAATGAAGACATTTTTAGTTGATAAATCAAGTTTAATTGAATATTTATGCCACATTGTTGCAGGCCAGTCAGACACGTTTATTCTGGTACATGTGTCAACGCCAAGAGTTAGTTGATATGATTAGTGTCTTGGAAAAAAAAGCAGAGGACTAGAATCAAGAGCGATAAATTAATATGATTGCTCATTACAATGTGAGCTGATTAATCAATTTAAGAGAAATTAAATGCTAAATTTCACGGTTTTCGTTGAAAATGGGAGTGTAATTTATGAATACCGGGAGATCAAAGCGTCTAACTAACGAGGCATAATTTGTGTTTGGCGACATTACTTCTTATTCTGCTCGCTAGGGTATCAATACCAAGAAGAAATGTTGAAATTTAAACAATTCTATGTGAGAAAATCAGATGATGGTTCTCTTCAATAAATTGTGATCGACCCACACATCTGAACGAAATATAAGGTGAACAAGCATGTAAATATTGTTTACATGTGTATTTGTTGTAACTCAGGGTAAACTTCTCTCATTTTCAGGGACACAGGGATTAAGCTGTGGCCGGTTGATTGTTATCAGAGTGTGGTGTACCTCCGATTTGGTTAACAAGCAGCTAGGAGGCGGTGCGAGGCGGCACGCCTTTGATCTTCTTAGGTACCTGTCTGTCTTTCACGGATTCTGAACACAGTTGCACATGGTGCGCTACTATACCTTCACGAGCTACACCATGCGATATGCTGCTCTGTGAGGCAATCAGCAGTAACTACTGAATTTTCATTGAAGCAGATACTGTTGTTTGCCTTTGCTCGAGCAAAGGCAAACAGCAGTATCTGCTCTTTCTTCAAGTGAGCAGCTACTGTTGTTTGTCTTTGCACGACACTAATTCATACACGTTCCACAGTCTTCGGTGTTGTTGCTGTTGTTGGTGATGAATTTTGACGAAATCATTGATTTCTAAGTTGTGTAACAATAAAGTCTTTATGATAATTTAATGTTACACAAAAGTAACAATCTGTTTTCGTTAATTGTACTGGTAGGTTTAGTGAAGATTATGATCAAAAAAACAATATAACAATGTTAGTAACAAGAAACATTGAAGGACAAAAAGAAAACGTAAAAGGACACGCTTATACATGTACATTACTGACATAAAAATTAATAAGGAGCTTTTATAGATTAGGATGTAGTGTAAAGTCAAAAAGCAATAACTGCTTAGTTTGTAAGTAGTCATTTACTGCCATTTGACTTTGCAGAGCAGATGGTGTGTATGCATCATACATCATACATGTAGCGCTTGTTATGTTTATTAGCTGTTTATAATTTTTGTTTAATTGTGTGATATTGAATAAAAGTATCAATAGAACAAAAACTAGAGATAGAAATATGTAATAGTATAAATTGATGTCCCAAGACGATATCAACAGCTCAGTAACGTTCTAAAAGCAAAGATATGACATTTGTATTGCTATTTTTTATGACGTTACATAGGCCTATTATGTGAAAACAAACAATAGCACAATGAACAAGAAGAATAACGAGAGAATGCATCAACATATATGGAAGAATTAAAAAAGATTATTATGAACAAAACCTTCAACCAGATAAATCTTACATGCAGTGCCTTTTTTGATAAATAATGTAAAATCGTATGTTAGCATAATACCGCACAGAAAAGCCTATAATGTTTGTTCAGTGAATCAATGAACCCAGTTGAGCATCTATTTTAATGTTTCATTTAAGAAGTGCGGTTACAATACTGCTCTACAAACCCAAAATGCAATATATACTTACGCTTCAAGCAGGCAGATACTGCCTTTTGGCTTTGTACGACAGACTAGGCCTAAGTGTGGTTTATTTTGTTTAGCTCATATTATTCTTATGAGCGATTTTGTGAGTATTGAATATTTAAAAAATGATGTTTTTATATATGGGGTTTTTTTACCGTTGTTTTGTCTTCTTGTTTATTTAGCTGGGAAAAGAGACATGAACGAAAAAAGGCAGACAGGATAAAACGCTGATATTATACTTCTGCTTAACAGTTATTTTGAAAACAAGTAGAGGAATTTTAACACGTATTTACAAAAAGTTAAGCTGCAAAAACAACTTGTTTCAAAGTATTCTGATATGGAGATTCCCTATGCAGGTAAATCATAAAGGAATATTATTGTTTGAAACACAGGAACCTATAAGCGATGTAGTGGGTCAAGATGCCGTAATTAATGGTGTCTGCTTGCGTGACAGTTCTACACTCTAAACAATATAGGTTCTTTGAAAAGAGCCCCTCAGTACTATCACCATGCAACACCAGGAGAACCCTGCAAGGGTTCTCTGGGGTTGCATGGTGATAGTACTGAGCGGCTTCTTCTAAAGAACCTATATTGTTTAGAGTGTCGTCGCGCACGCACCTTTAAAACATGACGGCCGCTTCAGGTATTATCCTGACTATTTTTGACGTAATACAACATCACAGCTGCATTACCATTGACATTACCTGAGTTCTTATCGATTTGAATAAGATACAAATTTGTTCAACAGTATAATCAAATCACATTTTTTACTCATGCATTTTATTGGTAGCATTTTGCAGATATCAATAATTTCTTGCTGAATGTTCAACAGTATAGTTAAATCACATGTTGTACTTATTGTAGTATCTTACAAATTCCACATCCTCACAGTGTTAATGTTTTCTATTTTATTGTTTTCTTGGAAAGACTGGTACAATATAAAAGAAAATGAGAGAGCCTATAAGCAAAAATAAAAGAAATTTATTATCGGACACCGTGGAATACAGTAACATCCCGCTGCATAAGTGCAGACATCTAAACATAAGATGATAAATATTGATAAAAAAATAGTAAAATAAAAATTAAAGCAGCTTCTTGAGATGACATCAATTTTCGTTTTTAGTTTTTTAATGAAGTAGTGTATCCCACAGATCATGATTTCATTTTTTTTAAAGTTTTAGATTTAAAAAAATATTTTTTATCAACATCCCCATTTTTATGAATCCGCTTAAAACCCGAACAAACTTTTTGTACACCTAATCGCTTGCTAAAGGTTGGTTGAATGTTCCTACAGCATTGGGCCATATGTTGGTGCCGTCGGCCCAGCGTTGGGCAGATAATCAGTGCTGCAAGTGTATCCCCCCATGTCCTGACTATAAGACACCAATTAGCGGCGATTGCTTTGATCTCACTGTCCAAGACGTGGTAATATATGGTGTAAAGTGCTGTATATTGCTGACTTGTTTTGTTTACATGGCAATATACGACCTGAAAATATAACTATTTCACTCTTTTTTCGGTGCCTAAAATTGTTTTTTGACTTTTTTGTATTTTTAATTAAGATCATTAGGCTATATAGCTTCATATAAATAAAATTTTCCGAATTGACAAAATTGAAAACATCTCATCCCACGGGGTCCCTCTAAATAAAATAACAAGTAAAAATAAATACATTAGACATTTACCAATTATGATACACACATAAAGGTAAAGTATAAGAGCGATAAAGGTAAAGTATAAGAGCGAGATCGTCAAACACGAAACATAAGCAAACAGCAGTAAGTGTTCACTTCAAAGGTAATCCATTACTGCTGTTTGTCTTTACAGCCGGTGTTAGCGTACACCTCAGGTTGATGATCTCTGGTGATTTAAGAGCTGCGTAATGTCACACTTGACACGTATCATTATCGTTGCACTTATCAGCCCAGATGACATTAATATGCGGCCTGGAAGCACGGCCATTTAATGATGGACGTTACTCATTGTCTTTCCTATGGAAACAGCCACTTAACTGTTCAAGACCTTAACATGTAATTACACTGGTGTATACGGGATTCAGTTGAAGTTTGAGAATAGTTTTTCCTCTTGCCGCCTGGAGGCCGGATATTTAATTTGTTGATAAATGTCCATAATATTCATTTTCATTATATAGTAAATATTTTGCCCTTATTGACTTACGTAGTTGAAAAAATGTGACTTCCAGGTCATGTCGACAAATCTAGTATAGAACTCATGACAACATCAATTGTGGCAATATACTATAATTAACAGGTATGGCTGAGTGAGCAAAGGGAAAGGACGACATTGAAACTCTCAGACATTAGCTGCACAAATAGCACAGACAACAATAGCTTTGCTAGTAGTATGTTATATTTATGTGTACATTTAAAACAACTGACCAAATCATACGTGTAAATTTATGCTCTTCTGTAGGGTTTCCTCTTGATGAATGACGGATAGGGCCCGTACTGTAAAAATACTGTAATTTTTAATATAACTTATCGTTGCAACACGATACTGTGATTGATTACCAGTAAATTACTGTAAAATATACATAGCAGGAAATTCCCGTAAAATGTACATAACAGTAAGGTACATAACAATATTTATTAATATTCTGATACATACATTAGGCTTGGTCCATGTATAAAGATATACAGATAAAATAGTTTTGTGATAACCTCTGGATGTCCATTGACAAAGCAAATGACTATATTCATATTTGCCTGGTGCTAATTACAGGGCCGGACACGCGCCCATCAGATGGCCTGGACATCAAATAGGTGATTAAGACACAAGTCTAATACAGCAGATTAAACATAAATAATACGTTGACTCTTTACCCGCCGCGAGTTGTCTGATTTTTTTTTTCACCCGCTTGAAATTGCGTCTGGCTACTGCGACCCTCAACTTCAGGTGGGTATGAATTACTCAAGTGGGTAAAATTTACATAACAGTAATGTACATGTCAATATTTATTAATTATTCTGGTACATTCTTATTTGTTAAATTTGACACTAAATATTTGCAAATTTTGATGTTAAGTCACTCATTTCATACCTAATTGGAGTGGTTCGATCGCCTAACGAAGCGGATACCAGCAAACATGAGACGTTGGCCCAACGTTGATTCACTGTTGGCTCACCGTCTACGACGCTGGGCCAACAGTGAATCAGCGTTGGGCCAACGTCTCATGTTTGCTGGGATTAAAAGATTCGAGTCGTGGTTAGCAGTGGATGCATGGGTTATATTGGTTGTATGAAACACAATGTAGTTTCATATATCCACATGAAGTAACTTTGTATCAGTGTGATAATTTTGAAAGCTTCAGTCCTTGTAATTCCTTATAGTCCATATAATGTCAGCTATACTATATATGTACGTAGACCCCGAGGGGATACAGTGCCTAATGATCTATATCGTGCAGTAGGCTTGTTTAACCCTTATTAAGTGACCATGACTTACACAGATGCAATCTTTTGAAGTCATAATCTGACATTCCAATCTCTGAGTACCTTGAATGGGCACAACCAGACAAAGAACGATCCAAGCTAACAGCATTTTACGCTCATCTAACGTTGTTTTCGAAGATGACCCAACTTTAAAACAACATTGGATCAACGTATATTGTTGGGATACCCTTTATTATAATATATATAGCTGTACTGGTGTACCTAACGCGTATGGAAATATAATATTTTCTCATATATTATATATTATTATATATTATATATTATTATTATTATTTATTATTATATTTTATATTATTATTATTATATAGCTCAAACGACTTTAATGTTGACACGTGCCAGATAATATCAACATCACCGTGATCACATTATAGTTATTAGAATTATAAATACTTTTAGCTTTTAATCTCAAGATAAATATTACCATAAGTCACTTTTGCCCATGCATCATGCAAACATGATGGTATGTATTTCTTTCCACTCACTTATTTCATAAATATTTTTTATAATAATTGTGTTGCATTAACACGTTTATTTTTGAAAATAACTATATTTTTCACTCCAAGCGATAAACCATCTCTATAATAATTATTATGATTTTATTCACCTTTATACTCGGCTCTCTGCACTGCATGTATATACAAAACATGAACTAGGTATGAACAAGGGTACTAGAACTAGTATCCTTGGTATGAACAAGCTATTGTACACTAGTGTGGTACATTGCATTGCTGGGAAATATATATATAGACATCCACTCCAAGATATATCTTTATGATGCCTAACGTCAAAATATAATATTTTAAAAAGACGTTCTTGGATATCACACGGAAGAACTTGTGCAAATCCCTACAACAAAAGTAATATTATTTAATCACATTTATGTTATATATAAGTGTTGTTTGATGGATTTGGCCACGAAAGGTACCCTCAATGTTATGTTTGATTATTCTTATTTGCCCCATGGCACATGTTTTTAGCTAGGTGCCCAAGCCGGGTCCGTTGCATCATTAATGTTTTACGCTTTCGCTCCACAGGTAAAATTACATATTCTAGGGTTTAGTGGCCAGAATGTCCCAAATCATGCATTTCAGGCCTAATTTCAACTTTGTTTTTTATTTTAGAAAGTCTCAATGATTATTAAACTGTCCCTGTTATTCTAACTTTATTTGGAACGAATGACATTACATTCTTCAGAGCTATCTGGTTTCTTTCCAATCATCAATTGAGTTACCCCTACTCCCTACATGACTCACATAACTCACACATGCTCGATAACTGCATTCTACTTATTATTTTTATATGATAACTTATTTACACAAGTTTTAAATAATCGCCCATCATTTTGGGCAGAAAGTTATGTAATATGTATTGAAGGGCAAGGGGGTTTTTGTGAAAAGAGATCCACCAATAATAATATATTCGTACCCCACAGTTTCATTAACTTGGTTACAGAGAAAGGGCGGAAGTTTATACAGCTTTTGTTGTTTTCAGAGAAGCATTTGATTATGTTAATAGGGACTGCCAATGTCTAAGTTAAATACATCCGGTATACGTGGGAGCATAATAAATAAAATTAGGAGTATGTTTTAATGAAGTTAAATCAAAAGTCAAATATATGGGTAATACGTCTGACACGTTTTCTGGGGGTTCGACAAAGAGAGCGTTTATCACCATTTTTGATTGTATTGTATTGCTTGGAGTCCAAAGGTGTAGAAGGTGTTATAGCTGGTGACTTAAAACTATGTCTTATTGTATATATGCTGATGACTCACCACTGATATCAGCTGCTATAAAGATAGGGATCAATGTTTGTTTGTTTGTTTGTTTGTTTGTTTGTTTGTTTGTTTGTTTGTTTGTTTGTTTGTTTGTTTGTTTGTTTGTTTGTTTGTTTGTTTGTTTGTTTGTTTGTTTGTTTGTTTGTTTGTTTGTTTGTTTGTTTGTTTGTTTGTTTGTTTGTTTGTTTGTTTGTTTGTTTGTTTGTTTGTTTGTTTGTTTGTTTGTTTGTTTGTTTGTTTGTTTGTTTGTTTGTTTGTTTGTTTGTTTGTTTGTTTGTTTGTTTGTTTGTTTGTTTGTTTGTTTGTTTGTTTGTTTGTTTGTTTGTTTGTTTGTTTGTTTGTTTTCAATATCTCTGCTACGTTCTGTGTTATTGTTCAAATATATATTTTTTCACAGTAACTTTTATACAACATAAATTATTGACACTTCACAAGCAACTATCAACTGAATGATCAAAGCAGTTGGAATGGCATCATATTTCAGTCAACTGTTATATATGTCAATGGAGAAGACTGATTGATGCTTATTTTTCACATGTGATTATTTTACATGTAAAAAATGATTATTGTTGCGATGAAATATTATATTGTAGATTATAGATAATAATAGCTGTAAAATGATCATTCTCACGTTCCTTGGCTTTCATAGAAGATTTTAATCGTGTACTTTTAAAAGTAAGTAAGGAAATACTATATACTTTGGACAATCTGTTGTTGTCGAGACTTTTGATCTAAATAGTATATTCATACCAAGCTATATATCTATATTAAAAACAGGATTTGCTTATTTACAATTTAATTGATTTAGACAACCGATGTAATGCAATTGTACTTTCTGCGTCAATTCGTGTACATTGTAAGTTGATTTACTGTCAGACAAAGGCATTTAACAACAAGTAACAAGTAACAAGTAATAAGTATTTATTGCTGATGGTTCCTGTGTGCGGAACATGACAGAAGAGCCAGGAAAGCGCTGGCGCCATATAATACAATACAGTGCATATTATAATTATATTTACAATTGTAATGATTTATACAAGAATCAGTGGATTAGATGTTATTATTCATTGTTAAGAACACTTTAAAACTTTGCGATAATCACTTTCACGAATAAACTTAACTGCAGTACATTATTATAATCGTTTTGTTTGAATAATTGTTCCAGTTGAATAGCGGAAGGTCTTTTCCAGAATTTGACATTTATATATTTTTTACGCTCTTCTCTGAATAACGGACAGCATAGCAGATAGTGGTACTCATCGTCGATGTCATTGCAATGGAGGCATAACCGTAGGTCGCGCTGAATTTGAGCCCGACAACCAGCTTCAATTGGTAGACGGTGGTTGCGGCACCGAAATTTTGTCATAATAATTTTATTATTTACAGGTAGTTCAATCAGATATTTCTCGAAACCAAAAGTATTTTTAATTATACGGTATACAGTACATTTACCACCTTTTGTTATGCCTTCATTCCAATTTTGTATGAATTGGTCGTGCAACCTTAACTTGAGAATTGTATTAAAATGATCCGGTGATTTAGGTAAAGACTGATTCGTCCAAATCCCAGAGAATCCAGCACTATCTAGTATGTTTTTCACCGAGCTAATCCAACAAGAATGAAACAAATCCTTCTCATAAAGTTTATATATTAAAGAGTAAATCATTTTCCACAGTTTATTTTCTTCACTGTTAATCAGTCTCGCCCAGTAGGGGATCATTTTAAATTTAATATCTATATGAAGCGGCGTTTCACCCAACTCTCCATAAACCATATTAGAGCAAGTAGATTTATGAGCATGTAAAATATATTTACAGAACCTTAATTTCACTTTATTTACAATGTCGCAATTTTCACATCCCCACACTTCAGCTCCATATAATACAACAGGTTTTACCAGAGTGTCAAATAACTTTAATGCAATATCTGTATTATAAACAGTAACTACTCACTTGAAAAGTAACCAGTTACTATTGTTTACCTTCCTAGAAAAAGTTTATAACTCACCTGAGGGCTCTTTCCCATGAAACAGAAAAGTTTGTTTTAATTTACAAAGTTACTTAGTTAGATATTTAGTAAATACCTTCAGCACACTGAACACTTTCAATTCGTACCTCAAGACTTTTCAACCACCCTTGCTACACCATAGCATCATTTCAGTGTTTTTCCATGTACAGTTTGTGTATTAATAGAAAAGCTTCTTCTTATTGTTCCTGTTGTTGTTGTCGTTTTTTTTGTTGTAACACCAACTCTTTTTCTTTACTGTGATGCTATATGAACAATTGAAGGCGAAAACTTGTTTAATTCTATAGCCACAATTAACCATTTACAGCCAGAAAAATGATATGTTTCTTCAAATTATAACATCTAGAAACTCAACAGTGGTGAAGTCACTAGCTCAATTTATCTATGTATCATAGCATCATAACGTATTTTGTCCTTATAGGGCCGTTTAGAACCGTTTCTGTCGCCTTTGTTATCAGATGAGGTGGGGCCTTATCAAGGTGTTCAGAGTCAGCTGGCATTCTCTATAAGGTCCAAAAGGTTTCTGCTTCATTGCTGCACTGAATATGTGGTAATAACTAGGTCGTGGTTAACAATGGTTTAAGTTATCAATAATTAGGAGCAAGTTGTAATATTGTTGCGTTAGTGCCATGTCCCGCGTGAATGATTAATTATCATGGTCATATTTTATACAATTGATTATTATCCGCCAATATTATCGTTATTACGTTCTATTTTATCTGGAACGACCACACAGCTAATACTATTATCGGTTAATGTTTATTGTACATTTATGAAATATTGTTTGCTTTTAAAATGACATTAGATTTTTTTTATACACACGTTTGTATGTTTATGTTTCTACGCTTTCCAGAGTGTAGTTTTGGTACTACATATCATTAGTATATTATACATAGTATCCATTTATCGCTGGTTGTGGTGCAGGAAAAATCTTTATATCTTCATATATATATGTCAATGACATATTGATAAAAAAAATGTTATACCAACGTTCTAGTGTCCCACCATTATATTTCCGGAGTGTTTGGTAATGATTGGCGTGCCATAAACAAATCCATATAAGGGGTGTATAATAACATTTTAGCTGCAAGTGTTCTAATTGATCAAATTATACATATTTAAAAACCATTTACCCATTTACTAATTTTAAATTTTACACTTGAATCACCTCACATCTGAGCCATTCTTATGTGACGTCAAGGTATGTCATGTGTCTTTCCTTCAAAATAAAAAAATACGGACATCCGTGCATGTGGAAAACCAATTTGATGGCATGTATATGCCTACCAATCAATATTTGCTGATTATTGTAATAACTGAATTTTTAATATTGGCTATTTGTGTGATTGAGATAATCAGTTTTATTTCAATGTACTTTTACTTTGATCAGAGAAGCTCTTTATAAAGTCCAAGGAGATAGTGGATGCCGCATGCGGAATCTTTCCTTGTGTAAATCCTGAAGCAAAGCACATTTTCTTTGTCTGGCGAAATCTGCCCATCACTCTTTTTTAGCTATATGTTGACTTTGACTTCCAGAATCTACACCAACTCCCAGAGTATACTTTTTTCCACAAATGTGTAATTTTATTTTGTGATGATTGAAATCATCACAGTTTTCAGCACTCTGAAGCAACCAAAATATACCAAACGTTTCAGACATATGCAGGGCTTGGATGTTCCTATCATCACAGGATATACACCCTTCCTTTTCGAAAGTATATCAACGCAATGTATTATGATTATCACAACATGTGCCTGCCATAATTTACTCTTCGCCGTTTCTTAGTCTCGTTGCGTGACAAACAAGTGGAGCAATTATGTTAATGTTTGGAAATTTAAGCAACAATTACTAAGACAATCTCAGACACATCTGCCTAAATCGGCATGCATGCTGTCTTTATGTTAAGAGTTATTGGGCCAATACTAATACGATATTTGTATCACTGTATTGGCCCAATATCTCCTAACATAAAGACAGCATGCTGATCTAAGCAAATGTGTCTGATATTGTCTTAGTAATTGCTGCTTAAATTTCTATATTTGCATTACAAATGAGACTTCCCCGCAAACAACATTGAATAGCATGTAACTTCAGTAAGTGTATGTAGCGTGGCTGAATTGTTTCCTCAGCTTACATGTATACAAATTTTTGCTCATTTTCAACTAGGCTTAAAATATGTTAAATTTATTGTGGCCTTTCAAGGCATTTTGCTATGTCAACAGCAGATCACTAGAGTTATATGTTATATATTCATATCTATTGATTCCATATATAATATAATCACAGAAACAGGGGTATATTCTGGGAGCCGAATATACGTCTTGCATATACTTGCGTAAAAGAGGTATATTCTTGGGGTAGAAGAAGTAGATTTTGGGAGCCGAACAATCACCTGGCATACTTTTATAGTTGCAGCAAATAAAAGTATTCTTGGAGTGAGTGGAATATATTATGAGCTGAATCTGTAATAATTATTTAGGCACAGGAAATGAAATGAATTAGGCTTTATGCCACTTTTGTGCGCATATAGACTAAATTGGACCAGGAGAACCTCCTGAGGATGGTGAGATGAGTGAGATGACACTGCCCTCCAGACACAGAATTCGAAATTCAAACCTTGGAGATCTGAGGCCGAGCACGCTACCTCTCGGTCACGGAGGCTCCCGAAAATACGAGTGGATAGGGAAGAAACATTTATGTTTCTTTCAATCCGCCGAGACCGCGAGAAACGAACCCTGGACTATAGTGTGAAAGGCAGCGGTGCTAACCACTACCCTAGAGGCCCCCGCCCAATATAAGGCACAGGTAGAAGTCTTGTATATTCCTCGAAACGGGGTACATTATGGACGAGAGGGGTATAATCCGAGGTATTACCCAGAAAGCACAAACATTTGTATAACATTTATACAACGTCGGCCCAGCATCTTCGACGTTGGTTCAATATTCTATAAATGTCATGTTTTGTGTTTGCTGGGTATACCACCGGGTATATGCTGGCAGCTCACATAATCTACATTGGTATCCCAATAGTTTCAATAGGGGCTATATATTATACTGCGATGGTACCAAGGAGGTTATAGTGATATAAACTCCTTGGATGGTGCAGTAATCAGTATATGCCTAAGCGAGTCAAATGGTGATGATTCCTTGTTTGAAAATAAGATTAGTAGAATAAAGGGACTTCGTGGGATGACATCAATTTCGGTAATTTATTTTGTATGAAGCAGTGTATCCCGCAGCTTATTATTTCAATCACCTGATACCCTCTCTGTCAGACACCAATTAACGTCGGTGGCTTCATGGGCCCTGGAGTATGCTTTGATCCGAGCGTCTGAGACGGTGGGTATTTGAGATATCAAGAGTTGTATGCTGCAGACGGTTTTGTTAACATGGCAATAAACGACCTGCAAATAAAACTAGTTTATTGTTTTTCAGTGCCTTTGATTTTTCTAATGACTTTTTTGTATTATTGGCTAAGATCAGTAGGATATATTACATATTATAAATAAATATAAATTAAATTTACATGTCAATATATGCTATACCATCAATTAAAGCGATACAATCAGGCCAAAATCATCATTTGTATTTTAGCACCTTAATATTTTCTTACATTTTCAAAATGTCCATAGACTAGTATTTTCTTCTTATTTATCTTTTAACTGGTAAATGCGCAACCCAAAGATGAAACGTCATTCGTCTTTCCGTCCCTAAGTTGATTATATCTCAGCTCCAATAACGTCAAATTTGTTTAATATTAATAAAATTACTTAGCCATGCTGATCGGATTATTCCTAGCTGGGACGAGTAAGATCTATGGTACGTACGTATATACAATTAGGCAACAAAAAAGCGGGTTAGTGGATTGCAATATGAAAGAGTAAGGAAATATATAGGTTGCTGATAGTTTTTGATTATTTATTTGTTTTTTTTTTAAATAAATTTAAAAGTATTTTATAGCAAAGCTCTGTTATCGTGATCGTATGACCTATGACCTAATTTTTTATTGATCGGTCCATGTCAGCTGATCTATATAAATATAAGGTGGTCGAGCATGTTCGTATGCCTATTTCAGATTTGATTTCCCTCAAAATTAAAGACCGAGTTCTGTCTGTTTAGCAGAATAATCTAGGAATATTTATGTCACAATGATCAATAATTACCAAGAATAAACGCATACACTTTCCCTGTGGTAGGCTGATCTTTCTGTATTGTATGCTGTAACAGCATACAGAGGAAAATATGCTCAAGATCATTTTCATTGGAGATCACGCTATATAACAGCATTGCTGTTATATACCGTGATCTCCAGTGAAAATGATCTTGCGCACATTATCGTTATCATCATAGTATAAGTGTGAGATGCAACTTTTATGAAGGCGATCGTGAATATGGAAACATGATTTAATCTATGATGAAATAGCTCACAAGGGCCTGAGTGTGCTGCTATGTAGGCTTAGACAGTGATTTACATTTGAATTGAAAAATGGTCGAATTTGTTATTTTAAATTATTATTGAGAAAAACTTAGGATTTTACTATAAAAATTACCGGTAATCCCGTTTATATATATACTTTCAGATTAATTCTGGTGAAATTGAACTGTCAAATGATACACCTAAAATGTGTGCAGCAGCTGTATACTGCCGTGCAAATTGAAAGGCTGGTATTTGTTTTTACAAGTTAGCAGATACTGCCTTTTGCTTTGCAGAGTTGTATAGCCTTGTTTGTGCCAATATACTATTTCCCATTCTAATAACTGCTACACTAACATATTATTGGGTGTTTTTTTCCACCAATTGTAGAGAAAACAAATCATTCCCTATTATTCTCCTAGATTTAGCAGTTTGTCACGTATATGTTAGGGCTATTAATAATTTGTAGCACTTTTGTAATCCTTATATGATGCTGGGTAGATCTTAAAATATTAACTAAATAGTATTCTCTGAATAATCACTGCTGTATTTTAACAACGTTGTATGTATGATTTTATTTTAGTTCCATAGACTAGAATTGCGGAAGTATTTTAAATTTTCGGTTGCTGTACAACGTAGCAAGTGCACCAAAAGCCCCTCATTTATTAGTTATTCCAGTATTTCTTATTTTGGACCTGCATATCCGAAATTAAATTTTGTCTTTATTTCTCGCTTAACTGGTAAATGTGCAACTCAAAATTTGAAAAACTTACGCAATTCTAGCCTATGGACATGTGCACAAGAAGCCAAAATAAAAAAACTGATTTTTTTATGATTTCAGCCTCATTGTGTGGCTTTATGATAAACCTTCATTGAATTGTAGCAGATTTGATAGTCAGACTTCATTTAAGAGGAAATTATGTTTTAACAATTGTTGGTATTGCAAGTCTGTAATTATAAGCTAAAGCAAAATGACTATGGCAATGCACTTTACATTATTAAGATTTGACAAAATGGATGTCAACTCTTTTCAATTCTTACTGATTGATGTCACATTTTATCTTGAACATATTTAAAAAGTGTCACCTAATTAAAAAATGAAAACCCGAATATATGCGGCACCGGCGGTTAAAGGGTTAATGTTGTGGATCATGTGAGCAAATCACAAGATTGAGTGAGAGGGGATAGCTCAATGTTTTCAAATGTTTTTTTTATGTAAAGTTGGTATGTTAAATGTAAAAATGTTGTATTTTGGTAAATACCAAGTCTGTGTCTCTGACATTGTGGCTTCCAACTAAGAAAAAGAAGTCAACAAAATAATTATGTTTGACGCAGTAGATAATTTAATATGATAAACATTACTGTATCGTAAATTACATGAAAATATCGACTGGTTATAAATTATATACATATCAAGAGTTTGTGACAAGATGGTCAGGGCGTGTCGATAGTGTTCAGTCACCAGCAGGAATAAGTGCTTTTCGCAATCTTGTTGCCATATTGTCCTTCATCAGATCAGCCGTACACGTGAATACATGAAATAGTTCTATATATCTGAACGTTTATCGTACAATGTATGATTGTGTACATATCACCACTGCAAAGCAAAGACAAACAGCAACTACTGCTTACTAGAAAAGAGGTAGTTATACGTCTGTTTGCCTTTGCATAGGCTTATACGGTAGTCCAAAATTGAGCTTACACAGGACATAGACTGAATGTTTTTTCAATGTTTGGCCTGTATTTCCAGCGCTATGACAACACAGATAAAGTGACGGACCAGCGTTAATATATATTATTAGAAATATTAAACACAACATCCCCGCCAATCAAAAAACTAGATGTCAATCTTAAACCGGCAATACTGGTTTTCTCCTGCAAATACAGGTGAGAGTGATATTAACGTTGCATGTCTGAACAAGAAACGTTGCGAATAAACTGTAACATTTCAGAAATGTTTCATAAATACATGAATGAAGACGAATGACTGATTTATGAGAAGTGGGAGAAATGATATATCACGTGATGTTGTGCACGTGATGTACACGTTAGCTGTGCGTGAACTCCACGTCCATCGTATCGTCTAAGTGTACACTTGGTGGGGGACTCTGTATGTGAGGGTTTTGTCTCTCTGCGTCTGGTTGTGTCTGACGTAAATGGTTACTCAGGTTCGACTCCGCGACGTCCATGGGTGTGGCAGACACTGGTGAGACACAGACAGTGGATCCTGCGGGACTGGCACAGCTGCTGGCACCACTACTGAATCCGTCCTTGGATTGTTCTGGGTCATCCGCACCGCGGATCAGCATTGTGCCATGAGAAGACGTGGAATCCTTACGCTCCCTGGTCACAGCAGTCCCTCCACACTCCCTCCCCGTGGGTTTACCCAGCACTGTGGAGATCCCGGTGGCCACCACCTCGGCCACCAGGGCAACCTGTTTAGGATTGATCCCGGAGATGAGCGGCTTCTCTGTCGCCGCCGTCACATCAGCTTTAAGTTCCTCGAGGTCCCGCTTCAGCTTGGCTCTCCTGTTCTGGAACCATGTGATCACCTGAGCGTTGCTCAGACCGAGAGACGCCGCTATCTCGTCACGGTCCGCTGGCGTCAGGTACTTCTGGTAGAGAAACCGTTTCTCCAGCTCGTAGATCTGCTGGTTTGTGAACGCTGTCCTCGACTTTCTTCTCTTCTTTGGTGGTTGTGTCTTGGCAAACAGATTCAGCTGATCCTTTCTGGAAGCGTCTGAAAACACACAAAATAACAATGGTCAGAATAAAAAATAATTTCGTAAATTACAATAATTTGTTGAGAAATTCAATCATTTCATGACATTGTCACATTTTCTTTTATTTTCCCCCAAAGAAAAAAGTGACTATCAGCACGAGTTAGCCATTTAACTGCCAAATTATTCAATTTTGATTTTCATCCACTTGAAGTTGTCTCTCGCTGACGCGATCCACAACT
The DNA here is from genome assembly GCA_964017125.1 of Flabesymbios commensalis. Taxonomy (NCBI): domain Eukaryota; kingdom Metazoa; phylum Annelida; class Polychaeta; order Terebellida; family Flabelligeridae; genus Flabesymbios; species Flabesymbios commensalis. The sequence goes on from OZ024912.1 coordinate 21,328,853, forward strand.
TCAAGTGAGTGAAAATTATTCAGATTTGACAAAATCGAGGTTAATCATTTTTAAATATTGCCGATTGATGTCATATTTTTTACCTAAAATGTTTAAAAGGGGGTGTTTAATCTGGCAATAAAAAAGTGAATAATAAAACGAATATATTCGGGACCGGTAATTTACTCTTACAGTGCGGGAATCGAGTTTAGTTGTCAGAATCTGACGTCTGTAGACGTCAGATTCTGACAACTAAACTCGATCCCAGCACTGTAAAGAGTAAACATATTTATAATGGCCGTGGACCCACAACATAGGTATTCAAGTGAATCAGAAAGAGCTAACTAAGACATGTATGATGATTTCAAATTAAAAAAAACCATTTGGTTGCGATGTTTTCTACAAATAAATTCAACGCTTTCAGGATTAGAGGGTTAATCATGTTAATGCACATGAAAACTGAGCATCCTGCAACGTCAAACAGCGCTGACTGCTTATTAAAAAAATATGTGGTTAGTGCTCTTTGCCTTTGCTTTGGTACTTGGTCTGCACAGGTAAATATAAAAGCACTAACTGCTTACTTGGGAATAAAAGTAGCTACGACGTTGGCCCACCATCAAACCAGCATGTGGCAACATCCCGCGTTTGCTGGGGATCGTTTTACTGACCACACAGCACACAATCAACAAGGTACAAGCCCCTCTCGCGAAAACGGTCACATAAATATCCCGGAAAATTGAAGAGTGGATTTAGAAAAACATAAAATCCTCGTGGGGGGTAAGTATAAAAGCCGCACGTGTTTTCACAGTTTACTCAATGGCGGACCAACGTCGTGAGCGCTCGCCCAGCATTCAGCCAACTTTGAGCCAGCGTCTTCTGTCGCATGTGTGAGGTATAATGGCTGGTTTCCAGGTGATGGTTTACTGGTGGTGCCTAAAAGTGAGGGCTATCCCCATCAGCCCCCCCCCCCCTGACAAGAGACCCACGACCAGCACATCATAAAGGGATCAGTCAATTCAATTATCCGTGTGTACAAGCGAGAAGACGACCATATTCCATCATCTCACAGTTTTTCCCCGCACTAAAACCGGGTACCGTGCTATCAATATTAAAACAGAGATAATTGAGGCTCTGAGATGCTGAGTCTCACACGTCAAATGTAACTTTTATTTTCCATTATTTGAGATGTAAAAATATTTATTTCAGTAAACAGACAGGCACATCTTTCTGTAAAATTAATCGTGATCTTGGTAATTTTCCAAGGAGCCTGCACTGACTGTCTCTGTAGTACAAAAACAAACAGCAGTAACTGCTAGCTTGAAAAGTGAGCAGTTACTGCTGTTTGCCTTTGCACCAATTCAAAGGCAAACAACAGTAACTTCATTTTTTTCAATTGAGCAGTTACTGCTGTTTGCCTTTGCACGGCTTAAATCCTTCGTGGCCAGATCCTCTCAGTCGACCAGGGGGTCCCTCGTTATGGCGTCATTCGAGCCTCTGGTGCCAATCATTACAAATCACCACCGCATCGCCCTCCGCTTCCACGCTACACGCCCATAATTCGTTGCAACGGGTTTCCAAGTGGCATCCCCTCTATTTTCGCTCACCCGTGGCCACCCGGGATCGCCGAGATGTGTCATGGGCAGCCGTACCGGTGGCGCCTTCTACATCTCTTTTCGATATTGCATAATTAGGAGAAGAGTGGAGTGTGCCAGGTGATCCTGAATAGGCCCCTGTCACCAAACGCGGCACGCGTCCGGCACAGCGCCGGCCCGGCACCCGGGACGTCGGCCCGTCACTGATCCGGCTGCGGGCCTCTCAGACGCGGAGGGAGATGGTGTCAGGAGAGGCGCTGATGGCAACGGGAAAGAAAAGAAGACTGGGTGGCATATGAAAGCTCTGGCATCAATTATGAAATAGGCTGCAGGTGTAGCTTGCTTCTTTATACCCCTCCGTTTCCAGTGATATCCCTATAATATTAACAGCTCGGACACCATAAACCCGCTCAATATCGCACCCTCTGTTAACTCCAAGTTGTGAATCAGATGGGTTTTCACCTGGAAATCTGTTGTGTATTGTCTTGGTGTGAGCGGATAATGAGTGGGGTTTAAGATATAGAATTATTGGTGGATTATTCGGTAAACTCGAGGTATTGGCCCAGTGATGTTTTAATGTTAGGCCAGCGTCTACGACGCTGGCCTAACGTCAAAACATCACCGGGTGGGTGTGGAGTTGGAGAGAGAGCCCCAGTGAGTAAGATGTCACTCAGCCCAACGGCGGACAATTTGCAGTGGATTGATGACCCCGCTGTCTCTCCCAACTACGGTTTAAAACAGTTTGCGGGTGCAACGTCAGGAACAAATTGGTAAAAGAGTGAGGTGCCAAACCCGATGGCGCGGGGGGTGTGCGCGATGGGGATAATAGGGCTGCGGGAAGGAATTCACTGCAGCCGCCTAGAAACGGGCCTCACACAGAGAGTGAAAATCCTCCCAAAAGAAACTTTTGATGTGTAGGTGGGACGCCGATGCGCGGGGATGATAGTAGCCCGGGAAAAAAAAGTTGAAAATAGGATGAGCTGAGTGGGCTCTTTGAAACTGAGGTGAAGAAACGGTGGATGTTGGGAGCAGGGAGAGAAGCCGGGACACGGCGCTATTCCCAACTTGCACGTACGTCCTGTCCATCTAGCAGAGTCGTTTGTCAGCTCACCGCCGCTGAGAGGTGGCAAATTGTAATTTCTACCCACTTTTTCATCCACGATAATTTCAGTGACGCAAATTTGTTAGGGGATTCAGAGCTTGATTGAAAAGCGATTTTTCGTTTATATTTTAGAAAAAAAAATGCGCACAATTTTATGTAAATAGTTATATATTTCATTCCAGATCAATTTCGCACAATTTTTGTACTGAGAGGGTTGGTTATACCGAGTCAAAGCCACCAGGTGTCGTCCACGTTCTAATTCGACACGCTTCTGCCCGCTGAAACGCTACCCCCTGCCCTGAGTTATAGGCTTATCTAAATTAAGAGGAGTCTACCTTTCAACAATTAGGGCTAGCACGGACGGATGTACGAGCGCTCGCATTTCTCTTTTTAAAGAGGTTGTGTTGGGAACTGACATGGCTTCTGTTGACCAGATGCTGTATCTGCAGAACGGATCTTAACCTTTTCACTACCATACATGACGGAAATTTCCGTCGTCATTCGTCAATGAACGTAACCATAAAATGACACAAATTTTCGTCAAATATATACTACATTTATGTATTTTTCGTCATTTGAAGCTGGAAATTGCGTTAGCAATTCCAGCTTCAAATGACGAAAAATAGAACTCCTACACCAGTATATCTGGATCCTGGCATGCACCCCGGCCTGGAAGTCAAAGGGTTAAGCTAAATCTTTAACTTTGTTTCTGTTATTACCGTGCCAACGGTACTATGTATATATATAATACAACATATAATTACCGCCAGACATAAATAATATCAAGAATACAGTAATGTATTCTTGATGATATTAGTCATCAATACACAAACCGAAATTTTGCAATCAAAGTACTATTTATTTTGCATTGTATTATTTAACAGGTATTCTTTAATAAATTAATTAATTATATCCCAATATAACATAAAACAGAAATTGGTATTCCTGATAAATTATTAAAAAAAAAACAATTAAATAAGCCCCAATAAAATAGAGATTGGTATGCCTAATAATTTAATAAAAATCAATTTAGGCTCAATCCACTAAAACAAAGATTGGTATGCCTGATCAATTAATAAAAGCCAATTAAGTACAACCCAATAAAACAGAGATTGGTATGTCTGATCGTTTAATAAACATCAATTAGGTGAAAACCCAATAAAACAGAGATTGGTATGCCTGTTCCATTAATAGCACCTCATATATCTGAGAAAATATAATAACTCTCGTTATTTCTGAAATAGTTTGTAATGAAGTATGTTTACGTAGAAAATAGAGCAGCTTTAATCTTCTCAGTAATAATGACGTAATATTCGATAGACATGTTCCATGATTGAAGATCCAAAACAGACCTTAAACCAGAATCGAATCAGTTGTTGACCAGCATTGAAAACGTTGGTGCAACATCGTGTACGAGCGAGAAAAGTGTGATAAAATAGGTTTTCTTTGGGTCGCTTATATTCCAAACACACGTGGATCACTGCTGGTTATTCCAGGATGGCATTAAGGGTCCTGCGCGGACGTCTGAGTCTTTGTAGTTGTACTTGCCCCGCGTCGGTAATGACCGGGGTAAATATTTAACGCCAACACAGACGCCACTCCCGCGCCATCGTACAAAACACACATCCACAAAACACACCCGGGATATTTAGGTCCCAGTGGATTGGAGATGGTCAGCCGATGGTGGATTAATGTTGGGCCACCGTCTGCGACGGTGGCCCAACATTAACCCACCATCGGGCCAACGTTTCCTGGTGATAGCCATTATCGCTGGTGAATGTGTTTAGAAAGACTATATTGAAAACAGTGAGCTCGGCCAGCTGTGGCAATCTCATTTCCAGTGAAAAATTATATATTTTTTCTTGGTATAAACGCAGGTGTATGGCATGCGGAGAGATTTAAAGTACATGTAAGCAGTCAACAATGAGAAACAGTAAGCGTAACTTGGATACCCGGATATAGGCCTACCTGCCATGTCCCAGAACATGGCTATAAAATGTTATTAGAAATAGAAACAGTTAAATGTGCTGCAATTGTTTTTTGTAATAATTTAGTCAAGTTATTACAGTATATACTATAATCAATAATATAGTATATACTGTAATAATTGTATGGTCATGTTCTGGGACATGAGACGGAATCTGTCATAATTCCATAGAACAGAACAACAATTAAAAACTATTTTATTATTATTCCTTGAGCTCTTGTTATTTATAATGACAATCTCATCAGCGATTCTTTGAGTGGCACATACTGCCATGTAAAGCCGAAAGGCAGTATCTGCTCACTTCAAAAGTAAGCGTATTTTACTACATTTCGTCTTTGCACGGCAGTATTGTCAGTATTGTCATTATCGTCATCAATTATGTGAAAATAGAAAATGATTGCGAAGTTACGCGTCCCCATCATCTATCGCAAATATCATCACAAATGTTAAAATTTGAACACAAATCAAGACTCCGCTCAGCAAAGCTAAACGGCAGTATCTGCTCACTTGTAAAGTAAGCAGATACTGCATTTTAGCTTTGCACGGCAGAGCTATCGTCGCTTTTAATCTTTTTTACTAACGCATCATATAACGGGTGAAAGTGTAATATGCGAGTTAGATAAAAGGCCAAAGTTGAGGTATAAAATTAAACAAATATAAGTATTTTTATCCACTTGAAGTTGTGGGTCGCTGTAGCGACGCACAGCTTCAAATGGATGAAAATTCCGATAACATAACTTTGCTCTTAAAGGGTCTATGACGGATCTGTATGTTGTCATGTGCATTTTGATTGCGATGGAATAGAGAGGGACGTCAGTGTAATTCTTCATATCTCGCCAGGGGGTGTCGCAATCAACACGGGGGTAACAAACGACGAAAACGTCTACTTTCGCACTTCTCTAATGGGGTCGATAAATAATATTTGCCCCGCTCAGAAGGGGGGGGGGAGTGCCCCTTAATGAACGCGGATGACTATTTTCTGTCGTAACACAGCGCTGTTTGGAAACGGCGCAAGCCGCTGTCTCCCTTTGATGTCGCCGCCACCCTCTGAACCCCTCGTCTGGCTCCGTCTCGCGCCGGGTCAACCGGGGTCACATCTTCAGCACCCCTTATACCCTGTCATTACTCACGGGTAATTACCAGTCGCACCCTTTGTGGACCGCGCTGCTCCCGAAAATATCCCTCCGCTTTATTATTTTATATCGCAAAGTCACAAATTAGTAGCATGACAACGAGTTGTATATTTATTACGATTTTTTTTTTTAAATGAGGCAATATAGACCTCAGCACACAGTGTCGTACATGTGACTATGTAACACTTATTTCTGGGTGACACATGCGACACTCTAGTTGCTGGGGTGGGGGCTATTATAGCAAAAAATATTTGCTGATAGCCACTATAAAGACAAGTGGGTTTTCGTATGAAGGAATATCTTTTCTGAACGAGCTACAGTCAGGTAAATTACCTCCATATACCCTTCTGTATTTTTCATCTACCTATCTATCTCACACTGTTTGCCGAATAAGTATAATAGTGCTATAATAAATATCGCTTTTTAAATATTTTTTGGAGAGGACTTCGCGGAGAAGAGTCTACTATGACGAACGCTATTGGACCTGTTATTGTTTTTTCGCGTGTGATACAAGGGTTATTTGGGTCAGCTGATCCCGATCAGATGATAACTTTGAACTAGGTTATAAGATAAATATATAAAATAAATAAAGGTTATAGGATAAATATATCGTCGCCTCCGAGGGTTGGTTATAGAACAATGTTCCGAAAACCAGACTATGTTTGCAGTACTCAATTTAGTTGGAAGACAACGCAAAGATTTTAAGAGACTGAATCTTAAAGGTTTGCATCGTTACTGAATACGAATCACGCCAGAGCGTTTGAACACGTTGCATGCAGTTTAGAGATATCTCTTTCTGGTGCATATGATGTTGTGATTCGCGGAGCCATATAGAACGCATAGGGGAGTGGCAGTTGCCATCTATTTTGTCTTTATGGCCGTTGCGGGTCGAACCCATCTCCCCGGGCTGTTTGCTGACTCCACCGGTAGATGATTGGCCGGGAAATGATTGCTTTCTAATTATCGGCTGGCATGTGTTGCCATTTAGTGGCGGTTAGACGGGGGAAGCCACAGCAACGTCTGGGCAACGAGAAATGTACACCACTATGCAAAGCCAAAAGGCTTATCTGCTTACTTGCAAAGTAAGCAGATACATTCCTTTAGCTTTTTAAGGCAGCATAAACTGCAATACAACTACAAACAGCAGTAACTGATGTCTGGTTTTTTTCTTGGCAGTACAGAACGACAATTTCTAGCTTTTTTATAGTTAAAATCAAAATGTCTTATTTTGGTTTAAACAAGAGAGTTTATACAGGAATAACTTGTTTTAACCAAAAATATTCTGATCAGTCCCCGGTTTAAGAAACACTGTTTATTTGAATAAACGGATGTAGCTATAATTTTAAATATAGGTAAAAAGTGCTTCAGCTTTCTCTGCAACTCGTTGTTGTTGAACACATACGTGACTCTGATATCCATGTTACGATGTTCAGAATTTCTATTCACACTTAAATAATCAATTCTTCACTCGGTAGAGTTACACAATTCGACAATAAATTTGATCTTATATTTAAACAATAGCTTAACAGCATACTTCCTATTTGACAGACTGCAGGCTCAGATTGTTTCAAGATGAGGTAAAGCATCACGAGAATGTGACCAGCGGTAAAAATAAAATGAATTCGGCTGAAAAAGCTTTCACTTCTGTAGCAAAGTATGTTAATTGTTTTCAATCGTAGCAGTAATTACATGTGGTGTTATCATTATAATTAGTATTGGCATCATTATTATCAGTGGGCTAAAAATAGTTTAAAAAAAAGCCTTACATCGAGGATATTATTTAACATGAATTGAGCGTCCACAATGCCGTGGAATCCAAAGGGCAGGAACTGCATACTTTACAAGTAAGCAGTTACTGCCTTTTGGTTTGCACGACAGCACAACCCGGAGGTAAACGGTCCAGACTGTTAAACATGATGAGGTTGTGTGAACAGGAACGTCTGCAGCACGAGCCCGGTATCAAATATCTCAAATAATAACTTAGATGTCCCAGCACTGGGTGAATTAAGGGGTTACCATGGTTACTGCCACACGGACACACAAATTCAACACATATCCAACTGGCTAATCTATGGTGAAGTCCTTTTTATGTTTAAATGTCTGAATTTATTTTTTAGTAAACTCACGCTTTATGTTAAAGGTCTGTAACTAAACAACATATCATAATAATATTATTGATCACTTTGTAATAAAGTTGACAAAAACACAAATATAGATTGGAAAAATTAAAAAAAAAATTATCGAAAGGAAATGTAAACCAACTCGGACTCATTTTGCTTAGTTCTTAATTGCATATTACCAAAAATGCACAATACATGTATTATATGTGTTTACTGTATATAAATTTATAAATTTATTATGCACTTCTCATAAATTATCATCGATGTGTTTATACTATTTATACTTGATATGCATACAACCTATATAAGCCTATTATATTACTTACAAAATGTAGGGAATTTGCACCATTACATGCGATTTTTACACCAAGCTTATGTGCAATTACTACACAAATAATCAGTCAATACTATACAATTACCCAATATTGCTTTGATGTTGAACCACTGTCCGCTACGCAGGCCCAACATTATGCACTATTTTGCCAATATTTCGTGTGTTTTGCGGATACTAACCGACTTCTCTGACGGCCGCAGACCGTTTACTAACGTATTTATAATTGCATACCAAAATTTGCGGCCGCATATTTCTTCTGGCTAGCTTAACTACCTTACTATATTTATCCCCTTATTCATCAACATTCCCAGGTAAGTGGTGAGCGGGGAGTGCTCGCTGAATGCTCACCGAGATAAAGCCCGAGCTGAGATGCAGAAACAAACTTTACGAGAAGAAATAGCTGCCCAAAAGAAACAGCTGTATCAGCTTTATGGATGTTACAAAGAACGTTCTTGTTACAACCAAAAACTTTATATAGTTCTTGTTACAACCAAGAACTTTATATAGTTCTTGTTACAACCAAGAACTTTATATAGTTCTTGTTACAACCAAGAACTTTATATAGTTCTTGTTACAACCGAGAACTTTTAATAATTCTTGTGACAACAACCAGTTGCAATTTCATACGTTGTTCCGGGGACTGTTGTCTTTGCGGTGGTTCCTGTAGTTCAATCAGCGTCACTGACCAACCAATGGCACAAGTGTCACATTATAAAGACCCTCTAGCAACCAGAGTGTCTAATGTGCCACTTATTTGAGTGTCACATAAGACACTCTGGGTGCTAGGGCTCGATATATAGACACAGACGACATATGAGTTCAATCAACTCTGACCTGATGATGAGTTGAGCCAATTTGTAGGAAAAACCTCTGGAACAGAGCAAAAGAAGAAGGATGGAGGTTGTTTGATGAATGTTAGTTAAAGAAACGTTCGACAGAAATTCGTTACTATTTGAGGTGCAGCTCCTTACAATATACAATTTGACGTTGAGGCAACGTCTCGTACTGTGGGGAGGCCATACTGTAGGGGACACCTATTTAACTTGACCTCTCCACCTATCCACCCCTAACACACCCACTATTTTCCTACCCTGTTTTCTGCAGCGTAAAGTTTTCTGAATAGTGGGGACAACTTCACCAACGTTGTCCCACCATTTAGACAACGCTGGGCCAACACGTATCGGTTGCCGACCTAGTCTGCTAGGAAGAGAGAATATTTAATATCTTGATTGATGAGAGTTGATGCAGTTAAGACAGTTGAGTGACGAGCGAAGCATCTTGGTTCTGACTTGAGCTCACACCCAACACTGACCGTCTGCACCCCAGAGGCTAATATCACATCCCAGCAAACACGAGGCATTGAACCGTTGTTGGTTCAATGTTGGACCGACGTCGTAGACGGCGGGCCAACATTGAACCAACAACGGTTCAATGTCTCGTGTTTGCCTGGATCCCCACAATAATATATTGTCAGATACGCTCCCCCGTCTCTGTGGTTTAGAAACAAACAAATCAAGAATTATCCACGCCGCAAATTACGCCATTTTACGGTAAAATACGTTTTTAGTTTGGCCGGTCGAGTGTTTTTGAAAACATAGATATTTTCAAGCTGTAATGACAAAACAATCTTCCCGATGCAAGAGTGTGATATGGGCGTTGGTGGAAGATAGTGACCTTTTTTCTTCAAAGAGAGAAAAAGGTGGATTATCCCTCCTCGATCACCTTATACATCACTTGGCGTCACGCAATTATTAGGACGTATTTGTCAGGAAATGTTAGAAGAGGGACAGAGGCCTTCCACCGATTCGATGCCAAAGGTAACCCTTTAAACGCTAAGCACGACTATAATCATCTAACCCTTTAGCCACCAAATTATTCAATTTGAATTTTCACCCACTTGAATTTGTATCTCGCTGACGCGATCCACAACTTCAAGTGAGTGAAAATTATTCAGATTTGACAAAATGGAGGTCAAAAACGTTTAAATCTTGCTGATTAATGTCACTTTTTATCTTTAACAGGTTTAAAAGCTGATATGTAATGTGCTAATATAAAATGTAAAAAACGAATGTGAACGGCACCGGCGGTTAAATGGTTAATATGTTTTATTAGCAGGCTAAATCACTATTATTGAGTATGAAATGAGGGTTTAAACATCAAGATTTGCAAATGTTTTGTCTCAAATTAAACCAATACGAGTAATTTTCACCAAGTTGTGACCGCGATCCACAACTTCTAGTGGGTGAAAATTTAAATGAGGTAACTTAGCGTGCAAAGGGTTAAGTGAGAAGACGTACATCTGCGAGTGCAAACACCTCCAGAAGACATCAATGTGGTGGTGAACGCTGGCACAATGCGGGGCCGTCGTGGGCAACGTCGTCCCGATGCAGATTTTAGGTTGGGCCGCCGCTCCGTGTCGGATTCGGGAAGTGACAACTAGAAGTGGGCGATGATAGGTGATCTTCACAGGAGCCGACCAAGGAATGTCCACCAGGAGTTCCATCATCATCTCAGAAGATGCTGCTCCCCAGCCAGCAGGAGACGTTGGCCCAATGTTGATTTAAGGCTGGGCCACCGTCTGCGACGCTGGCCCAGCATTAAATCAACATTGGGTCAACATCTCGTGCTTGTTGGTGTTGCTGAGAAAGAGGAGCAGCTGAAGTCCATAGAACCATCATTGGCAGCAATGTATTTAGACTCTTTGATTACACACTCCGGGAAAAAAGAGTGTAGTAGTGTTTTACTCTATTAGAAAGACAGTTTCTAATCGCTGTGCAGTCAAGAGCAAAATACTAGGGCGTTATTCCAACCAAAAGTGCAGTTGAAGAATCAGCCAAAATTAAAAAAAAATATATCATATAATAATATGATGGGTACAAAAAGTGCAGCTGGGAAGGACACTGTTGATTTAATGTTGGGCAAACGTCGCATACGGTAAACCAGTCTAGGATAAAAATAGTCTATAGTAGACCTACTGGTAAAATATATAAAATTAAGTATACATTGGCATAAGTAGAATTATATATAGACCCTACATGATTCATTGAGAGAGTTATTATCCTTTTAGCTATGAATCCAACGGATAAATTCTGCCGTGCAACTGCCTTTCGGCTTTGCAGAGCAGAATTGAGTATAATGTTTCTACATTTAGGAAATTTATCCAGTATTAGTCTGGTATGACACATTATCTATGTACATGCAGTTAGTCCAAGGAAAATTCTACGCATACGTCAGACCAAGGATACTAGAATAGAATGAATCTCTGTTGTCAGATTTTTATAAGATAAACATAAAGCATCAGCTCTGCCGTGCAAAGCTAAAAATCAGTATAATATGCTTACTTTACAAGAAAGCAGATACAGCCATTTGGCCTTGCAGAGCTTATCCCAGCAAACACGATACGTTAAGCCAATGCTGATTTAATGTTGGACCGACGTCGGAGACGGCGGGCCAACATTGAATCAGCATTGGCTCAACGTGTCGTGTCTGCTCGGCTGTTGACGGATACTGTTGCCTGGAAATAGCTTATATTATAATTGTTTAATCTTGTGAATGGCGTGGTGTGTTATTTGTCAATGTCCGTGCTTTAAAATAGTGTTTATAGTGCATGTGCTTATCATCGATTTGTTACAGCTAACTATAGGCTCTGGACATACCGGTAACTAAATTGCTGGTAACAAATTATTAGGATTTTCAAATAACAGATAACAGGATTGTAATCCTTCATAAACAGATCGATTATTATTTTTCTGTGGGGCCTACACATAGACTGTATCAGAAAAGCACATGCATTTCTGATTGTATGTATTTACTTATGATCAACACAATTGAGCCTGATTAGAAGATTATAATTATACGTCAATGTGTATATTAAATCGATATAGGCTAAAAGATAGCAGTGATTTGCGCCAATAATTTATCCTAACATGTCTATTTAATAATTTAACTTCTCGTTATTGCAGTATTTGAAAAATTATAATTTCAAATGCAGCAAAAAAATAAATGTGTTCCTGGCACTTCTGGGAGAGGCTTGTTTTGGAGCAGCTTCTGTTGCTGCGAGGTATTCTTTGATGTGCGCGGCTGCACCGCGGTTTAGCCGGAGCGGAATGCAGGTGTTGTGCAAAACTTCTTAATGAGGCTGTCCCCACCCCTCGACACCCTCCCAACCGCCGTGTGACGACAGCTGCTCGATCCCGACTCATCTGTCCGCAGGGATCCAGGCTGCCCAGTGTTGATCCAATGATGGGCCAACGTCTACGACGTTGGCCCCTCATTGGATCACCACTGGTTGAGACACGTGCTCGGGCCCTGTTAAATCGTCAGCTCTTGCCGTCTTGCCACTCGAGTAACCAACAATTCAAAACGTTGTGTGAACGCTGGCCTGCCGCACCCCACGCTGGCATCAGCCGTAAAAGTCAGTAAACCGTTAACTGGTTGAGTGTGTCTGTTTACCTACAACTTCACTTCAATATTCGAGAAGCGACATTTGGAAGTCTGTAACAGGCCCAAAATTATTACCTTTACCCCGCCTAGATTTACTCGTCATCCCATGCTCGTTCTTACAAGATAAAGTGTTTTACCTGCAATGCCCACTGTTATGTTCATATTCCACTATATTGTAATATGTTCCAATATATACTCAACAACTGTTTGATTATGTGCGAGCATCCAGTTCGAGATCTTTCATATTTAAATTAAATTTGCTTTGTAGAACACTTTGGTTAAAAATATCTCCGGCTGTAGAAACAATAGATATAATTGTGTAAGAATTTCATCGCTGATTAAAGTATTTGCGAAAAAATACACACTGAACCCTACGTGAAGACTCTATTAAGTCCGTGATGGGGCGTGCTGCAAGTAAATAATACCGAAGAATCGCACTGCGTTAGGAATAGCGTTTTAAAGTAGACGGCTAAACTGCCAGGCTATATACCTTGAGAAATGGCTGGCTGATTAATTGCGTACTCTCACACCCAACTTTTCTAAACCGGAAGTGACCATTGCAGAGACATCCGGTTCGTTTAACTCCTGGCGGAGGGCTCGTGAATCAGCAGTTGATCAGCTGGTAAAGAGTCTAGATTTATTGTGCACGGTGATTGCGGCTGAAGCTTGAACACATTAATTCCCGGACTTTCTGCTTGTTAGGAAATAGAGGTCACAGGTAGAGCATGGCATACGAGACACTCAGCTAATGCTGGTTTAATGTTGGGCCGCCGTCTACGACGTCGGCCCAGCATTAAACCAGCAATAGCTCAACATGTCGCGTTTGCTGGGGATACATAATCCTGATGTCGTGCCGGCGGCGATGAATTTGGCACACGTTGGATCAGCATTGGGTGTCGGTAGAAACAAGAAATGTAGCTTTCAGCAAACACGATTAGTGTTGGTTTTATGTTGGGCCAAAATCGTAGAAAGTGGACCAACATTGAACCAGCATTGGTTCAATGTCTCATGTTTACTGGGCGAGATCCAGGTTGCCATGGACACCAGTTGCGTAACACACGAATCACGCTTCTAGAGAATGGCTGCATCTTTTAAACAAGTCAACATATATCTCGCAGATGTTCTTTTACATTGAATATAAATGGAACCCTGCTACTACTACTACTACTACTACTACTACTACTACTACTACTACTACTACTACTACTACTACTGCTAGGCCTACTACTACTACTACTACTACTACTACTACTACTACTACTACTACTACTACTACTACTACTACTACTACTACCAAGGACCACTACTACTACTACTACTACTACTACTACTACTACTACTACTACTACTACTACTACTACTACTGCTACTACTACTACTACTACTACTACTACTACTACTACTGCTACTAGTATTTAATACCATTAAATATCGGATGTTATTTATTAAATAGATATATTTATGACCTATGAAGACTCATTTCTTACACATTATACTTATCTGGGGTTCATGTAGATTTGGTGTGTCTAAGCAGTTAAAGCAATGATGAACACTTTTAAGATCAGGCGACAATCAGCGTGCTTTTAAAAGCTGACTATCGGCTGACTTTCCTTTGGTTTCTAAAGTGAAATAACTTCAAACACAACAATGTAAATGGAAGAGGTAAATTAGGGTTTGTACTGTTATTGTCGATGAATCACGTGAGGTGAGACTGAATTGGGAACAATTCCGGACACGACTTGATCTCCTCTGGGTGAGGGAGGTAGACCTTGAACTGGCACGTGGCCTTTGTAAAACTACACACGCTACACAGAAAAAACACTTTTACATTAGCGATCTGTAGCCTCCGGAATGCCTCTTCCCCTAGAAACAAAATCATTTTTTGCCAATTTACGTTTCTTTCCAGTGAGAAATGACTCCTGTTCTACCTCAAAAATATCATAACAGATCTTTGGCATGATGGATGTCAGTTGACAATGCCCGTAAGCATGGTAAGGTCACCTTGTCAGCAACTAAACCTACAAACAAACTCGGCTTATTGGTCCACATTGCCCTTCTCTCGTCAATCGTTTGACTTTGAACCAATTTACTTTGGGTATGTGAGCTGTTTAAATAGAATATTGTTGCAACCGCTTTAAAAGCATTGATACATCTTTGTCCACATAATGGATTTGAGCAATGACATATACATGTAAATCTGTATATAATAATATGTATTGTATATCTTATCAAGAATACTGTATTGTGATATTATGCATAGCCATTATTATGAATATATATTCTAATAAAAACTACATAATCATATCATGTAGCACATTCCATAGGCGATAGATAATCCAGAAAATGTTAATTTACAATTTACCATACCTCATTACTAACTAAATGATTATATCTTCGCAAACATCGTAACTTAAACTATTCCACAATTGCTGTCTCTTTGAAGTATTGGGGCAGTAATCTGTTAATTGACCTGTTGGCTGCAATTTGCCAGAGCCACAATCTTACAATGTGCAATGTAGAACAAGTATCACAATCACACGATCTGACATGTTTCACATTTGACGAGCGTAATTATTTTACTGACAAGTTATATCTGATAATGGCAGTTCTGACGTGCAAAGCCAAAAGGCAGTAAGTGCTTACTTTTTAAGTAAGCAGTTACTGCCCTTTGGCTTTGCAGAGCAGAGTCATATATCATGTACTGGGTGAACTAATATAGGCCTATGCCTATATATTCAAAGACGACTCCACGAGTGAAAATATATGTGTTTCATATGGGGAGATTTTAACGGCAGAATGAAAAGCGTGAAATTGAGAAAAATTATCTTTAATTTTTGCTTACATCAACCTGGCAATCGCTGTCGCGATTCCCAGGTCGATGTAAGCGAAAATTAAAATTGTGACTTCGGCCATGAATGTCTCAGGATAATAGAATTAACGGAAACCCGAGCTCCCCCAGTAAACTAATGTACAACTACACAAAGCTAATCTGATTGGGAATTTTACACACTGATACTTGTATCAAGCAAGATTCGTAACGCGATACGGATAGTTGCGAGGCTGCGATGGCAGTCAGATTGCTGTTGTGGGATTGTCAACATGCATTCTAAAGATCGATGACTGCGAGTCAATCTTATCGATCAATCATTATAATCTATACATCCGGGGTGGACATTCAATACTGCGCTGTTATCTTCTTTACGGCAATTCATATGAATTTGACGGGATTGGCTTTTTGATTTCTTCACATAGCCCGTTGGAGTCGAAAGGGTGTATCTGCCATTTTTACATTCCTAGCCGGGCAATAGAACCAATACTTCTAATGTACTTTGTTCTTAAAATGGAATGAGTAATTAATACATGTATATTCCAACGAGCAATAGAAATATAAATTTGCAACAGAAAAATATCACGAGACTGTGAGAGCAACTCAAATCACACACGAGGCTTCACTGGTTGAAACAATAAAATAGAACACATCCTTCTAATAATTGATTGAAATAATAAACAAGTAGAGTTATGATAAATCATTTGTACACGTGGGTTTCTTTTGAAGAGCGGAGCCGGGTCACAAATCACCATTTGGCAGAGCTCACATGCAAATGAAAACAGCGGTAACTGCTTACTTTTTAAGTAAGCAGTTACTGCTGTTTGCTTTTGCACTGCAGAGCAGCTACAGCTGATGGTCAAGAGCGTGTTCTGTGGAGAGTCCGACCTGTTTGAAGAAGGAGAGGTCATTTCTCAAATATCTCATAGCTGTCTTCGCCCCAGAGTGCCTGTGACTAATATTCCCATCATTAGCACGACGAGGGTCAAATAGGTCACGTGGCCGCTTTAGAGTGAGCCCGGCCCGTAAGAGGGCGCTGGACAGAACAGCTGTTGCGGCTGGTGTTCAAACTGACCGGTCCCGCTGACCACCCAAGTGTCCGTCAACACCTCCCTTACTGGTATAAGTATTTTAGAAATTTATCCTTGACAACTGTGCACTTGAAAAATTGGTGCGAAATTTTAAATAGGAAAACTAATGTTTATTTTCGTCAAATTTTCATTAATCTTTCATGAACTCTAATAATGAACATAATTTGAAGGGACGGGTCCTAAGTTTAGAAAAAGAAAGGGTGCGACTGAAAAAAATTAAAAATGTGTCCATAAGCTAATATATAGGGACTTGACAATCTAAATTTACTAGGTGCTCTACTAGTAAATGTTGAATTCCATTTGCCGATTATTTGACAATATTGATGCAATTTAGTCTAGGATCCGCCACAGTTTTTGCTTCATACGAGAGGTGCTTATTTGCTGATTTACCTATCTTATCTATTTCTAGTATAATGTATAGGCAGCTGCTTCTCTATAACATAGGCCTACCTATGTATACTTAAAAATTATTTTAGTTGGCTAATGTTATGAATATAAGAATAGATTTTTAAAAAAGTCTTGACTAGAGGCCTACAGGACACAATTTATTACATCTGAATAATTACATAGATTCTTAGTCTATGGGTGTATGGACAACATTGTGGTACGCTGCAGGTTTATCAACACACGTGAAAATCTAAATTAGTTGAACCTGTTTTTAATTGTTTGTTCTATATTCAGTTGTACGTTTATTAATTTTGTCAGTCTGATATGATTTTCATATATTTTGTATAAGATTATGATATTATCATATCAATAAATTATATTTTGTATTTTTTCTATTCACGATTTTTTTGGCTTTGATTGTTGAAGTACCATGGCCACTCATTGACCAAAGGAAAAATGAAATGTAAAAGCGAACGCATTTTTTTTATATGAAACCGACAGTATTCACAAAGCGTCAACAAATTCTCTTTCCTGAGACTCAATGGGCGTTCTGTGTCATTTAGCGCCCCCTAGCGATCATTTCCGGTAGTATTTAGGCAATTTTCCTTTTTTGCCTCAAGCTAATTAGCCGTAGTTTAATACATAGCCACTCCCCTGTGCGAACAGAGACTATCAAAACACCAAGTGAGCTCTAATTGAATTAGAGAGATGTCTTTACTGATTCCGGCAGCGCTCGGGGCTTTACCTGTAGCTGAAGTGACGTTTTTATGGCAGAAATTACTGCACCTGAAAGGTAATCTAGATCATTTTGATCTCTTCGCTGTCGAATATTTTGGATATTTTACCAAACCTTCATCGACTGTTCACTGGCATACACATTGAAACAATATTTCTAACCGATCAATTATCTTATAAATCCTCCTAAAAATATTTTATGAAGCAAGCTTTTAATCTTAAAACTTATTATTTACATTTTGCGTATATACTCGAAAATCAATCGCTCTCATTTCTCAATCAAATAACAAAATAATCCCACTGAGAAAATGACGTTGCATCAATGTTAAATCAACGTCAATGACGTTGATTCAACGTTAGTGCAACGTCATGTGCTTAGTGGGAAAGGCACACCTTGGCGGAGGAACCTCTTCATGACACCTTGATTGAAAAACACCGGATACCAGATTAAACACCGGCCGAATTCACCTACAATTATTTATAACGCCTAGCTGAACGTGTAAACCACGGGAGAGCAATTTAAACCTAATTGGCCGGACATAATGGTCGAACAAAATGACCACATCTACCCCCTCCGTCTTCCACTTTGTTTTCTTTACGCTGGCTCAAAACTGGGCCAACGTCGTAGATGTTATACCAGCTTTGAGTCAGCGTAAATGAAGCAATGGTTTATTTGGGTATCAATCTGTTTTGGGATCGAGGGTATTCGCCCTCGGGAAGAGGGGGGGGGGGGGCAGGGAGAAGGGTGGATAGCTAACAAATGATCGCAGACAATCGTGTCTTTCTAAAAGAGGTGTTTGAAAACATTACCACGTCAAACTATTCATTTACATTCTGCGTACTACAGACATTTCTATGAGCTATAACGTGCATTTATTAAGCTAAATTTAGCTCACTGATTTTTACAAAAGGCTCCGTCTGTAAATGTAGCTTTTTATTTTTTTAAATATCATCGCCATTATTTCTAAGTGTATTTAAAGTGTTAGTAATTAGTTTCGTAAATTTATCTGTAGTTTTACGTCAAATAATTTTGGTAAAAATACATGAAAAAGTATACACAATTGGTCTATTATTCGAGAAATATTAATTTTTGTTTTTCATTTCATCGTATCTGAAGATCAGTATAAACTTCAACAAAATCCATCTTGCAAGGATCGAAAACATAGTCCATCTACAAATGGTGAATTTTCCAAATGATGGAGAAATACAAAATTTTGGTGACTCTAAACACTGACTACATTTTTTATCACAAAGATAGAACATATAGTACTTCATCCCATCTCATCCCATAAAAGAAAAATATATATGACGGAGATCCAAATTAAAGTGTGAATAATGAATGAATTTACTAAAATATAATATAATTGAAAAACTAATAAGATAAATTCATATATACAATGGCGTCGACACATCCTACAATATATCAAGGAATATATACACAAGGCATTGGGTTCGTATTCATCAAGGGTTGGCCAATGTTAAGACCCTGGTCAGTGTGAACCCTGATGAACTGCCATCAATCACTACAAATGATATCGTCAGAGCTGCTAAATGATTTCCATTGATCAGAAATATAATGCAAGGTGCCTCGGTCTATCATTGGCGGCGATAATTTGACGGTGTTCCGGGTTTTGTCGAACCCCCAGGAGATTGACGATAATGGCGGCCATTATGGGTCAGATCTTGACTGCCGGGCCGGAGATCACTGACTTTTTAAAATGGATAACGACGGTAAATTACCGTCGTTATCCATTTTAAAAAGTCAGAGATCATCAAATTATCTACGTTATCCGTTTAAAAAAGGCAGCGATCTCCGCTCGGATCAGTGGGCTCCGCGAAAGGGATATGAACGACCTCCACAGATTGGAATATCTGTCAACGCCTTAATGAACAATCGGCTACTCATCACTTTTATCTTTTTAAATAAATCTTCAGTACTCAGAGGGTGCGTTTTGATTGAATGGGGGATGTACCTCTCAGAGGGTGCGATATGAACCGGCGCGGACTTGTCAGATCATAAATTCTTCAAGTTAACGAATCTATACTTTGGTCATCATTTAAGATTTAGCCTTAAAGGGACCCCTTGGGATGAGACATTTTCAATTTTGTCAATTTTGAAAATTTAATTCATATGAAGCTATATAGCCTACTGACCTTAACTAAAAATACAAAAAAGTCATATTAGACATAGTAAAAGAGATCAATACAAGCGCCCTCACGGTATAACAATAAGAAATAAAAATATGAAAAAATGTAACCCAGGCAGATTCTTTTTCATGTCCAAGCCAGGCTAAGGCACTAAAAAACTTGATATAAGTGAAACAATACAAATGCATTTTTTTTCGAAACAAAGCATTTGTTCTGTTACACATACCACAATCTCTATGCATGATACATAGCAAGGGTATCAGTATTTGCTATTATTATTTTGAGGTGTATATAATGAAGTGTATACGTGATTAGAGTGACATTTCTCTATTGCTACAAGTGGAGATATATACAATGATATAATATGTACTTATACACTTCATATCCAGTATATAAGTGGTATAGCGGTTGTGGATGATCAATAAAAACACAAACGGATGCATTGGACAAACGATGGTACAATGCTGGGCTAGCGTTGAACCATCGCTTCCCATCATATCTATACTAGCTGTATGAGGATCATGAACAGCTGCTGCTGCGGATCATTTAGTACCCCCCCCCCCCCCTCATACACGTGGCCAGGACGCCACAAGTAAATCAACAAGCCATTTTCTCCTGTAACGAGTTCGCACTAATTTTCCTCTAATCATGTTAGTCCTCTCTGTATGCTTGAAAAAATATGCACCATTAGTGGATGCCATGCAAAGACAAACAACAGTAACTGCTTACTTTTCAATCGAGCAGTTAATGCTGTATGGCTTTGCTTATGTTTGCGTTTAAAGTCAAACAGCAGTAACTGATCATTTTACAAGTACACATCTACTGCTGTTTGCTTCTTCCACGAACATATATTATCGCTGCCTGAATCTACACTATAATTATATTATATTTTATAAATACTGACAGCTTTGAATACTTGTTTGGAGAACTGTGTATATGTGTTAATCACGACACCGCAACTCGTCACGCAAATACACGAGTTCGCATTGACAGCAAAAGAAAAACGAATCTCAAAATCCAAACCCTTCTTCTGTCGTATAAATACAAATTTTTTCAAGGAAGTATTAAATAAAATGAAACCACACTGAAATATTGTCAAAACAATGTTTGTGGCAGATGCTGAGACCATCAGAAAATAAGATGGCCATTTGTAGAAATGTATTATATATTTCTCGTAATTTGAAGCTGAAAATTGCAATTACAATTACAATTGCAATTCCAGCTTCAAATAAATGAGAAATAAAGACAAACAATTCAGTCAGACAACATGACATGCATTTAATATAATAAAACTATACTGAGAAGTAGACAACAAAATTGCACTGTATAATTACTATCTTCATGCACAGCTTCAATATATATATACATAACTGTTGAAACGTATTTATTGATGAATAGGCGAAAACTCCTTAACTTGAACTGGTCAGGTCGAACTCGTTTATATTACGCTTAAAGACCTTATAGTATATGACACAGAGTGGTGAAAACTTCACAGTTCAAGCAGTTCGTAAGACAAACTGGTATAGCTTCATATCTCATCGCACCTTCAACTATATGTCACCCATCCTCCTGCCAGATATACTTAGTGGTGGTTCAATGCTGCACCAGCGTTGGAGACGCTGGCCCAACATTGAACCATCATTAAACCAGAGTGTGTTTTGGGGTGAGGTGTAGCTTACATCGCGTTGTCAGGCTAATAGAAAAACGCGTGTTAGTTTGGAGTGGGCTATCTGCGCGCTTCTCTTCTACTCTCTAATTCTGAGACGGCAGATAGCAGATCAAAGGGGCTCGCCGACAGGTACTCACAGTGGGTACTGCGCTGCCGGGTTGCCCCAGCGTCGACCCAGCGTTGAGTCAACGTTGGGCGAGCGTGCGGTGTCACATTGACATAGTTTTGGTAACTGCGGTAACGTAACTCCGCCTAACTAGATGTATGTTGTGACTGTATGACGCCCCATACCGAGCAGGTCTGCCCCCCTCCGTCGTTCATTCCCAGTGCTGGCTCAATGTTGCGCCAATGGCGCAGACGGTGGCCCAATATTCAACCAACATTGGCTGAATGTTTCGTTTCAGCTAGGTTACCCTGTGCATAGACGAAACATATTAAAAACAACAATACCAACATTTAAAAAAGTACATATTTATGATTATTTTTGATTGGTTCATTTTATCGAATAATTTACGTATTGTGATTATCGATAAAAATCTCAAATTATATTGAATTCACTACATCTATTTCTCTCCGCAAAATGATTTTTTAAACATAGAAATTATGAGCGGACAAAGGTCATTATAAAACACGCATAACAAATTATTTTACTATGGTCCATAAAAAACTCACAAAGCTACCCCCCCCCCCTCCCCCCACCGCCCGACAGTCACGTATAAAAATAAACCCAGTGCAAAACCAGAAATGGGTCACTTTTTTCACCATTGTCGAGCACGTCCAAATTAACCGTTGATGTGTTGCAACTTTGAAATTGTTCCGTAGAAGGCACACCAACTGATCAAATTCACGAGCACAAGTTAATAATGATACTAGAGACAGCTTCAGATTGACTAAATAAAATAAATAAGAGTCTGAGTGCAGAGTAAAATGAAGCAGAATATAATACTTTCACGGAGCATGATTCTGCCATTCAAGGAGTCAGGCCATATATGGTTAATGTATGGTTAGGCTGCAAATGGGCTTGTCCAACAAAAGTACAGAAAAAAGTTCTAAAAAACGTGACAATTCGAGATAAACCAGGTGGGCCGATAACGTGCGCGATTCTGAGGGGGGAACAAAAAGGAATGACATTATCGTGTGCCGATTATGTTATACATGATTTTGTATCAAATCGGGAATCAGTGCTGGGGCATTGTCTGGCGTGATAACAGTGGGGTGTGCTAGTAAACACAAAATATTTATATCACATTTATACAATGTTGGACCAACGTCGAAGACATTGGGCCGACGTTGCATAAATGTTATACAAATGTTTATGTTTGCTGGGGTGGTATCTCCCGTGGGTGATACCGTGTAGCGGGTGATAACGCTCTCATATCGTCATGGTGACGCCGACACTTGTCCCTCTGGGCTGCTAGTTGGTATTTTTCGTATTTTGAAGCTGGCAATTGGCAATTATGAAAAATTATGTTTTAGATTTAAAACCCTTATTCTGACTTTTTAAGTTAATTTATTAAAATTTTCAACCACTTGATCGAAGTTGATTCACAACCTCAAGTGGTTTAAAATTACTCACATGTGTTAAATTTGAGACCAAGCGTTTTTTTATGATTAAACACATAATTAATTCCCAATATCAGTGGTTTAATGATAGACTAATAAAACACGTTGAAAACGACAATCGTCGTGATCAGCAGGATAAGGGTAGGGGCCTAACGTTAACCCTTAAAGCGCTGAAATATTTCTGTATAAACCCTGGAAACCAAAGGGTTTTTTTCAATATGAAATAGTCAAAAATAACTTAGTCGGCTCTTTCCGATTCATTTGGATACCTATGTGATTGGTCTACGGCCATTATAACTATTTTTACTCTTTACAGTGTGGGAATCGACTTTAGTCGTCAGAAACTGACGTCTGTAGACGTCAGATTCTGACGACTAAAGTCGATCACCGCGCTGTAAGGGCTAATCATTATACAGCTTTATAATTTTACAACCACAAAATTACCTAAGTAGATTAATTAACACCGTTAATACGTGAATATTTACACGACACGTCAAGGTTATACTGCTTCTTTATGAATGAATAAGAAAACGATTATCTCAGAAAGCAGGAACGTTTTGAGATGCTATTGTCTCTGTCTACTCTAATTTGCAAAGCCAAAAGGCAGTATCTGCTTACTTGTTGAGTAAGCAGATACTGCCTTTTGGATTTACAGAGCAATACTATGATTCAGTGATGGTGACTCCTCACGTGACGTCACTCTCTCACTCTCTCCAGGAGAGTCACTGGTGTCCGGCGAGTCATGACTCATTATGAATAAAAACTGTTCGCAATTCCACTCATCCTGCGACCTTTAATCCCTACCGTGCTAGGCCCGCATATAAACGGGCTCAACATATTTTACAGCCAAATAAAATGCCATTGAGATGGATAAAATAGTTTGCAGTAAAAGTAAATCAAATAATACCATTCAATTTGGGAGAAGTGTATTTATCAAAAATATAAAATATTTGTCTCATATAAAGCTGAAAATTACGTTACCACTTCCAGTTTTAATGAATAATAATAAGTAACACATAATTCAGCTGCAATAACGCTAGAACGGTCGAGTTGCTACATTCTGTAAACTATTGCACACATGGTAACGTAAAAAAATATATAAAAAATAACTTTTATGATTTATGACAATTATTTTGTCTTTTGTAATACTAAATTAAGAGTGTACATCATCTTACATCGACTCTTCCAGCGTCGTGGTGAACCAGCATTAAAACATTATTGGTTCAATCATATCTCTGTTTGCTGGGGAAGCTACACGGTGAATGCTTCATAGTAAACGTGACTAATACGGAAATAAATCACAAGTAATTAATATAATAGCCAATTTGTAAAGCATTTATAATGTGACAAGATATTACAATTTTTTATATCACCAATTTTTACTATTTATGGAATAAAAATTGCCCAAACAGTGAATTTGAAAAAAAAAACATATATATTTTTTAAATATTCAAATTGTATCTGATTCTCATAATGTGATTTAATGTTGTGTAATATCACAAGATTTCGATTCCGTAAGATGAGAATAGCTCATTAACCAACGTCACTGTTCAGAAAAACTGCAAAAGCAATCAATTTAAAGAAAAAATGGCAATATTTGGACACGGCCATCTGTGGCGTACATGCGCACGTTCAGCTCGTACACAGATGTGAGTGCACACACTTGTACATACGCTATACAACACCTTATGCTTTTTTTGCACACTATTCATTTACAATTGTCTAATAACAGTGATTGAGGTCGTCTTGTAGTGATGTTAATAACAGACCGCCGTGTGACACGTAACCCCCTCATATAACTGACGTCTAAACGGTACTCAACACCCTTTGATTGCCAAGGGCTGAGTTCAAAACGTCATTTTGGAATGTGACGTGAACAAAAAAACAATTCACTGTTATCAGAATCTGTATGCATTTCTGCTGTTACTGAACGATAAGATTTAAATTGGGTGCATATCTACATATCTGTTGTTGTTCTTGTTCTGTAAATCCACAGTCGATCAATAGTTCTACGAAAGCAAAATAAAGTAGGCCTATCTGCAGTCCATATATAGACATGATATATCATCACTTCCTCATCAAATTTCTTCATGTGAATTTCACCTCAGGAATTGCGTTGTTGACGTGTATATTTGACACAAATTACACAAGCAGATAAGGGTGTGTAATTGGATGAAGCTTTTTAAGAAGAAATTTTATTGTTGATGCCGATGGGCGAGGGCCCTGTTGCAGTGTTACAGCTGCCGGCCGGGAAAGTCGGAGATCGCGGATTCGTACCCCATAGTCGCATTCAGGTTCCAGAGAAGCAAAAAGTTTCTTCTCTGCTCACTCTCAAAGATTCAAAAGTGGGGAGCCTCCGTGGCCGAGAAGTAGCGTGCTCGTCCTCAAACCCCCCATGGATCGAATTTCGAATCTTGTGTCTATAGAGGGCAGTGTCATCTTATTCGCACCATCCTCAGGAGGTTCTCCTGGCCCAGTTTAACCTATATGCATGCACATGACCTAAAGCCCCATTCACTTATTGCAAATGCCAGATTGTTGACTACATCAAAATTACCATTTCCCTTCCGATGAAAATAACTCATCGGAAGTTATTTTCCGATAAATGGCACAGCATTGAAACAACAAAGTGTCAACTGTGTTTGATGTGATGAAGAGACGTATAGTACACTGGGTCAGCTTGTTTGCAATAATTATAATATCCATGTTTGTACACAATAAATGTGTATGCGGTGACCTCGGAGCCTTCATAGACCATTGTTCAGACGCAGGTGAGTGTGTGATTATGTGGCCAGTCAAATTATCTGAATTCACTGAAAACACGAGATGTTGAACTAATGTTGGCTGAATGTTGAGCCAGCGTCGCAGACGGTGGTCTAACATTCAGCCAACATCAGGTCAACGTTTCGTGCGGGCCGTGTTGTCCACTTTCAGACAGGCCATGTAATTATATATACTTTCAGAAGCAAGTTATCTAATTACAATTTCGCCACTTGAATTTGTGTCTCGCTAGCCTCTACTATCTCCATGCTAGCACTATCCACACTACCGGTACCATAGATTAAATATATACCTACCAGTGGGTGAAAATAAGGCTATTCATAGGATCTCCTAGCCTATTTGTTTAATTTGAGACCAAACAGTTTTGGGACCATAACATTTGTAAATCTTGACGTTTAAACACACAGTTGTTCTTTCACAATGTGCCTGATTTGGTAGTTGGTATTTTTTATTACCACTTTCACTATAATTGTATTTAATTCATCTTATTACCAGGTTAAATCACGGTTAAACCGTGATTTAACCTGGTAATAAAATCATAGTCGTGATTAGGGGTGAAAGCGTTATTAAAAAATACCAATTGACAATTCAGGCGGGACACATCATTTGCGACGCTTGTTCAACTGTTGGGCCAGCATCGCAGACCATGGACCAACATTAAACACTTCAACGACATTGTTTTTAAACTTGCACTAAGCCAGCATTGGCTCAATGTATCGAGAAGACTCTCGTTTATTAAAATAAGACTAGCATGAGCTCAAGGCAGCAACACTGTTATAGCAATCCATTATTCCAAAATATGTATAGCCTGATAGCAAATTGGGTAATTTTCTAATATGTCCGAAGCTCGAGTTCAAATGATTTGATGATGACGCATAAATATAAAGTAATTTTATTAACTATACTAACAATATTTTTTTTCTTCAATATATATTAGAGTAAAAATGAATCAAAGACATATAAACAGCCTGTTTGTTTGTCGAGTAATAAATTAATATAATAACAATAGAATTTCGATATTAAGTTGAAACAATATAAAGATCACTAGTTACTGAACAGAAATAAACTAACAACTAATATTGTATATCACTGTTTCATTTCAGTATATATATAACATATTGTATTTTTCAAAGGAAGCTATTTGTATGATTATGATTATATTCATTAAAATTCAGTCAGATCGATAAAATCACACTACTATATGATAAATATCTCAGGAGTATACACTATACGAATATTATGAATATATATGTTACTTAAGATTATTAATTCCACTAATTGCTTCATCTCTACTTGATTCTCTTTTCCGTGTGGGCTGCAGCAATTATGCAAAACTCATGCGGTGATAAATACGTGTGAAACAAAAGATATAAACGCCACAAAAACGCCGGTTCGCTAAGTGAAATAATGACTAGGATATGTGGGTTTTCGTGCCTCAGATTCCTTAGCCATTCAAATTTATTCTCTCAATTGGCAGACCTGCGAGACGACTAACTTGTTGGTGGTTGAAAACTAACATCTCCGATGTGCATCCCCCCAGAAAAAACGTACATCTCCGCAGAAAAATTGTCCCTACATCGCTGTATCAACGCACCAGGTACTGGCCCGTCGCCTATCCGGCTTTGTCGTGGTGTGTTATGATACCAGACGCTGACACAATGTTGGTTTAACGCTTGTCCAGCGTCTGCGACGCTGGACCAGCGTTATACCAACATGGTGTCTCCGAGAAAAACGTTCAGCCTCCACAGGGACGCTGGGTGTGAGATATCTGCAGCTAAATGCCTTATTACACAGCAGTTTTGCATTTCCAATGTGTGTAACAGATCGCATGCTGCCTCGCTCACTTTTTCTGGTATGGTGGTAATCTACGATGCCCCGTGTCGCAATCCGCTCCTCTAAATTCAGTGATGATCTCCAAGAAAACAATATCTGGTCAACTTTGAAGCCGATACTAAAAATAGAATATACATCTAAAATATGACATGTACTGAGGATACTGCAAGGGGTTCTAGTATCCTTGCATGTCCATAATTATAGTATTAACCAGGGGAAGATTTCTGAAGTAGTATCAGCACTAGGCCCCTACATAAAACGGAAAATATTAGAAAATACACCTCATCTATAATATGCTATGAGCTTACGTGGACGTTAGAAATTCTGACGCCTACAATTAGAAATGTACATTTATATTATATAACGTTAGTAGAGGTCCAGTGTTGGTGGGAATGTGTCATTACATTATTAACATACGATTTTGTATGCTGCAGACGACGTGGACGATTAACAGTACGTTAATATAAGTGTAAAAAGTGCGAAAAACATCAAGAAAATCGTACACATCAATTATGCTAGTTCTACATCCGCTGGCTCAGTACTGTGTTGACGTTGTAGTACGTTGACACATCACTGAACCAGTGGATTCAGGCTGATTTGATCCCTGACAGGGAGTCGTCCTGCTACTGGAGAGCACTGTAACAGACTCCCTCTCGTCCTCAATTAATCAACACATGTCGCAAATTAATCAATTGTAACGTGGAAAAAAAGATGGCGGCCGCCGCATGTGGGAATTCGCTAAACACGTGATTGACGGCTGGGCGTGCGGGCGTCCCTGCCCTGGGTTCTGCTTGTAATGAGCCTGCCGTGCAAAGCCAAAAGGCAGTAACTGCTTACTTTTCAAGTGAACAGTCACTGCCTTTTGTCTTCGCAGAGTGGTATGGCACGCCGTGCGGGAAGTATTTCATCAATTATATGACAGAGGGGATGTCTGCCGAAATCGTCAGACATCAGGGAATTTATCAGTAATATAACATAGATTTCAAGATGGCCGCCACTAGCTGTGATGGGGCGTCAGCGGTGTCACAGACGGTCACGCCTTGTCCGCAGTGATCTTAGCAGTAAGGCACGCCATCAGGGGCATATTAGTGGTATGGCACGTCATATGGAATCTAATATACATGAACTCTGCACGGGTGTAAAGCGATACACCTTTTTCATCAAACATGATTACACTCTCTCTCAATAAGAACATAATAATATGAAATAATAATCTCCAATGTGACTATGCCCCAATTTGACTAGGAATACGTATTTTGTGTTGCAGAAATGACATCTGCATAATTTCCTAATAGAGAAATATATGTATAATCACATTTTATAAGATGATAAGATACCATCAATCGTAGGAAATAAATTAGAAAACATAGGCCCCTATATTTTTCTTTATAGCCCTACTTCACTATTATTTACATGCTTTACAGCATAAAACATGAAACAGATTAAAATTGTACACACTAATACTAAAGTTCAGATTATGCATGTTTAAAGACTAGAATGTTTTACAATTTCTGTAAATTAATATCTCACATCACTCAGAACACTCTTTGAGCCCCACGGCTAATCTAAGATACCGCGGTCCAGTAAATCAAAGATATAAAACAGCGATTCCCCATAGTCTAGTTTTTCAGGCGTTGCTGGCGGCTTTGATCATAAAGAATGATACTGGGCTGGTAAAAGCCTGTCCATTACAAACTTTTTCCCCGGGACACAGGGACGATGAAATTCAGCGAAAGAATGGAGGGTGCGCCAAACACTGCAGGGTCAGCGTCAGTCCAAAGCTGGGCCGACGTCTGCGACGCTGGCCCAGCTTTGGGCTTACGCTGACAGCCTGCTCTGATATAATGTTAATGGTTTGAGAGTCGCGAGGCGACAGGTATCGTGCCGGTACGCCATTATGATTATGGCGTTATCATATCGCATGTCACGCAGTAACAGCCACCTCGTCCTGCGATATTAATGAGGTGTTACGACTGTGGGGGGAAGAAGGCGGGGTGGGGGGGGGGGGAGGGGGGTGATGCTGGTAAGATGCAGATGTTACGAGGTATATGTGCCATAGATGCAAATATCCCGTGAATTTTTCCATCCAAACAGAAATATTTGTCCGGTGTCGCATTGGCCATTCGCTAATCAAACTAGAAAGTGATTAGCGAAGTATTTCCCCGCCACACGGAATCTGGAACTTATTAAGAAATCGCTACACAACTTTTTAAAAAGAAAATTGAACCCTAAGAATACAAGGATCCTGGGGGGACTCGTTTGACTTACCAGCAAACAAGAGACATTGTCCCGATGTTGTTTTGATGTTGGGTCAGCGTCTGCGACGCTGGCCCAACAGCGGCTGTTGTTTACTGGTGGTTGTCAGCTGCTAATTGCGGGACACACGAGCTATGTGATGCTGTCATATTAATAGACTATAATAACAGAGCGTGGAATATGATGGAGGGAAATCTCCAACACTTCCTCACAATATAATTTATAATCTCCCAAATTTTCATGTAGTAAATATTTTGTTTTAGTCCAAGAAATTAAAAACAAATTAGCAACTTTCTCTCTCTATATATATATATATCACAGACAGACAGATATTTTATTTACAGAAAAAAAGTCATTACAGACTTATTTGTCATAGAATGAGAGAGATACATGTACATGTATGTACAAGATTGTTAACTTGTTAAAAATCATGTGACAATATACGTGGTATGACATAACATAACTAAAATCATGCTATCTCTCTATAGTTATATGTTTTAAAATTATAATGTTAAGTATTATTACGTCATTATGTTATATATTATCAAAAATACATTTCTGATATTATGTTGTTTTCTCTATGTAAATAGTCATGCACACGGAACAAATTACGAACTATTTTTTTACGAAATAGATACTTTGAAACATATAATTTTAAATAATCCAATTCATTTAATAACAAATTAGTTTACCCATGCAATTGCAACTATAAAAGTGTGAAAACCTAAACTATAAAAGCCTTAGAAAAGCGTGGAATTCAAACAAAAAGCGAAAGACAACTATATCTTCTGAACAACTTGCATTAACCTGATTAATTTGTATAAACGTGTACATATATTATTATGATAAATAAATCTGTAAAGACTTCTTATTTATGTCAATATAATAACTGTCTGCCTGTTTGTACCACAGTTTACTAAACAAATTCTGCTTTTTATATTTTTTTCTGAGCGTAAATCAAGACGTCATGGTATCATCACTAACGTCTGCGACGCTGGCTCAACATTAAAACAGCATTGGGTGAAATTGTCTTGTTTTCTGAGATGTTGTGGGTGGGACAGACAGAAGCAGAGATATGAGGAGAGATGGCAGGTGTGAGTCTCCTGACAATAAATAAATGTACAACCTCCGAGATGGGTGGTCATTTCTGTGCCCGCAAAAACAGGATACCAGGCTATGCCAGACGTTGTGCCAGCGCCAAGATAACACGTGGCTTAGGAATTCTGGCGCTCAAAGGCAAACAGCGGTAACTGCTTACTTTTCAAGTAAGCAGTTACCGTTGTTTGTCTTTGGGTGGCAGTATTATTGAAGCTGTTGCATTTGATTCTGCTGTGTGTCATGTTTTGCCAGACACTGTTAATCGTTGCAGATGTTCAGACAATAACAATTTGTGCCTGTCATAAACTATGGGGTGGTTATTATATCACGATGCTCGTGGTAAATAAAACAAAATGTATACCTATTATATAACAAAATATTACGGTACCAAAATACTGCCTTTTGCCTTTGCAGAGCAGTATTTGAATCACATATCAGAAGTAATTAGGGCCTAGAAAAACATACCAATCATCTTTATTACATTTAGAAGACATCTGATTGACTTCAATATTTTCCAAAAAAGATTTATTTTTAGGCCCGCTTGCTTATTGTTCGGTTAGTATTGTGGGGAGCCTCCGTGACCGAGAGGTAGCGTGCTCGGCCTCAGACCGCCAGGGCTCGAATTTCGAATCCTGTGTCTGGAGGACAGTGTCATCTCAATCATCTCACCATCCTCAGGAGGTTCTCCTGGCCCAGTTTAGCCTATATGTGCACAAATGTGGCCTAATGCCCGATTCATTTCATTTTGCTTATCGTTCAAGTCAACAACAATTAAGATGGAAGAGTGTTATTGTCAGTCCCCCATCAAATCATAGCTCAGCCGTCAGTCATTTATCATAAAACATGATTGCATAGCAATGCTCACAAAATAAATAATATATTGAGATTTGTCTCAATGACATAGATTCAAGCTGAACCCTAGATATCACCATGAACAGTCCATAGAGTTATAGAGATAGTAGAGGATAAAGTGAGTCAAATAAAAAACTAGTATTAATACGCCATAGAAAGTTCTTATTGCTATTAGCACTTTTTATAAAAAGTTCTTACGAAAAGGAAATATTTTTTTTGTAGTTATAAATGTTAGTTATAAATAACAAGTCCTTGCTGTTATAGTCTTGCTAATAGTCTTATGAGGGAGGCTATATAGATACCCACACGTCTCATAACGCAGGCCCTGTATGCCCCCCCCCCCCCCCCCGGCACAGATAGAGGCGCGATGGCCTGCCTCTCATATATCACCCGGTGGTGTGTCCGGATGGCGGCAGGGGGCGTGTAGTCTCGGGGGTACGGGGTGACAGGGTGACTGGGGTACTGACACAAACGGGCCAGGGATCAGCGCTAATGAATCCAGCAGGTGCGGCACTGACACTGCTGAGCATGAGGCTGATCCAGATACGCCGGATCCAGATAGGGACACCAGTCCAGATCCCAACCCCTTCTCTCCGGAGAGAGAACACAGCTCAGTCAAAAACCCAGCTACCCAGCGTTGATTTGAGGTTGAATTCAGCATTGACTGAAAGTTGTAAAATTGTTTGTAGTACATGTAAATGCCAATTATTTGAATAATTCAATTTAATAAATTCAAAAGCAAAATCAATACCTTAATTCAATTTGTGAAATAGCTATTTTGAATGACCATAATTATTTTGCATCTTTAAAACAGGAAATTGTGTTATAATGAATAATGTCTGACAATTCCAACCCATGCAGCAAACACGAGGTGTTCACACAAGGTTGATCCGCTGTTGGCCCAGCGTCGGAGACGGTCAGCCATTATTGAGCCAACCTTGTGTGAATGAATGTCTCGTGTCTGCTGGAAATGCATTGACTTATTTGTGCATTGAATTGAAAACATTCAAAATGTTTTAGGTCTTTATCAAAGCAGGAATAACTTGGAATGTTGACAATAATATTATTATGTTAACATGTTTTACATAGCTTAGTATACAGCAAAAATATTACTGACATGACAGTTAATTTTGTCAATAAATATATATCTGATATATTGTTTTTTTCATTGCGATGACATAATGAATAGTACAAGAATAAGTACTAATTTAGTAATTAATGTAACTAAAGTACTAATTTCAGTACAGAGTGTACAAGAGTGTTGTCTCTTGTTTCAAGAGAAAAAAACCCGTCCTGATGTAAGGAGTTTAAACATCCCGTCTTTAATTGAGGATCGCAGCCTGTCTGTCACTGAGACCCCCAACGCTGAATATCACGTCATTTATTCTCTGAATTTGTCGTCAGCTGAGATGCCAGATCCGGAATTATCACGAGAAAACTGTCATTCCTGAGTATAATATTACGTCCGCAGAAACCAAGATGGCGTGGAGTGCGTAGTATAACGGGATCCCCACGAGACACTCAAACAATGTTGTCTTAAGGCTGGCCCACCGTCGTAGACGGTGGCCAGCATTAAGACACTATTGGGTTAAGGAATCTTGTTTTCAGAGTGGGCCACGAATACGCAATGCTGGCTCAACTATGGCCCGTCGCTGGGCCAGAACTCTACTTAAGGGGCTGATGTTGCCTGAGGCCACCCAGACCGGATTTAGATAGTCCACAACGTTTTCTCAATGCTGTGCCAACGTCTCCAACGTTGGCCCAGCATTCTAAAAACGTTGGTATATCGCTGTGTGTCACCGGGACTGTAGATAACGGGATCATTGGGATCGGGACCCCCTCGGGATCTGTCCCTGATAGCTTCACTCTACCGTGACCGAGTCCTGCGGTCTACATCCCGGGCGGCCCCGAACACAGAAACGCTGCCCCCAATGGCGGGCCAACGGCGGGCTAACGTTTACGGCGTTGAGTCGGCATGGAATAAACTTCTGTTGTGATTTTTTATTCTGTTGATATTTCATCTTCTGGAATAAGACGTTGATATAATGGCAGAGGACGTGGACTGTGCCTGAATGATCCCTGGAATGTGTGACATTTTAATTATTAAACTCCTTTTACAGAAAATGAAAGACTGCATATTTTTACATTTTTAATCAAACGATTTTTGCTAGCGATGTTAAGACAAGTTGGCCTAACTATTCTACTATATTGTGCTACCGTAGAGAAATAACTAATTTACGTTTAGAAGTATTACACTCTGATCCGCGAACTGAGGGTATCACGCGACACAGTATATTTCGATCTAAACTGTATCAGTGTGTATTGGGACTAAACGCTTATACCAAGAACGGCTTATACATAGTGATAAAAGTTCACATTGAAATATAATACTATTAAATTTCAATGTAAACTTTTATTAAATACTTATAAAAAGTAAATCCTCAAACAAAAAAATGTCAACCCAATGTTGTTTTAATGTTTGCCCACTGATCATCGGTAACGTTGGTTGAATAATAATAAAAACATTGCTCGTGCCTATACGTGTTTGTTGTGAGCACTGTGTGATTTATATGTATTTTATGTTGAGTTGAGTTGCCCCTTGGCCTGACCTATATGTCAGGTCAACCCCAAAGGGAAAAATCTATATATCTTATCTCGAAGTTCACAATGCTCAATACCAGACAGGTTATTAGCTATTATGTATTGATCTTATGTGACTTGTATATATATTGAAAACTAATTTTAATTACCATTATTAAAATTATTAAAGGTGCTTTTCATATCGCATGATGTTAGATTCACATGAAATAAATAGGAGTACACTTATCTGATTTTACCAATAATCATACAAACAAGACATTGTCATTATTTTTATAGAATGTCTGTTGATTGACAAAATGTTCAGCACGCTAATGACAGTCGAAGCCTCCATTACTAGATCGTATAGATTTTACATTATAAATAGCTTGGGACAATGTCACACAGTATTTTAAAGTATACAAATGGCAATTTTTAAACATTCGCAGTCACTTGAATGTCATTTCGCCTGATACCACGTGAAATATATTGTCTTAAATTTTAGCCAACTTCAAGTTGTGTCTCGCTGCTGCGACCATCAACTTCAAGTGGGTGAAAATTAATCACATTAGTTTAATTTGAGACCAAACATTTGCAAATATTGATGTTTAAACTCTCTTTTCATTCCCAATAAGTGTGATTTAGAATGCTGAGCAAACATTTAAAACGACGCGATTGGCGCTAATTCAAGGGTTGAACTTCACCAACTTAATGTTGTGTTTTGCTACCGCGATTCACAACTGCAAGGGGTACAAATTAAATGGTTAGTGTATACATTTTATAAAATATGTATTACTATGTATTTGTTTTTGTGGTATTGTACGCCTCCAGGCTGTGATCAAACAAATCAAACAGTTTTATGAATATAAAATAGTCCAAATTAGGAATTTCTGCGCGGCGCATTTCTCAGCACATCAATATCCGCTGTCAAGAATCCGCCATTTTGACACCCCATTAATTTTCCAGTTATGACACGGTATTTGTCAAATCTTGAAACGTCGAGTTTGCAGGCCTATATTAGAGGCGACAAGGATGGAAATAATGAGCCCCTAATCACGTCCCCCGCAGGTACATCGACCCTTTCACTGCAGAAAAAACTCAGATTTATTAAAAATGAGCCCCGTGCATAATCCAATATTAACCAGAAATGGATCGATTGTGCTTGCGAAAAATTCATTATTTTCATCTTTAGTAAATTCATTAAAATTAGCAGCAAAGGTGAAATTGCGAAGCTCTTAATTTAATTTTCGCCCTGGGGTGCCAAGGGTGCACACACCCATAGTACCGCGTTTTCTTTGAAGTGCCGACTTAGCCACTCGGGTTGGGCTCGGTTATTACAAGGTAGCAAAGTAGCCGTTACCGTTCATTAGCCCGGGAGTTATTAACGTGATTAGTAGTCGAACCCTGACCCCTGAGAAACCTCCTAATCACTGTCAGAGTGTGTGCAACGAGAGTAAACCCACTGCCACGGTGACGTTCCCAGAGCAAGGCAAGGAAATGTACGTCGACAGTTAACAACGAAATAGCATTCGTCAACCATGCACTATATGACATTGTCATCGTTCATTTTAAATAAAGAATACGACTTGGGTTGAGATTTAATGTCATCATCTGGGAGCTAAAGGGTCACAAACGAGTAGCAGATATAGCAACTTTTAACTCAGATATTTCATTTAGTTAATTTTTGCACGTAGAATAATTGGGAATAAACCTAGCAAAAAAATTATTTGATGTGGTAATAAAAACTATAGCACTTAGAATAACTTTAATATCAACTTTGAACAACATTTAGAAAAAAACTTTGAAAAACATTTGAAGAAACAATTCTAGCTATTTCAATTTTCAGCTTGTAAAAAATACTTTTATATTCTGTACAATGTTACTTAAAACAGATGCCAACCTGCAAATTTTTAAACTCATTTCTCTTGAATTTTATTGTTTGAAGGATAAATGAAACTACTAAAAACGGGTATAGACGTGATTAGCGCTTCAGCCCTTGAGGCGCTGAGATATATTTGTACAAAACATGGAAACCAAAGGTTTTTTTCAATTCGAAATCATCATAAATGTCTTAGTTAGCTCTTCTCGATTCATTTGAATACCCATGTTATGGATCCATGGCCATTATACATAGTTTTACTCTTACAGTCGACAGACTGTAAGATTTATTGCATGAACACAACCTAAAAAAGAACAAAAAAACTATATATAAAACAATGAGTGAATAAACAAAGTAAAATGTGATGATCATTTATATCAGTTTAATGTTGTCTGTATATTATGTGTGACGAGATTATTCAAAAAAAACAACTACGGAAAAAAATATTTGTAAAAATAAATTTTTATGATGTAATTAGACAGTTAATGATCATATTTTCAGGAATTTAGTAAAACTCGAGCTAGAGCTATTATGCCTACAATCTGTTTTACATTATCATATATCTTGCTTTTGCACTTATTAATGAGACCTGCATATATTATAGTTCCAGAGAATAAACAAGGTCTACATACTACTACTTGATGAATGTATATACTGCTCTGCAAAGCAAAAGGCAGTACCTGCTTGGGAAATATTCAGACAATCTGATAATTAAAGGGACCCCGTGGGATAAGACATTTTCAATTTTGTTAATTTTGACAATTTAATTAATATGAAGCTATATAGCCTACTGATCTTGAATAAAAATATAAAAAAAAGTTTTAAAAAAAAACAATTTTAAAGCACCGAAAAAGATATATACAGCACTTAACACCACATATTCCCACGTCTTGGACGATGAGATCGAAGCAATCACCGCTAATTGGTGTCTTATAATCAGGACATGGGGGATACACCTGCAGCACTGATTGTCTGCCCAACGCTGGGCCGACGGCATCACAATGTGGCCCAATGGTGTAGGAACATTCAACCGTCCTTTAGCAAGTATTTAGGTTTACAAAAAGTTTGTTTGGGTTTTAAGCGGATTCATAGAAATGTTGATAAAAAATATTTTAAAAAACTAAAACCTCTGAAAAAATAAAATCATGATCTGGGGGATACACTACTTCATTACAAAACTAAAAACAAAAATTGATGTCATCCCAAGGAGCTGCCTTAAATGAAAAAGCACAGGTTATTTGTGTCTATAGATATATATTCAGGTGTATAGAATAATAGATTTCAACAACTTTGTCAGAATACGTTGCACGACTGATAATATTAAAAGAATAAGAAAAGAATGATGAATGGAAATAGGATTATATTATACAGTACGTCTGAATCATTTGGAACTAAATAACTAAATTATTTGAAAAAAACTTCAAGCGTCTACAAAAATACTATTTTCGAAGTCATACGTGTATTGAATCTAATAACATATAAATTTATTCGTGTAGCATTTTCACATAATAAGATTCTACATAATAATCATCTAAATATATTCATATGTTTTTTTAGTAGGCCTATATTAATCGCTGTACTTTTTCCCTTTACAATGCGATAATTCCATGCAATGATCAATGTTTTTTTCTCTAGAACATATCATTTACATTATAAAGGTAATAATCATGTTAAATGTTTTCTTATCTGTATCGAATTTATATTCATATTATATTAATTTTTAGTGCTTTCAAAGTACACTTAAGATCAGGTTATCATTATATTTCTAGCCGAATTTATTTTTGACTACTCTTGTAGTTTATGCGAAGAAGTCGAAATAACGAAATTGAACACTATGGCTTGAATCATATGATGCAATAGTTTCATGGAAATAACAACACATAATAGAATGCAAGTGCTTATTTGTATTAGCGAAGATCTTGATAGGTATAGTGAAAATATTTACATCAAGTTCTGGGTATAATGGCGCGATTATAGTGTGGATATAAAAAGTTTTATTTGCTTAAAACTTAATGAGGAAGATAAAGGTCATGCAATGCACAAGAACAAAAACAAATCACAAACATTTTATTTAAATACCACGGAGAGACAATAGTAAAATTATTATGTTCTTTTGAAAAAAAAAGGGGTTTTAAATGTATGTATTTATTCCTCAATGACAAAGTTGTGAAATAACGTTCGATATTAATTGCTTGTAATCCATGCGAAATGTTTATATTAAAAAACAACCATCATAGTCCACGTCAGAGCAACATTTGTAAATAATTATGTAATTTAAAAAGAAAAAATATTATTTTGTCAGAGAAGTGTCTTTGTCTTTCCTGGCGTGAATAGCTTGCTGTGACAACAAAAACATCATGTTATGCCTCGGTGTCAAAATATCCCGAACGATCAGCGTCAAAAAGCCAGAGTTCTAAGAGGTCCCACCAGCTGTTTACGCTTAGCTTTCACAAAATTATATAATAATAAAGCACAATTAGGGCAATAAGTACTTCAAAGTGACGGGGGCTTTGAAAGATGAGCCCGCTTGTCAACGGGGTATGTTTTAATACCGTCATCTGCCCATACATAACGTTATTATCATTCCCTTCACCCCCCTATGCCAGCCTATCAGCCCACCACCCCATGAATCACTCCGCCGCCAATCACGTGCGACTTGTCAAATTTTGAAACGTCTCCCCGCAATGCACTTGAACTCTATTTGCATATTTAAACAGACCGGGGCCAATGATTCGCCGGTCTGCGTCCTAAATAGCCTATCATTACAGCTGAGTGAATGGACTCCTGCCGCTGTTGTCAACAGAGATATGCCCCCTCTGCGATGGGCCGCGAACAGGAAAACAGCGGTATCTGCTCACTTGTAAAGTGAGCAGATACCACTGTTTGGCTTTGAGTCTCGTCGGTCTCAGAGCTCTGAATGCAGAGAGTGGCGCGTTGAATCATGGGCGACACCATCTGCCGGCGCGGGCATCTGTCAACCTATTATCACCCATCAGGTCCCAAGGCCTGATTAATATCGTTCATTTCATTGAGACATGCATTTTTCACGTCGGAATGTGGTAAAAAAGTGATTCGCTAACCGTACAACCTGTCTTTTAAATATGAAGGTTTAAATCATTTATTTCTAGTGTATATTTTGCGGCAGTGGTGGCCCTGCTGGTCCACCCATCACTGCGCAAGCGTCAGCATCACTTCCGTGGCCTCTGGTCTGCGCCGGAACAACGTGTGGTTCACGCATGCTCGCATTTCAAACAGATTCCATTTTGCGTGTTCTCTCCCCGATTTTGTCTGCTCAGCGGACCGGCTAAGTAGACAGAGTGGTCAATGACAGAATCACACCCGCTCTGTGTGGCCGTCAAACAACATCGGCTCAACGCCGGCTGAATGCTGGGCCATTATCGCTGATGTCAGCCCAGAATTGTCGTCAGCACTGGAAACAATCATTCTCGTTGTAACTCAAACAAACATGGCCGCCCGTGTGCTGTCATTACAACCTGGGGGAGAATTGAAGCTGTGCCGTTAAAATTAATTGATTTAGTAGCAGGTCATTCATTTATTTCTTTATAAACGGATACCTGATTATTTATCTGCTTTGATTAACTTGAAGCAATTGTGAGCAAAACATTCGAAGAAGTTGGGTGCAGCTATAGGCCTAATTACAAAAGTCATAAAGACGCCTATTCCAATAAAGCCGATCGTGTAAAAAGTATTGTTGTGTTTTCTAACACAATTATTGCCATACATATTAATAAATTATCTGCTAGAAATTAACACTTTATAGTGATTCTTTAATACACTCACTCACTCACTCACTCACTCACTCACTCACTCACTCACTCACTCACTCACTCACTCACTCACTCACTCACTCACTCACTCACTCACTCACTCACTCACTCACTCACTCACTCACTCACTCACTCACTCACTCACTCACTCACTCACTCACTCACTCACTCACTCACTCACTCACTCACTCACTCACTCACTCACTCACTCACTCACTCACTCACTCACCCACTCACTCACTCACTCACTCACTCACTCCTCGTCGCATGTTTTGGCCGCAGGTGTTAAGGCACAATGGATTCAGACCACAACAATTACAATCCCAGCATGTCCCTGTGCTGGGTTAATGCTGGTCCACCGTCGCAGACGGTGGCCCAACATAAACCCAGCTCAGGAACAAAGTCTAATTTCTGCTGACAAGTGACTCTAGGTACAGACAACGGTCCTCACACCTCAATCAAGTAATGCTCCATGTACCTAATCGACTGTGACAAAGGAGGGCTATTTGGGTCAACCCTGCCCAAAGTCTCGCCCCGCACTCCGTGGGACGGCGAGAGGGGACGAGAGGGTCAGGTGTGGGGTAGGGGGCGCCACAAAGCGGCCTGTCAGCTACCCTGAAAACTATTTTCAATTTAGAGCAAGTTTGGGTCAGTAATTAGGCTCTAGCAGCGACATGGGGCGGGCGGGGGACGCTTCATTTATTTCAATCACGTTTGGTCAGCCACTCTTGGCGATGGCCGGCCAATTAACACTACAAGTCCTAAAATAAGGAATTCGTGCATTAAAAAGGCCAAAATTAATAGCAAATCAAGTGCGTATACAAACTAGAACAGTTTAATGGTGAACGGTTTGATTGCAAAGACTGATAGTTTTTTCTTTTGGTCAAATTCAAGTGCACACGCGTATTTCATACTAACACAATTTTCTATAATTCACGAAAAATTGCTTGAACATCCAACCATGGATCACTAAGTCACTATGATAAATTATACTGCAAAATTCATTGTGTACTATATGCGATCCACAACCTCGAGTGTTAAAAAAAGATTTGTCAGAAATGAGGTCAAGTCTATGCCTATGTATTTTTTAATCTGCCTGATCTAACCCACGTTCCACATGCGAAAAGTGCTCCTTAAAGTATATACAAAAAACGATTAAAATACTGTAGTCGTGCTTTACATCTAAAGGGCGAGTAGTTGATTGTTTTATTGAGGTGACCAAAGGGTGGATTGTCGTCCGGTTGTCATCTATTATGAGGCATTAGTGGAGCAGCCGCAGGGGGTGTGGACAATGGTGGCAATATCATGATACAGCTTATGATTTACACTGTCAGTTATCACTCATCAAATTAAAAAGTCTTGTTTATAAAAATATGATTTTTCACTATATTAGTTTATATTTCATTTTCAGATTTCCTTCATTCCTTCATTCCTCCATCCATCCATCCATCCATCCATCCATCCATCCATCCATCCATCCATCCATCCATCCATCCATCATTCATTCATCCATCCATCCATCCATCAATTCATCCATCCATCCATCCATCCACCCATCTATCCATCCATCCATCTATTCATCTATTCATTCATCCATCCATTTATCCATTCGCCAATTCATCCATCTATCCATATATCCATCCATCCATCCATCCATTCATCCATCCATAATCCATCCATCCATCCATACATCCACCCATCTATCCATCCAACTATTCATCTATTCATCCATCCATCCATTTATCCATTCACCAATCCATCCATCCATCCATCCATCCATCCATCCATCCATCCATCCATCCATCCATCCATCCATCCATCCATTCATCCAACCATTCATTCATTCATTCATTCATTCATTCATTCATTCATTCATTCATTCATTCATTCATTCATTCATTCATTCATCCATCCATCCATCCATTCATCCAACCATTCATTCATTCATTCATTCATTCATGCATTCATTCATTCATTTATTCATTCATTCATTCATTTATCCATCCATCCATCCAACCTTCCATCCATTCATTCATCCACCCATCCATCCATCCATCCATCCATCCATCCATCCATCCATCCATCCATTCATCCAACCATTCATTCATTCATTTATTCATTCATTCATTCATTCATTCATTCATTCATTCATTCATTCATTCATTCATTCATTCATTCATTCATTCATTCATTCATTCATTCATTCAATCATTCATTCATTCATTCATTCATTCATTCATTCATTCATCCATCCATCCATCCATTCATCCTTCCATCCATTCATCCAACCATTCATTCATTCATCCATCCATTCATCCAACCATTCATTTATTCATTCATGCTCCAAATCAATAATTATATACTTTATCATTCTTCTATTGTAGGACAAATTTAAACTTTGAACCCTTGAAGTAACAGCTGATTTTTTCTTTATAAAAATCTTCATCTAATGCAATGTTAGGGTTACGAATCAGTATACTCTAGCTCATCTGTTTCCGCAGAAAACGCAAGACGTTCACCCAAGGCTGTTTCAATGTTGGTCCAGCGTCGCAGACGATGGTCCAACATTGAAACAGCCTTGTGTGAAGTCTCGTGTTTGCTGGGCTGCAGGAGTTGACAGGGGACCAGTGCAATATGTCTCTCTCTCTGTGGGCAGTCCAAACCTGCTGCTGAGCGCGATTACCTCCAGTCTTGTGGCTGGGGCTAGACACGAGATTACAGAGGGTAGGACAAGCTATTTGGGGGCCGCCGGGAAGCGGGGCCAGCGAGGTCGACCCGTCCGTCAAAATGACCACCGTTTTTCACTTTCGCTGGCAGGCCGGTCATGCGGGCAGGGGCACTTATCACCAAGGTAACGACTTCAAATGGTGGGTGCGGGCCGCAGTTGTCACCCACCAGGGCTCATTTGCATATGACCTATGACCCCAAGTGCCGGGCACCACTTGACCGTTGGTCGGTGCTTTGCGCGGAGTCAAATCATGCAGTTTTTTCGCATTGAGTCACAGCCCTGAACCAAAAAGGTATTCGATGACAATTTTTAACCCTGAGAACACTGATGTCGACTACAGTAGACATTCTGTGTTTTTATTGGCACTTGTATAACCAGTTGTTAAAATTAAAATATGCCTTCAATCTTGAAACTCTGATATATGTTGGGACTTGAATTTCACAAATAGCACAAATTTTCCGTCACTTGAAGTTGTGGATCGCGGTAGCGAGACACAACTTCGAAGTGACTGAAAATTTAAATTGCATAGCTCAGTGGTCTAAAGGTTAATGATCATTCCAGCCAATCTTAATCTAAATTTGGGACAACGTGTACGGCGTTGTGACAACGTTGCGCCAACTTTGTACCCAGACTGGATATTGCCAGGTTGCCCGTCATCAATATGGTTTATCAAGTCATTACGCAGGTCGTTGTCGCTGAGGCGTGCATAAAACACAGGCTTTGTCGCTGTTTATCACACTTTTTCTTGGAATCAAGAGACGTTGACCCAATTTTGGGGTAATATTAGGCCAGCGTCGTGGCCGCTGGTCCAACATTACCCCAACATTGGGTCAACATCTCGTGTTTGTTGGGTTATCACTTTGATTTCATGTAAAATCGCAG
The DNA here is from genome assembly GCA_964017125.1 of Flabesymbios commensalis. Classification (NCBI taxonomy): domain Eukaryota; kingdom Metazoa; phylum Annelida; class Polychaeta; order Terebellida; family Flabelligeridae; genus Flabesymbios; species Flabesymbios commensalis. Next base: position 21,372,637 of record OZ024912.1, read on the forward strand.
CCGACAAGAGGTTCGGTTCAATGTCAGATTAATGTTGATCAACCGTTGTAGACGGTAGCCCAACATCAATACAGCATTGGCTCAACGTCTCTTGCGTTGTTTCAAGAGGTTTTGACATGATAACCTATCAGCGTGCATGCGTGCGACTGATAATATTGGCTGCTATAATTAACCCCTTTCTATTCTTCTAGCACAGACACTAAAATATGCGTTTTCTATATCATAGTGCTGTACAAAGCCAAAAGGACAGTATCTGTTTGCTTATAAAGTGAGCGTCTTTGCAGAGCAGTATATAAAGAGAAGGCATTTGCATGCTGCAGAGTCTCACGCGCACAATTAATGAAGCATTGTTGTGATACAAACACAAAATATTTGTGTTCAAGTTAAACATCATACAATGATAGGCCTAACAGTATAACGTCGGCCAACTGATAAGACATCTACGTCCATTCTTGAATTTTTTTAAGAACTGAAATAATTTAAAAGTTGCATTTTATGAAAAATTAAGCAAAAAAATCATTATCATGATTATAAATATAATAAAATGTAAACACATTTCCAATGTGAAGTGATTTTGTGCTTCATGATATAGAATTAATTCTCTATCCTTTTTTTTTATACTTTTTTTCAAAAAATAGAAAATTGACATAGGTGTTTCCATCAAGAGGCCGACGATACACCCAGTAAACACATTACATAGAAACAATGTTAGTTTAGTGTTGGGCCAACGTCGCAGACGTTGGGCGCAGACGTTGTTTACCTCTATAACGAAAGAAAATAAAACGCCTATTCAGTTATATGTTAGAAATGATCCCAAACGTAATTTACCCACCTAAATTTGTGATCAATCTTTCAACTTTTTATAGTAATGCCAACAAGCTAATTCTTCATATTTCATAATTTTTTATCAAGCGTTTGGACGCAATAATAAGTCACACCACTTTGAATGTGCGCATAAAACGTGTGTAAAACAATCAGTTTCTCACAGGACAGAGCACAAAGAACGCCCATACGGAGCGCCATTTCAGCGGCCACCACTTTCATTATAATATTAAAGCAGGCCACGCCCTCCAGTCACAATATGCTGACATGGCAGCTCAATCAGGACCGTGTGTACGTGAAGTGGAGGTGTGGGCAACACAATATCCTCAGTTACTGATTCATTTTATATCATTTTTAACCCTTGTCCTGCTAGAACTGTATTAATATACGGTTTCAAGCAGATTTGAAAACAATATGTCACTGAAATGGCTAATATATATACATTGTGGTATCCAGCAAACACAAAACATTTGCATAACCTTTATACAACGTCGGCCCAACGTCTTCTACGTTGGTCCAACATTGTATAAATGTCATACAAATGTTTTGTGTTTGCTGGGTAGATGTTCAGTTGGTCAAATGATTACATTTAGAAGAGGGATATTTAAAAAAAAAAAAAAAATTGTCATTTGAAGCTGGAAATTGCGTCAGCATTTCCAGCTTCAAATGACGAAAAATGCAATAAAAACAATTCAACATGGCAAAGGTTAACATCTTATGCTGTTATTTATAATAACCAGTACAACGCTAAGATGTGGTGATTTACCAAAAGTCTATCCACGCAGCTGTGGAGAGGGTCAATAAATCTAGAGCGTCCCAATATTATATTTTTTTTTTAAATTAAATATGACAATTATAACAACTTATAAATTAAATGTTATGATACACTTCATTTAATTATACTTAATGCTGAATGCATGTTTTTGTACATTAAATGATAGCGCTACTAACGCCTAATTCAGAACAAAAATACTTAGTATGTATTCTGACAATACCCTGAAAGTAACAGCTCATTAGGAAGTACTGTGGAATATCACTACAATCATCTAAAAAAACAAACCTCTAGTTTATATAAAAAAAATTAATAAATATATTTACAATTTCGGAATAATTTCATAACAAGATGTTTTTAAAATTTTACATACAACTGTGTATGGTTCACGAGAGCGCTTATCATCGAGTAAAATGAGCAAATATGGATTTGTGTCTGTTTCTGCACAATCAGGACAATATCGCGACGGAAGGAATCCCGATTAGCATCGAGATCATAATCCTATTATAATCTCATAACATCAAATGAAAAAGATTCACTGTATATACGTTTCTTCCAACAATTAGTATTATAGTTCGTGTACCCAGTAAACACCAAACACTTCGACGTTGGTCCAACATTGTATAAATGTTATACAAATGTTTTGTGTTTACTGGGTAAATGCTCATGAAAAAAGACAGTATAACACATGTTTTGCATCGTTTTGCTGGATTTTAGGATAATGAGGGCGGGGGCCCTAGGGTACTGGTTGGCACCGCTGCCTTTCACGCCAGAGTTCGGGGTTCGGTTCCCGGTCTCGGCGGTTTGAAAGAAACAAAAATGTTTCTTCCCCATCCACGTGTGAGAGTTAGTATTGTGGGGAGCCTCCGTGACCGAGAGGTAGCGTGCTAGGCCTCAGACCGCCAGGGCTCGAATTTCGAATCCTGTGTCTGGAGGACAGTGTCATCTCAATCATCTCACCATCCTCAGGAGGTTCTCCTGGCCCAGTTTAGCCTATATGTGCGCGAAGGTGGCCTAAAGCCCGATTCATTTCATTTCATTTATTTAGGATAATGAAATACTATATTACAGGGGTGTTTTGTACAAGTGGATGTTGTGTTTTTAGTTGATGTTATTCTACAATGCCTGTTCATCTTTAGAACAAGAAAGGATAAGTATGCCTATATTTTTTTTATTTCAACAAAAACTTGGTCCATATATAAACTTGATCCATATATATTTTATTTTAAATTACTTAATTACAGTATATATATTAAATAATTTACACTAATCATTATCATATGTCTTACTTTATGCAAAAAAAACCCCAGATTTATTTTAGGTGGGAAGGGTCATCAAGACTAACTCGTGGAGAGTGTTTCAGATGCCACGAGTGCGGGGTACTCACGCTGTGCGAGTAAAAAGAGAGGGTGGTCACCCCTTGCTGATCCCCACCCAGCAAACACGAGAAGCTGACTCGCTGCATGCTAAATGCTGGGCCACCGTCTGCGACGATGGCCCAACAATGAGCCAGCATTGGATGAACGTCTTGTGACTTCAGGTTTGCAGTGACAGCACTGTGACACTGCTTCAGGCTATGATTAGCAGGGACATAAGTCTGTAATAAAAATCTCATTACCAGCCCCCCCCCCTCCCCTACATCTCACAGCGACCATATAAGTACCAGAGTGACCTATATTATAAATTATATAGCATATAAATAAAAAGTGCATTTCATAATTTAAAAAAATATATCACGTAGTTGTTTTTATTCTCTAAGCATAATAATATATTTTTATAACTAACTGTATTTGTTGACTGTCGTATTTGCAAGGTCTGGATTGTTGTCTCTGGTAATCAAAACGTGCAGGCCTTTACACTGGGTGTTCGAGAACACTGTGCGAAAGCAAACAGCAGTAACTGCTTACTTTTCAAGTGAGCAGTTACTGCTGCTTGTCTTTGTACGACAACACAGCAGCAGTCAAGTTCTATGTGCACACACACTGTCAGTAGGCCGGCACTAGTATACCAAGGGAATTGATGAGTTGTATTTTAAATATAGTTTATTCTGAATTCATATATTGCAAAATAATTTATAAATCTGCATGGGACAAACAGACAGATGGGGAATCCTATTTCCCATCACACATATAACCAGAAACATCAAACTGGCAGGTATATGTCACAATCACAACCTGATGTACATTTTGGCTTCTCTAGCCTCCACACTGTCCAATGAAAGTACCTCCTTACGTTGATTGAAGGCTGTCAGTTAAAATCATTAAACGTGATGGTTTAACCCCTGGCGTGCTACACCTGTATACAAACAAGTTTCAGGCCAAGCAAAATGCAACAGAAACTGATAAATACAGTCATTTTCACCCACTTAAAGTTGTGGGTCGCGATCAATTGGGTGAAAATTTGTGATTTGTGGCAGATTCCCAGTTAATCGAATAATTTAATTTGGGAGACGTATATTTGTCATAAATATAAATATTTTCTGTCATTGAATTTGGAAATAAATGAAAATAATATCTAAAAATACCAGGTAGATAATTTTCAAAACTTTCACCGTTTTTCATAATGTGATATTTATATTTATACGTTGTGATATGTATATTTTTGTCCGCGGATGCACTGCATGCCGTAAATTTTGACGTGGGAATTTAATAAGCTTTCTCTTATTTTTTTTCTTATAAATTTGTATATTCCTTGATGCCATACACGAGAGCCTCGTGAACACGCCCCTTGTACCTAATGAGTCACGGATAATGACCCTTAATAACTGGTTCCCTTAAAATCACTAGAAAATTCAATTAAATATCCCCCGCTGAGATTTGGAGATCCATTACTCAAAGCTCACGTGTCATTTAAAATGGAGTCTAAAAACGCCTACAATGCTCTAAATAGTTCTCGTTATCCATCTAATGAGTCTAATGAGACTAAGAATCATTACTGTTATCCATTTAATAGGAGTAAATATTCACACAGAAAAAAACACAAAATACAAACCTGCGTAAATAAAAATAAAAAAAATTAGTAAAAAATAATGCCGTTTTTGTATACCACTTAAACTATAATGAACATTTAATCTTGGAAAGTAGTATGATAAACTTCAACCCTAGCAATTAAAGTATCATATATGTACCGCTCATTTGAGTTGCCCTTCCCAGCAAACACAAAACATTTGTATAACATTTATACAATGTTGGACCAACGTCGAAGACGTTTGGCCGGCGTTGTATAAATGTTATACAAATGTTTTGTGTTTGCTGGGTCACTACACTCTGACTGCTAGGGATTATAAGTTCCAGTGGTTAAAAAGTGCAGATGGTATATAGATTACCTCGATGACATATGTTTATATATAATGCATCGTGTAACATTTTTTTTTAGATTTTTTATCCCATCTACCCACGTAGCTTTTTGTCCCGTATTAATATTTAATGAACATGACCTGATTGCTATCAAAGTCTTCATCATCCACAATAGTTGATCGAAGACTATGCGGCAGTGGATGACTTGTCATTTATCATGGCCTATGTCACACACTAGATCAACACTGATAACCACCATAATGGATGCATGATTTGATGTCTGGAGGGAGGGGGTAGATTTTTTCCCAGTTGCAGTGATAAATTGTTTTCTATGTATATTGAGAAAAAAGAATTTGTGTATAAAACATATATAATTTATTATGCATGGCAGATGGTGCAAAAAGTTTACTTATATTCTTATTGAAGTATAACCTCACCTAGTTAGTAGTATCCATGGTCTCAATATTTGAGGACAAAATATAGCTATATATGCTATCATGTCTAGGTATTTTTTATTATGAATAGAAAAAGATTGTTTCCAAGTTTGTCGCGCTAATTTCTAGAAAAATGCATGACTGAGGGTAAAATCTCTGCACCCTCCTCTCCCCCCCCCCCCCTCCCACTAGATACCAATTGATGCATCTCTATATGTGGAGAAACTGAAACAGTTCAATATGCCCCGATAAACATGACACCTTAACTCAACGTTGGTTTAGTGTTGACCAACCGACTAGAAATTAGTAAATTTTATAAACTATGTAGGCCTATGCTAAAAAAAAAAAATGTTTTGTATCTATTTTATTATGGACGTGTCATGGTAGTAAGAAAAGAGGAGATGTGCTGTACAAATTCAACATGCATATAGAAATCTATAGATATATAATCTACTTTGTATCAATAAAAATATTAAAATGATTTGTATTTCATACAAAATACATTTGTATTCCTCACTGCATACAGTGTTTAGAATGTGGTCGAATTATTGATCAATAGGAAGTATTGTATCAACCCGACACAGTGCGGAATAAATGTATCGATTCTCCATCTCCACCGAAAACACCCTAGAAATGACAGGGTGGGTCCGTAGAGACCGCTAACTGTCGAAATCAATTAGGAGGTTTGTCTGGAGGGGGCCGGGGTGCGTGGCCGGGCGTTGACGGACAGAAACAAGACAGGGTACGTCCGGGATACGCCGCCGACAACTTGTTTGGATAACATGCGGCTATACGGATCGACAGATGCGAGCGCCTACCGCGAGGATGTGGTCCAATGCTGGGGCGGCATTGGGCCGGCGTCTGCGACGCTGGCCCAATGCCTCCCCAGCGTTGGTAGTACTCGTGATATCTCCACGAGCATGTGTGACAAACTGACACACGAGTTCTAGATTGATCCCCGCGACAGGCGCTCGTGATTGCCATTCCAGGTTCGAGTCCCTGCCGGCTGAATTCCTCTCCGGAGAACTTCAAAGCTGAGCGTCGCTCCCACGCGCCTCAGCTTGATAGAAGTGCAACGTTAAGAGATTTTCAAATGACCCTTTACCAGCTGAAGTCGGTATTTATTAATTGGGGTATCAATCTACATACAGTTAAAGACTCAGTATCTGCTCACTAGGAATGTATAAACAGATCTGTTTTTTTCGCTTTTCACGGTAGTATATATATATATATATTGAACTATATTGCATAACTTTTTTTTCTTATAGCCTTTGACCATATCAAATCAATTCAAATTTATTACAGACAAAATATTGTGTTGCCACGTCTTCATTCCAATTCCAGTTCCGAAGATAACATCGTATTAATAATAATAATAATAATAATAATAAGTTCTTCTATATATAGCGCACATACAGTGTTCTGTGCGCTTTGATAATACGTGCGCTGTTATAGTTTACTAAAATGATTACATTTTACACCATAAAATAATTTGTTCACGATCTTTATTTCTGACTACATCGCAATTGTCTTGAAAAAAACACATTATATTAGCGCTGTCAGAGAAAAAACACCTTTTTTGGAGCTGACAGAATGTTTCGGAAACTCTGGAAAATGACTTAACCGCAAGGTGTCAGTCAGAGTGAATGGAATGATGTACGAGTGTATAATTGATGATACACATTGCAACTGTTTACAGGCTGTATAACCAGACACCGTACAGAGTCGACGGAAAAATGTACAGTCATTAAATAGGCCTACTTTTAGCTTCAATTTCGTTTTCAAATATTTAGATATCTTGTGAATTATTTCACTTGCAGATGATATAGGATATAGGGAAACAACAGCAATATTATACCCTAGTAAGCACGGGTAGTTGAACCAATGTGGTATTAATGTTGTGCCACCGTCGCAGACGGTAGCACAACATTAATACAACATTTGGTCAACGAGTGTTGCTGGCATGCTGTTCCCCAATCATTATCAGTGCTGGGCCAATGCTGTAGCAGTTGGCACAGCACTCAGCCAACACCTCGTGTCCTTTAGGTTCATGCAGCAGATTTGCCTGTTACATACGTCTCGATGATGAGCGTTGAAAGGCGACTGCAACGGGAGTCGACAGTCCTCTCAGTGGGAGCAGTAAAATGTCTGTGGACGAGACGAAAAAGATGGCGCCCTGGTATTCCCGGTATGGCCAAAGAGGAGGCTGCTGCTAACAAGACGGTATACCCGTGCGAGCGCCAACTTTCTCTGTCCCCCCTCCCGCAGCAGTCGCGGGTGATACCCGATAAGCTCATTAGGTCTTGATCACTCTCAAAGTTTTTAAACTAACAAGATTAATGGTCGGAGGTGTGGAAAGCTATATAGGACCAGTCCCCCACCCCCTACCCCCACGAGAGGTCCTCTCCTGCACAAAAAACGGGGCCGCCTAGCGAGTCCATATATCATGAAAAGTGGTCTGGTCTTTGTCGTTTCCAGCCGAGGCAAACCGAGGCGTTGGTTCAGAGTCAAGGCAACGCAAAATGTAACACGGACAGCGAAGGCAACTCTCAAGCCGCCCTGACAACGTAAGTGCACAACGAGAGCTCTACCCCCAAACAAACTCCGCCGTGTTCAACCAGAACCGCCCGGTCATAAGTCTCAGATCTCTATACGGCTATTTACTTTATTCGCATTTTTATTCACCGCGAAGTGGGAATTGTTGACGCAATTCCCACTTCGCGGTGAATAAAAATGCCCCAATAATATATCGAATGAAAACTGAAAATGTCTTCATTTTCATGAATTTTTCAGTGTCTTTAAAATATGTCGTGTATAATGCACGAATGCGACGAGGGAAATAACGTTTTATCGGACTATTTTGGTTTATGCTCCTGCGCACATTCACCCAGCATTGGGTCTTAAATTTTAAAAGTTAAAACAATAATTATTACAATTAGCGCAAAAGCATAAACCAATACTGCAATAGTTCGATACAATATGTATATCATGATACACCATCCATGTATGTATATGTGCATGCATGTGAATTATTCGATGATAGCCATGTTTATGAATAAAATTATATAATTCACAAACATTTTTTTGCAAATATAATTATTTTGATCATTTATTCACATAATTTATATATATATAGATAAATACAATATTTTAATTACTTGTATTGACTTTTTTATTACCTGATAGTTTAAAAATATATATTTGTGTTCATTTAAGAAAAAATACGATGGTAGCTCTTGGCTTTAACAATTATACTAATTTGATGTAACAGTAAAATTGTAGATGTTGTAATGCTGTTTAACAAATGAAGATCTCGTTATTTTGATTTTGCAGGACATAAAAATCGTGGTATACGACGTTATATACTAGGATATGGCGGTACATGCCATAATATCTGTGAAAAAACACACTTTATATTTGATGTGAGATAAACTCCACTCCCTGAGTGTGATTAGCACATAAAATGTCACTTTGTGTTCCTTAAAAAACAATCGCCACAACGCTGCTCAATGCTGGCCCAGCTTCTGCGACGCTGGCCCAGCATTGAGCAGCGTTGTGCTAATGTTGCATTTTTCGCGGTCTATAGATTGCCTGAGATTGACGACGTCGTTGATAACACATAGCTAACGACGTGTCTCCACGGACCTGACGGTGGCGTACTCGACCCCACATCTGTTATCAAGAGACGACCCCTAAAGCCCGCGGGCTTATCACGCGGTCCCCGACCCCGTGTCACCCCTCACCCCCCTCCCCAGCACACGCGGTCGTGGTGCGGACGTGTCAAGGAAATCCGCGTTTGATATGTCCGTCATCTCAAATAGGAAACATACATTTCGGGCTGCCTTATCAACACAGTTCACTAGCTACATTTGTTATGCCCTCATCAAAGGTGGTTCTTAGGAGGTGTTGAAACGGTGCTTCTTTTTTACCAAAAAATATTTTTACGGTACCAGAAAATGGTCATTCCGTTACGACGGTCGTTCATCTCTGTGATTATAGGGTCTATAAAACACAGAATGCAGAACATGAGAGTGTGGTGGGATAATGTTGGGCTATGGTCGCAGACTGTGATCCAACGTTGTACCAGCACAGTTTCAACGTCCCGCATTTCACGGGGGTGCTCTTTCTACGACTTCAGCTGTCTAACCCTTTGAATCCAACAGAGAAACAATGGGTTGTATACCAAAACTAAATTATGTATATGTAAAAGATATATATTGATAATTAATTGCTCGGAGATTGGCACGACTACTATGTCCTTCTACAAAACTAACATTATTCGTACCTTATATATATTCATGAAAAATACGTCAAATAAAAACTTTTTAATTTTGTCACTAAAACATATATCAGTGAGTGCCATGACCGACTCATTTACATGTCGTCTGAATTTCAATTTTCCTGGACTTGCATGCAAACAAATGACCCAAAATTACTATGATAATAGATCAACAATCATGCATGCAGATAATACCCCGTATATTATATAACTATAGTGGTGGAAAAAACACCCCAGTCAAAAAACCTATCGACCCAGAGCTAAACTTTGTTGTGTTTGCACACCGCAATCACCTTGTCACCCCAAAAGAAAACAGACCCTGCTGTTGTTGTTACAGAGATAAAATAGCCCATTAGCGAGAAATTTATGTCATCATTTGACATCGGGATCACTGTAAAGGATGCCAGACGGTAGCCCTATGTCGATTCAATGTTGGGCCACCGTCAAAGACGGTGGCCCAGCATTAAATCAACATTGGCACAACTCTTCGCGTTTGCTAGGATACTCAAACCCAGATTCAAGTCGATATTGGTTCAAAGATGGGTAAATGTTGGCCCAGGGTCACAGGCGTTGGTCCGGCATTGATACTAAAGTCAGGGTCACACCAGTCATACTATGCACGGACTCTGTGATCCCGGTGCGGTCCGGAGTTATGAGGACTCTCTATGGTATCAATGGTCTCGGCTGAGGTCAGTATATTCTGAGCGGAATGTGTATTTTACTTCAGGAAGAATATATACTGGGATATTACAAAATAAAGTTAGTATATAATTGTTTTTCGAATAAATTACAAGCGATATATATGTCAAATTATTAAAAATAGTAAACATGTCAAGACATTGCTATGAGATTTAATTATATACTGCTAGACACACAAATGATTTTTTCATTCATTTTTGTAAATTATATTTTCTGATGAAATCATATTATTCAAAATGATAGATGACGGGTAAGATGTTAAATATATAGTTAATATAATAATAAAATGTAATAGGCAGGATTTTATATTATGCTCCGTGTTTTTTTATCAAATCTCGCTAATTTCAATTTAGTCGTTTAAAGAATATTCAATGCGCGTAAAATAATTCAAGTGACTAGTACGATATATATGGCTGAATTCAGACGCCAATGTGTCAGCCATAAGAATTACATGGGAAATATGTATGAGGAAGACAAAGCCATGGCTTATCTGGGGACGCTTATGTAAAGACAGCCTGCCATCCCATTGTCATCAAAATCTCCTCCCATGACAGCCATATCAAGAGGATGTCCCATAATTAACCCTCTAGATGCTGCAGTGTTAACTAATCCAATTTCCAGCGATTTGATGAAGTGAGTCGCGGTAGCGAGTCACTTCATCAAATTGGTGGGAATTATCTGTGGAAATTATCGTCCTAATTTGACTGATGTACATCCCCATCTTGGGATCTTGCAAGATCCATGCCAGGCATGTTTATACAGTGGCGGATCCATAGGGGGAGGGGGGGGGGTCTTTTCATCATAATGAATACTAGTATAACATATACTGACCAATAAGCTTCACGGGCTGGGTACTAAGGTAAATATAATTATGTTTTTTTGGTTGTATTATGTACTTATCAGTATAATCAACGAATTGAATCGAAATAAATTGAATTTGGAAAACTATTTTTCCCGAAAATCGTTTTAAGTAATTAATATTTGACATTGAGACGGTCGTTTGCTAGCTGAGAACACCAACAAAGTATTGTTTTCCGTCTGAATATAATTATGATAACGTCTAAAATAAAATTATCGAATACCACCCCCCCCCCTGAAAAAAATATTTCTGACAATTGTGCCTTGTAAAAAACTTCAATGATACAATGATACAAATGATACAATAATACAAATTATTATACACTGGGGCTTAGCTCAGTGGAGAAGATATCTTGAATCGATTTAATATGAGAACAATATTTCAGCTCAGTTTCTAAAAAAACATCCGCCCCAAGCATGAAATATAAATTCTCTATTCTAATTGTTTGCTGTAAATAATAATTTTGTGAAACATCAAACAAAATTTTTGGAACTATATCCTCTTGTTTGGTGACATTGCACAAGCTTCGCATGCATTCATTTTATACATTTATAATGTAATAATAAATGTTTATTGAACTATTAAAGATAACATTGGAAACAAAGTGTCAAGTTTATCTCAGACCCATTAAAGGTGGCACATACAACGCATCACGCAATACAAGACACGCACCACGCACCATGTATGCGTACGTCTGGATAAATTATTTAGAAATAATTTAACCATTCAACCCTGCGTGTATATAAGCGGTGATCATAATCGGTCTGGGCCTGCTGGTCTGGAATGAAAAGGCAAACAGTGGTAATTGCTAACTTCTCATGTAAGCAGTTACTGCTGTTTGCCTTTGCACTGCTGCCAGCGGGATAAAGATCCCGAGACTGTATAAACTGTATAGCCCGATACTGGCCCGGTAATGGCTCAGTACTGGCCCGCTACTGAGCCGCTACTTGTAGAAGGTATTCTCACAGACTTCATCAGAGAACATCCTCTCCTGAAGCAGCAAATAGACGACTCTCTCCCACTGCTGTTACAATGCTGGCACCGGCGTCTGCGACGCTGGGACAGCATTGGAACAGCAGTCGTTCGACATCATACATTGCATGGGATCGTGACGAAAACCATCAAGTGTCCCGTGCCGTCTTGTCGCCTCCCCCGTGGTCCGCTATCTCTGCCACGGATGCCATTAATTAAGGTGACACCACTGAATAATCCAGCAGGACTCGGCATCTCACGGCACCCCCCCCCCCCCTATCTAGACCGCCTACAACAAGCCTAATCATACTCTTTAACCCTTTGGTGCCCAAGTCTTAAAATCACGTGAAATAGGCCTTATCGACCACAAAAATGTGAATTGTTTCAGCATTAGATTTTCACAAATTTTTGTGGTCGATTATCAACTTTGCCTCGCGTGCATATTATTACATGCAGTCACGTTAATACCTTTTAGTTATGGCTGCAATCTTTTAGCTACTTTGGAAATCAGAAGGTGGGCCAATTAACTGCTAATTAAGACGGGCTTACATTTCAGCGACGATTGACGAGAATAATTACCGCAGATAAAGAACACCCCGAATTAATGGCCCTGGCGTGACAACGGTTAATGATCTTCCCGTTTCTTTGCAAACCTGCTGTATCCGGCCACAAATAACCCGCTTTTTACCGATTAATAAATTCGCAGTTTTGTTAAAAAACACATTTCTTGAATGGCTTTATCTCATCACGCGCGCATCTTGTCATTTTTGGCTCCGGGTTTGTATAAAAAGAAGGTGGCATGATTAACTCAATGTGACAATTTTTAATATGTCTTTCCTCATTTTTCTCAGATTATTTTTTTCTGGACTGAATTATGTGCTCATTGTAACTAATTTTCATTTATCAATTTTATTTAATTTTATTACATCAAATCAATGCTCAGTTATCAAGGACATCAATCTGTTAATTTTTATATTTCACACAAAAAAATCATTTAAAGACGAATATAAATTAGATGTTAAGTAAATGAATCATCTCCAGTGATTAAACGGTGTAATTAAGGGGTCTTTTGTGAGGACACGGGGCGTCGGACGTCGCCGGTAATTAAAGTGTCAGAGCGACATGATCCACATTGTCCGGGCGTTCGTGATGGTCACGATCAATCCCGAATGATCCCGACACCTTCCGATTCCGGATCGCGCAAACTGACAGCACTGTCATTTAGCAGCACATAGCCTAGCAATGCAACAATGCTGAGCCAACGTCGTAGACGTTGGCCCAGCATTGGAGCAACGCTGGTCCGGCGTCGCATCCCATCGGACATGAAGGATTGCGGTGATTAGCACTGTCTGGATCAGGGACTCTGTAAATAGACAGGAGATCCTGATTAGCTATCATCACTTAATGGAGGTGTCCCCGGTGATCAGGTGATGATCGTGGTAATTAAGCACCCTTTGGTGGCTGGGAACACTGATCCCTAAAATAGATAGCAGTGCACAGTGGGGACACTTTGACTGTAGGGATTTATGAGAATTCTGATTCCGAGTGAGGCTGACAGGTGTCGATGATTTGATATATAAGGGAAAGACGCCATGTAACGAAGAAAGACAATTTATCTCTACGTTATATTATTTCGAATAACATAAGCTATATTTTCTTTTCAAACTCATGGTTTTGAAATAAGGATATTTTCTGTAAAATAGTATTTTAAATACACGATTTTACAATAAGGATATTGTCTGCAATATATCTTTTCAAGTACATGATTTTATTATATTATTTTGTTTTATTTCGTCACCTCTTTGTTTTTATTGGAAGAAAATTAAAAATCAATTTCTCAATAGAATAAGTGTACCCTTATATGATTAAAATGCTTTTTGAATATTTATCTCTCTTCAAGTAGTAGTTTTTTTTTACTGTATTTTTTTTCTGGAAAATTGTAGCATGCAAATAGGTAAACTGACATATAAAGATATCTGAGAGTATGCTATACCAAGTCAACACCTAATTACACAGCTTTATAGGCCAATGTATGCTATGAGCCAACGTTGCGCCAATGCCTTGTGTATGGTGGATTCACCTGACTCTCGGGAAAGATACCAGATCCATATTGTAGATTTCTCTCCCAGACTGTCACCCGATGCTGTTTTAATGTTGGCCCAACGTCGCAGACGTTGGGCCATTGCATTGGCATTGGGTGGTGATATCCTTGTGAACTCCGCCTGTTATATATGATCCCGGTGATCCCTAGAGAGTTCAGGGATATAGGGATTGTCTGGTTTCTGCCCCCCCCATCCCCTGGTGGACAGGAGCCAGGTATAGGTGTTGCATGGGGTCCCATGTGACCCCCTCAGCTCTACGGAGGTCTAATATACAGCACTGCTGATGAAAATAAGGGGTTGGTGGATGGCTGCGTGAGGTCACGCCATTAATTGTTAAAACAGGCCGTGTACTTTTAAATACTGTTTTGCAGAATAAAATGTGTCGCATCTTGTGAGAAGTTTTTCTGAAAATAACAAATCCAGTAGTGATATAATTATACGTATTTCACATGAAGTACATTATTATAATTATTAATTTGTGAACATAGGCCCTTATGTCGCGGCATTTCTTTTTCACATTTGTTTCGACAAGAATTCAGATTTTATTAGTGACCTATATATCTTTCAATAATGCATTTAAAAATAGGTTTATAAATCACAGCTCTACCTATCCCGATTTATTAATTCTGAATCAAATTTATCATGTGGCAGCTCTGTAGGTGATAAACCATATATATACAGATTTTCAACCGTGAGCAATATATATATATATATATATATATATATATATATATTTTATAATCCTTTAAAATTTCCATTTGTGTCGAATTAGAACTTCGCTGGTGGATACAGTCATATAGTTTACTTAATCTAATATGATTTCCTTATTATTATATTATATCTTTGAGAGATTTTTGCAGCAAAACGGCCGGGATAGGATATATATAACCATGGAGGGTGCATTTTATAAAGTGAAGTACAAGCTGTAAACACTGCCTTGGGGCTCAGAGGGTTACCATACACGGCGTCCGCTGTGAATGTATCCCCTGGGGTGACAGAGGTCACAGTGCATGGATCAGATCCCGGGATCGCGCGCTGATCCTGCGTGGCTCTACTTCACGTGTCATTTCTAATTTATCAGACTCCTCGTAATTTGTCCGTCTGCGAATTCTGGATCTGAGTCCATACGCGGAGAGGTCCAACCAACGTCACCTGAGCGCTGGCCCAGCGTCGCCGACGCTGGGTCAGCGCTCTGGTGACGTTGGCGGGATCCACCCCTTCCGGATCGGTGGCAGAGATATTAAATGTCGGCGGGTGGATCTCACGGCCGGATTGACGGCCGAGAATTCTGGATCTTGGCTGGTGGTCTTCCCACCATATAGTATCCGTGTCGCCGCGGGGATCTGGATTCTGTGGACGCCAACCCGGGATTCGTGACCCTTTGAGCTCCGACTCCGAGGTGTCATCACATTGTCATATATATTATCAACTTTTTTTAAGAGATGAGATTTTATATAATTTTAATCATGACATTTCCATTCTCTGCACTGAATGTTATGCAGTATGATTTAGGATATGAAAAATGTAGATATTGTTATTACTATATATTATATCTATGCATTGCATTTAATGATTATGTGCATATATAATTTATAAATATAACATAACAATAACAACTCACACACGTCAGTATTATATGATCGATATAATATAAGAATAATAAATCCCAGTGAACGAATTGACCAATGACATACAGTGCCGTGAGATTATTATAATGTATAATTATAAAGAATAACACAGGGTTAAAAAATACAATAAGAATTATAACTGAATACAAATGATGTTTTTTTGTGTTAAATTGATAACTTTAAGGTCAATATTATATGTTAATTTTAATTCTTGATACATATGATATATATAGCCTGTCTATCCAGATACCTCTGTCGACGGGAGAAGAAAAATATCAATCGAATTCTCATACCCGCTAAATTAAATCAGATAGCTGACTGCGAGATCAGCATGCGTGACGCCGCGATACTCTTTACGAGGACGTCTTAGGGCCCAGGGTTCATTTATTAAATCATTTGTACATCGTAATATGGCGGTATGGAATGAGATATCGCAGAAGATGTCGATTCTCGCGGGCTCATTTCACAACTATTTATTATCCATCCATCTGACAGGCTGCTCTACATTTCCAACTAACATGACATTTTGTCACAACAATGCCACAACGTTGTCTCAATGTCTTTTATTCATTATACCAATATAGCTGATGCTTTAATCATCCATTGTCATGATTTCTTTTAGGCATATTAGAATTGAAAAAATATTGTAAAAAAATACGTAATAATAAATGGCCATTATGGTTTTCAGCAAATTGTCTCCTTATATTTTCATTTTTATTACATCAGTCAATTATTTTTTTCACTTTTTTTTATATTTTTGCAAATTTTAATATAACCGATGTTATGTGTAAACTAGAATAAATATTGTTGTTTTGCTCAATCGCTACATATGTGTTCTGCCGTGTAAAGTTAAAAGGTATATCTGCTTACCTTACAAGTGTAAGCAGATACAACTTTTTTCCTTGGCAAAGCCAAAAGGCAGTATATATATGCATGCTGAGCAGATACTGCTTTTTGGCTTTACAGTGCAGTTTCTCAGCAAACACGAAGACTTGACCCAATGTTGTTTCAATATTGGCCCACCGCCTACGGCGCTGCCCCAACATTGAAACAACATTGGGTCAAGTCTTCGTGTTTACTTGGATATACGGTATAATATCTCACTCGTGGCTGACACTTCTAGAAATGGTTCTGCTGGCAATCTCACTGATCAATCACTCGCTGATTCTGGCGTCTGTCTCGGCAGACTATAACTTTACGTGCGCTTACCCCACCCAAGACGTCCGTCTCGGCATCCTTCAGCGTCCCGGCGAGGTCCGCAGGCCCCCCTCCAGTATCAGCCCCCACCCCCCGGGGCTGGCGGCGTCTGCCGATAATCGCGCCGCGGGAGGCGGTGGCATCAATTCGCGGTGCGCGCCGCGCGACCACGGAAACAACTCCGCCGGCGGTGTGCGTTACGCGCTCCTGTCACCTCGCGGATTCCCTGAATTTGTTTACGCCATCCCCTTCCCGTCGCTGAAATCCATCTCGCCCCGTTTGCGCCGCGCGGTTATTATATTGATTCCGCGTGTGTGTGTTGGTGTGACCCTATAGGCGCCGGAAACGAAATACGTTTGAGGAATTTGTGTGGAAAATATATAGTAAAAACGGCGAAGAAAAAAATATTTGTGTAATTGAACTGAAAAAGAGATCTTTGTCATTCACATCAAAATGCCCATTCATATCCATCCTGGAATCGCTGCAGCGATCCCTGGATGGATATGAGTGGACATTTGGAATTCCAACAGTTGAATCTGAGAGGTGAAATCTGCCAAGGACACGGCGGTGGTAATTGACCGAAACAAGTTTGACGGTACTGAATTTCAGAAATCAGGCAAACTCGATATCTGTATCCAGATAGGCCGTATATACCCATCAAAAACAGCAATTGCATCCAGATTTATTTGAATCACGATAACGTGTTCTGCAGGGACAAGAATTTTTTTTTACTATATTATATATATTAATAACTGAAGAAAATTATTTCACGATATTTAACGTTAAATGACAATGTTCAGCTTTCTTGCGTGCACCTTATTTAGATCCTTAATATATTTTTACTACTTGACATTATTAATTTAGGTCTGCAGTTATATTAATTATTTATACGCAAAGTCGCTATAAAAGTAAATGGCCAAGAATACGGAGAATAAAAATATTATTCAATAAAATATGCCAACATATTTCTCTTTCAAGGTAACACAATTTTTAGTAAAATGTGCGCAATATATGTAACTCTGGAGCCTTCTAGCTAGATAAAAACCCAGAAAAAACATTCGCAAATTCCCTCATTAGAATAAGATTTATGACAAGTGCTTGGCAACATTAGTGAACTGGGACCAGAGCCATGCAGTTCGCAGCCATTTCACTATCAGCCACAGGGCCATTGGCAGCCACAGTCACGATGCAGTGCAAAGGCAAACAACAATAACTGCTTACTTTCAAGGAAGCAGTTACTGCTGTTTGTATTTGCACTGGTCGCTACCCTGGTATTAGTGGTCATTTCTGGTCATTATTTCTTACTTTACGAGTAGGTGTGACTTTTGTCATTGTAATGCCCCCTCCAGTACTTAGTCACATACTTAGCTATAATGTCCACTTGTTTGCCATGGTTTGCCACCGACTACAAAAGAAATGCGCCTTTTGTTTTCCTATCTATTTCACCCTGGCCTGGTCAATTTCACTTTAGCGGACTCCCCCACCCCACCACCGCTCTATAGTCAGAGTGAAATCGACCACAGCCCTAGGGAGAGCGTCACCGTTCATTCATTACAAGCATTTGAACATGTCAAATCCCTCGGGATATATAGTGATTTATTTGTGACATCCTAATATAAGTAAACGTTTCAAAAACTGCGGTATTTTTTATTCAAATATATATATCTGAAACAGGTTTTTCACATTATATTGCATATTCTGTTCGAATCGAATAATTTCCCTAGTGAACTTCCCCGGTGCCTAAACTGTTTAATGGTATATTTCACAGACCGTTAAATCGGTGAATGGGGCGAGCAGACCCTCTATGGAGATTTCAATTGCAAAGACAACTTTCCACCCCGTGCATCAAAACTTGAGGGCCGCACGCAAACGAAACATTTAATTTCAAACGACCACAATTATTGTAACTACATGTATATATATACGTTTGGGTTGGGGTGGGTGGGCGTTGCCACAACAAAAATTGCAACAAAACCAAAACGTTGACCTAAAGTTTGGATAACCCTTTGTATAATACACTGCAGCAAGCACGAGGCGTTGATACAATATTGTTTTGATGTTGGCCCGCTGTCTTAGATGTCGGCCCACCATTAAAACAAAATTGGCTCGACGCCTCGTGTTTGATGGGTTGTGGCGTCAAATAACAGTCGTTGGAATTGAAATATTTGCTGAATCAGCAAGAACGTGTTTTTTTTATTTTATATATATATGTGACTAATTTCTACGCACGTGAAGATGTGGGTCACGACAGCAAAACCTGCACTTTAGGTGAGTTAAATAACATTTCATATAATACGTCATATAGTAAAGAACGACCTGTATATAATATAGGCCTATCCGCTTAGCATTGGCAAAAGGCAGTAACTGCTTACTTGAAAAGTGGGCAGCTATACTGCCTTTTGCACGGCAGTATATTTGTCAGCTACGGGGACATATCCCAGATATAGAGGAGTGCCAAATTAGTGGCGAATAAAACTATTAATTGGGATGGCGGTGCAAGGCATCATCCCAACACACGCGAGATATCCACCCAACGTCATTCCAACGCTGGGCCAACGTCTTTTAAGTCGGTCCATCATTAAATCAACATTTGGTAAATATTTCGTGCTGATGACACTCTGACTAAGAGAGCATGCTATCTTATCTAGAGATACGGGGTGATGATGGACAGGGAAAGGATGCGCCATTTGTTGCCTCTCGCTGCCATGGCAGCCGGACCGCAGCAGCAGCAATAACGCGCACTTTATGGAATGAACAAAGGCGTGTTATTGTCGCGTTTTTTCGGCGTGTCGCGACCCCAGAACGCTAAACCATCGCAGACAGACACACAATGTAAGTTACGACCGCACAGGAGAGTGTGCAGTGCGACAAAGACAAACAGCAGAAACTGCTTACTTTTCAAGTAAGCAGTTACTGCTGTTTGTCTTTGTCGCATGCTGCCATAATGAGCGTGGTGATTGTCACCATGTCACTGAGACACTGATGACGTTTAGCATTGTGCTCTCTGAATCAAAAAAATATTCTAAATAGACGCTAAACTGTTTTTTTTTTGGATCTATATCTATATGTACAGTGAAACACTTTATAGCCTACTGAAAAAAAAACAGATGCGACCCGGTCTGGCAAAATGAGTCGCTGATATGAATATTATAGAGGTATTAACTTGTTACAGATCCTTAATCGACACAGAATTACCTATCACACAACCTTCTAGCGTATTTAGCTCAAAAACTCAGAGAACTATGATGTCTGATATTGCATGATTTTCGAAAAAATGAAAAATGGCTTTGTGAGTTCAAAAAGGCAGTATATTTACACTTTTTATAAAAAGCAATTGGATTAAAATGAACTAAACAAAATAAATATTTCTTTCAACCCCAAGTCATTAATAGACGTGATATGATGTTAAAATTTGTGTACTTGAAAAGTTTGATCGCCAGGTTTTTTACATTGCAGTAATATTTCCTATTTAGGCCTGTACTCATTAGTGATTCATGGTAGCATGCACCTAAATAGAAACAATATATCACTGATTTAAGTATGAATACACGGGAATTTAATCGGCTAATTTGAAACATAAATGACGATATCAGTCATTATTTACTTTCATAATAAAGTACTATCACAAGTACTAGCCCCTTATAACATCTATTCTACTTTGCGAAGACAAAAGGCAGATACTACCTATTGGCTTTGCATGGCAGCATAGAAGTGACATTACTATCACCAAGGAGGTTCAATATGCTTGCTATCACATTATCTATTGACAACCCACATAACAAATATGTGGTACAAAATACTTGGTGGTTTCATATGAAAAGCAAATGACGTCAAGGTGACAAAAGAAAAGGGTATCGAGTTATATAATGCGTAACTAGTGTTATACCATTTGCCCAAAAAACATAACATAAGAGAAGTCGAAACCAAATAATTATGTTCAGAATATATTCATCAAATAAACATGCTTGGTGCCCAATTTCTTCTCCGATCTATAATCATATTATTTATTGTATTTGGTACTGGTATGTGTTTTTTCTCGCGAATATAGCTATCAGAAAAAGCGAGAATAATATGCACTGTATATATATACGCGTCTAATACAGGCTACCTCAAGATAGAAGAGGTTGTTATAGATACTTTTCGGTATGATATAGGCCTTACAGGTTATACCATACAACACTAAAATATTAAATGTATACAATGCATGTAATCTATAAAAATAATAAATTTAGGCGGAAATGCATTATCCATTTCTGATATAGGCCTATGTAATTAGATCTAATTGACGGGTTCACAAATAAAAATATTTTTACAAGTATAATTTAAAACAGTCCATGTAACTTTCTTAATTGGTAATTAAGACACAATTCTCTCAAGCGTTTAAATAAAGACTTTATATACATTGTGTCCTTTTTTGCGATCCACAACAAATTTTAAATGAAAAAATATATATAATACTACCCGGTATGACTGGGCCGCCTAACTGCGATGTCATCAGGGTAATATAATACTGACTCAATAAACAAACGACTTTTTTATTATTGTCATTTCAAACAACGCGACGCCTTCAAATGCGCTATTAACTCTTTACCAGCCAAGTTATTTAATTGGAATTTTCACTCACGCGATGTTGTGTATCGCGTGGATGAGAATTATTCAGATTTGACAAAATGGAGGTGAGCGGTTTTGTTGTATAATGTCACATTTTATATTTACCATGCTTGAAAGCCGATAAAAAGCTGCTAAAAAAATAAAAGCTAATATTGTGACTGGCGGTTAAAGGGTTGAATTATTAAAGCGACACAATCAGGCTAAATCATCAAAAAATCTCAAAAAGTTCTTATTTCGGACATGCATGTCCAAAATATGAAATACGGGAATTTCGTCTTTATAACATGGTAAATAAAATGCGCAACACAAAAAATTAAAAAATTGTATAGTTCTAGTCCATGGACATGTTTACATCATATGGTGATTTTAAGAACCTAAAATAAAAATACAGATTTGTTTATGATTTTAACCTGATTGTGTCGCCTTAAACTATGAGCAAGACAAATTAAAATTAAATTATGTTATGTTTGTTTGTTCATGCATCAACGGAACTCCTCAAGGTCTACTATAGTTTTACAACATGTCTATACACTTGTTAAGATTTATCTTACAAACGAGCGTATTCCGTCACCTTTCAGGCCCCAACCCTTTAACCGCCAAATTATTCAATTGGAATTTTCACCCACTTGAAGTTGTGTCTCGCTGACGCGATCCACAACTTCAAGTGAGTGAAAATTATTCAGATTTGACAAAATGGAGGTCAACAAATTTTAAATCTTGCTGACTAATAACACTTTTTATCTCTAACAGGTTTAAAAGGTGATATGTAATGTGCTAATAAAAAATGTAAAAAACGAATATGGACGGCACCGGCGGTTGAAGGGTTAAAGGTCGTATCGGTCACCTTACAAAGTGGTTGATACGAACCTGTATAATACGATGTTGACGAGTTAATCCTTTTATTGCTTAGACATGATCGACGATAAATAAACAATTAGCCAAGCTATGCTATAAATCAATCAATTAATCGGAAGATTCGGCAGATCACAAAGATCGGAGCGCGTTACGCCGATAGCATACACATAGCAGATCCCGATATGAACGTGGATCGGTGGGATTAAAACAATCCTACATAAAGATCAACGTAAAACATATATTTCCCGCAACATTGATCCAATGTTGACTTTGTGTAGGGCCAGCTTAGTAGATGCGGGCCCAACACAAAGTCAACAATGACTTATATTAGGAATATCGTGTTCTCTGGGTGGGCTTAAAAATAAAGCATAATAGCAAGAACATAATAGTATATATATATATAGACCTATAATATCTATATATATCTACATTATGTGTTTAAAACGCATTGTAATCTGGGTATTTATTATATATAATTTATCGCAACTTTTATATCATAAGCAGATAGATTTTTTGTTTTCGATCGAGAGATATCCCTATAAATATTAGCATATTTTATACATATCTTCTTATCAAGACCCACAGTACAATATGATTAGCATCATAACCATACATAAAAGCACATCTGCTGTCAATTAATTAATGACATGATCTGTTGACTTTTTGTACATGAGTGATCTCAGCATGAGGGTATTTCTGGTGTACCTTCTCATGAGGCCATACAACAAAAAATGAAATGAATCGGGCTTTAGGCCACCTTTGTGCACATATAGGCTAAACTGGGCCAGGAGAACCTCCTGAGGATGGTGAGATGATTGAGATGACACTGTCCTCCAGACACATGATTCGAAATTCGAGCCCTGGCGGTCTGAGGCCGAGCACGCTACCTCTCGGTCACGGAGGCTCCCCACAATACTAACTTTCACACGTGGATGGGGAAGAAACAATTTTGTTTCTTTCAAACCGCCGAGACCGGGAACCGAACCCCGGACTCTGGCGTGAAAGGCAGCAGTGCTAACCACTACCCTAGGGCCATACAACACCTGCTCTATTGCTTACATAATTACTCTCATAACGGTAGTCTAGACGTTGATTTTTATGATTCAATTTCAGCTGGTATTTTTTGTGTTAAAGTTCAAAGAGCAAATAATGGCTGTCTTGCTGAATTTGCATTTGGCGCGGAATTTCCAAATGTAAAAAAAGCATATAATAATAAAAATTATAATAACGCGATATATATCTCAGTAAACAAGAAACATTTGTATAACATTTATACAACGTCGGACCAACGACTTCGACGCTGGTTCAACTTTGTATAAATGTAATAAAAATGTTTTGTATTCACTGCGTACCTGGATGTGAACGATATCTGATATTTTTTAAATAAAATCAATTCTATAAAAATTAACGCTATATACCCATTGAAATCATAATGAGTGGATATTCAATTTAATGTAGGCCTGCTACAGTTACTGGGTAGTTTATAAAATGTTATTTTCATTTACTACGAGGTGTGAATTGCGGTAGCAATTCCCACCTCGTAGTGAATAAAAATAATTAATTTTTGTGCATAGGCCCCTATAGATAATGGTTAATTAATTAATTAATACATGGTGTGGTGAAGCAATCATTATGAGAAAATTTTGGTGAAATATAGCGGTATGACCGGTGCATTTATGTTGTATACAGATAGTATAACCACCAAAGCAATAGTTCAATTTATGATCAAAATTAAACCACTATTGGCTAGAATTTGACACATTTAACAAATATAAATATACGCAGACTAATCTATACATGATATATTAATCATCACACAATATCACAATCAGCCTCTAGCAACCATAGTGTCGTGTGGGCCACTATACTGAGTAGTACACGCGACTCTCTGATTGCTAGGGGACGACATTGTAAACATATTGCCTTACCTCCGGCTTTGCCGTCTCTGGGATTGACGCCGTCAAATGTCTTGCTGGTCATTTTGAACAGGAGGTCCAGGGGGGAGTCGTTGGGATTGGGGGGCATCTTTATTTCCTCCACATCTATCTCCTCATCGTGTGCGTCCACGGTGGCTGGGGAGGCTGACCTGCTACTGCTCGTGTCATCCCAGGGTCGAATATACCCCCGCGGTTGCGAGGCAGCGGCGGCGGCTGCAGCAGCCGCCGCCGCCGCCGCCGCGGCAACCGGGTGCTGCAGCTGGTG
The DNA here is from genome assembly GCA_964017125.1 of Flabesymbios commensalis. NCBI lineage: Eukaryota > Metazoa > Annelida > Polychaeta > Terebellida > Flabelligeridae > Flabesymbios > Flabesymbios commensalis. The sequence continues at coordinate 21,397,365 of OZ024912.1, forward strand.
ATGCAGGTGATGAGGATGTCTTGAACTGCTGGTGAGGTGGTGGAGGTTGTTGTTGTGGTTGTGGATGTTGGAACTACCTGGTGGAGACGCCTTGCCCACCCTGCCGCCCAGAATGTCCGATATCGAGAAAGCGGAGGGTTGCCGGTTTGGGTTCACCGCTGGAGGGTGGAGATGCTGCATGGCTGCAAGCCTCTTAATCGGCTGAAACCTGTCTCCCATTTCTATCATCGTGGAAGAGGTCCTGCTCCTCTGCTGCAGCCTCACAGACATGGTTGTTCAGTTCGTCCTGATAATCTTGGATATAGCCACGCTGACACCACGGGTGACAGTCACCAAGGCAACGGCGACAAACACCAAAACAGACGCACAGTTTACGTGTGTAATTGTCTCATAAACTGAGTTTTTATAATTGGGATGTTGATGAGACTTCGCAGGGTATTCACTGGAGAACATACACCATGGAGTAGTGGTGGTGGTGGTGGTGGTGGTGAATGCCAAGTTGACTGCAGAGCATATTATAATATAGGAGCCAGCTGGGCTTCACTCAGCTGTCAAACACCTCAATCACACGCCTGATGATCCGCACATCCGACAATTATGATCCCGGCACGGATCCAGATCACAAAAAGCTTTTACCAGGATGTCGCTGGGGCTGGTCTGTGGATGTAATCCCTGTGGCTCGCCGGCCGGCGCGGGGCAGCTGTCAAGTCACACGTATTATCTGCGGGATTGGCCTGCTACCGTGGCCTGTTCATTACTCCTCATATCCCAGTGGGTGATGTACATCACTTCTTGGTGTGAACACAAGCGTACGTCCTGATGCACCACTCAGTACAGTGTGAAACTCATCATGTATACTGTGATCAGGTGAGAGGTCACTCACTCAAAACAATATCCTCCTCATATACGTGCATCAGTGGTTATCACCACATATTTTTCAATTTGCTCCTTCCTTTTTTGTAAAAGTTTACATGCAGTTTTCCATCGTTAAATCATTTTTTCTGTTTTTATCGACTGTGCGACCGCAAATTGAGACAATCGGTGTATAAATTAGCCCGCGATATTACTACAGCTAACTTTTCTCGAGTGTTTTCGAAAACCTGTAGAAGTCGATGTGTGTAGTTAGATGACGTTGGGTGGGTAGCCGCAGGCCTGCTGCGCATAGACTGACGAGGTTAGTCAATCTGCTGGCTTCTCCAGACACATTCTCATGTCTCGTGTTTTCACGGGTGTAATAATCTGTCGGGATTAGGGGGGTGGGGGGTAATGGGGGGTGGGGATGAGGGCGCGGAGCGAGCTGGGACGACCGCCTGTTATCCCGTCTGCCGCCACGGCGCAATCATCGCCGGCCACCGAGCCAAACTATGAAAGTCTAAACAAATTAGCGCGGGAGCTGTTAACGTGGTGAAGTGATATAAACCACACAATCTGCGAGCTGTAAACTAGAGGCTCGGCGAACTATACCCCGTGTAACGAGTACCAACCAGCTGGTAACACTGATATCTGCAGCGGGGAGGGGAGGAAGGAGGGGGAGGGGTGAGCAGACGGGGGACATAAACCCAAAATTGGGTTAATGCTGGGCCAGCGTCTGCTACGCTGGCCCAGCACAAACCCAGCATTGGTGTGGCGTCTCACACGGGCTGGGCGAGGCTCTCCCGCTGCTTCCATCACTCTCTCCGCCAACGCCCTCCCCTCCCCGCTCACGTGGCATAGATAATAGATAATCACCCGTGCCGCGCGCCCATTGGCCGCCGCTGGAGGGGGCGGGCACGCAGGCCACGCCCCGACCAATCGCTGCGCGGCCGGCTAAACGACTAAATTAATTAGCGGGCCTCTTCAAAGGCGGACTGGGCGGGTGCTGCGGGGAGAGGATAATGACAGCGCGGTTGACCCCGCCACAATTAATTGCTGGTGTTGACGATGCTAGCTGAGGGTAATGATGCTATCTGTTTACGTGAGGGTGACACGGCTGGTGTGCCGTACAAAGCCAGAAGGCAGTATCTGCTTACTTTACAAGTAAGCAGATACTGCCTTTTGGCTTTGCAGAGCAGTATGCCTTCACTAGGGGTTCACAAAGCGCTCACGGAGCCACATACCCCAGGGCCCCTGTCAACACGAGCATTGCTGAGTTAAACAGTGGTAACTGTTTCCTTGAAAAGTAAGCAGTTACTGCTGTTTACGGGACAACAAACCGCGCATGCAAAAATAACCATAGGCCTATCCGCATTTTAAATTGTGGGCTATAGATACGCTCTGAAATAAAACGTGTCTTCAATCGGGAGATATAAAAATGACTGCACTCAATTTGAACAAATTTGAAAAAAAATCACTTAAACTGGGGAGGAAATATTAATCAAAGTACAATAAGACATTGACACGTCTTTTTTTCGCTTTTTAATGTGTAGACGCATAGAAGAAAAGTGGAGGGGGCCCTGGTTCAGCGGCTAACTCTGTCTACTGTCACACAGGAGCTCTGTAGTCGAACACAACCAAGATATTCATAAGACGCACTAAAAGTGAACGGCCCATGTAGCATATAGCTCACATACAAACTAACACAATCATTAGATACACATGCCAACAATTACCCACCCAGCAAACACGATGCACCACTGAGCCGTAGTTGGGCTGAGGTTGGACCACCGTCTCCGACGCTTGCTGGACAACAAACCTAACCCACATGTAAACATAATGAGCTGAATCCCCTTCAAATCCAACCAACACAGTTGTGACATAAACCAGCACAGCACAATATAAGCAACCCAGTAAACACAAAACATTTGTATAACATTTATACAACGTCGGCCCAACGTCTTCGACGTTTGTCCAACATTGTATAAATGGTATACAAATGTTTTGGGTTTGTTGGGAATGCATGCGTATAGGCTGTGCATTCACATATACGTATAGTGGTTATATGGCGTATTATCACGGGACGACCTGTCACTCACAATATGTTCGCTATACTCTAGAAGCGTGTTGGCTACGTCACCGTCACCACGTACCCTCGTATCGTGTTTACCGCAAGGGTTTCCAGTAGGTTAACTAAAATGTAAATACCCATTGCCCACCCCCTGGATCAAGGTCTACGCTTGTGCAAAATATTAAGCAGATCCATCAATGGCAGGGTGTGTCTACATAACCTGCGACGATGGGCCAGCATTAATTCAAAAAGTTTGTTTACCGGAAGCGCTTCCAGTTAAGTAGGGGTATACAACTTTAAATGCGAATTGGCCATACTCTGAGCAAAGGCCTACGCTTGTGCAAAATATGAAGTTAATTCATCAATGGCAAGGTGGTTTGTATAAGAAAGGTAGACCAATAAGAAAGGTAGACCAAATGGAGGTATACTTTTCCTCTATAGGTCTATGTATAAAAATCATTTGGAACTTGTGCCATGTAAACATGAAGATCTACTAATTGTGCGTATAGATGGACGAGCAATTGGTCATGTCAGAGACCTATATTTAATTAATGTTTATGTTCGCCATGACATACCTGCTGATAGCCATCCGATAATGGATGATGTAGAATCCGCCTTAACGACATATGGTATACTAGGCGATACAATTATAATGGGTGATCTGAACGCAGGAACAGGTGAATTAGCTGATATATGTCCCACCTCATCTATTAAGAATGTACCTACAGATAACGCTACACATTTAGACGATATAAAGTCACGCCGTAACTGTGACGAAATTATCAATACCTCTGGTAAAAAAATAATTGAATTATGTCAATCCTCTGAACATGTTATTTTAAATGGTCGATTTCTGGGTGATTCGATGGGATATTTCACATATATAAGTGATCGAGGCTGTAGCACTATTGATTATATCATTAGTAATTACAATGTTTACATGTTAACAGAGTATGTTCGAGTATCCCCACAAGAACTGTCTGACCACTGTCTCATTGAAGCTTGTTTTAAGTTCAAATCAAATGCAAACTGTAAAAATAAGCAAAAAAGTAAACTCCACAAACCATACGCGAAAATTAAGGCAGACCAGAATCAAAAGGTAGCTTATGAATTAGCACTTCTAGAATCACAGTCCCAAGATACACTCATAGATTTCTTACAAGAAGGATACAAAAAAGAAAATATAAATATTGCGGTTAAAGATTTCACTAATATAATCATAACAGCAGGTAAAAAGGTATTTAAAGTAAATGAAAGCAAACATGGCAATAACCGCAAACGTAAAAATCAAAATCCCAAGCGTAAGTGGTTCGATACTGATTGTACCTCTCTAAGATCGGACATAAGGACCATAAAACGTAATATGACTCGAAGACCGTTTGATATTCAGCTTCAACTACTATATCTAAATAAATGCCGGAAATACAAGAAATTATTGAAACAAAAGCAACGAGGTTTCAGAGATAACCTGGTTGGACGTCTGGTTAATATGGCAAACACCAATCCTTCTGAATTTTGGCGCACACTCGATACACTAAAGAATTTTAACAATTCTAAAATTTCACATTCGAACAATATTGAACCGGATGAATGGTTTCAACACTTTAAGTCATTAGCATCAAAAACAATAGAATTAAATGAGGAGCGTAAAGGCATCCTTGACGAATTATCTAATCTTGAAAACTCCACGCACTATGACTACCAAGAAATACTTAATAAACCAATCACGATAAGTGAAGTAAAATCTATAATAAAACAACTCAAAAATGGAAAAAGTCATGGAGACGATTTAGTGATTAACGAAATGTTAAAATTTGGCGTAAATATATTGGTACCTGCCCTAACTAAGTTATTTAATCGTGTCCTTGAATCTGGAATTTTTCCTTGTGACTGGAACACTAGTTTCCAAGTACCACTATCCAAAAAAGGTGATCCATTGAAATGCGATAATTATAGAGGTATCAGTATAACCAGCTGTCTAGGCAAGGTTTTTACTAACTTGATAGCAGACCGAATTGAGCAGTTCCTGTCTCATCATAATAAATTATCCATTTATCAAGCTGCGTTTCGCAAGAAACATGGCACAAACGACCACATATACACACTGCAATCCCTTATCACAAAGTACGTGAAGAGACTAAAATCGAATTTGTATTGCTGCTTTGTAGATTTTCGCAAGGCATTTGACTGCATATGGCGGGATGGGCTATTACTAAAATTGCGACGCTTAGGGATTGGGGGAAATATATATACCCTGATAGGCAATATGTATCATAATACCAGATCATGTGTAAAATTACCAGAAGGAGTTACAGATACCTTCTCGACTAAAGTAGGCATTAAGCAAGGCGATAGCTTGAGCCCAATGCTATTCAATATATTTATCGATGATGTAAGTGATATATTTTGCCCAGTAAATAACAGCGCCGTTTCATTAGACACATCAACTTTTAATTGTTTAATATATGCGGATGACCTGTTAGTATTATCAAGCACAGCAACTGGTCTACAAAATGCGTTGAACAATCTACATAACTACAGTGTTAAGTGGGCCCTTGAAATAAATATAGAAAAGACAAAAATTATTATATTTACAAACAAAAAGAAAAAAGAGGAAGGATGTACCTTTAAAATTAATAATATAGAAATAGAAGTTGTTACTTCATTCAACTATCTTGGCATTGTTATGAGCTCTAATGGTAAATTTACTGCTGCAGTGAAATCTCTAAAAGATAAAGGTATGCGTGCTTTGTTTAAAATACACACCATACTCAAATCTTAGAAAGTTCAAAACCCTATTGTCTCATTAAAGCTTTTCGATTCAATGGTAAAACCGATTTTATTATATGGTTGTCAGGTATGGGGAAATGATTATATCAATTACGAATCAAAAGATATACATCATTTAGACAGAATTCCCTTTGAGGAAGTGCAAAATAAATATTGTAAGTTGTTGTTATGCGTCGGCCGGTTTACATCAAACATGGCCGCGCGAGCAGAGTTGGGACGTCATCCGCTGATGCTTAGTGTAGCGGCACTACAAATAAAATTTTGGAACCAAATTTTAAAATCCCCCGGGAAACTTATATACAATGCTTATCAGGAGGATATACGCAACGATAGCCGTGGTGTCAAGAATTGGATCACGGGTGTTAAAATAGTTTTAGAACGGTGTGGACTAACTCATTTCTGGCAGAATCAGACAATACCAAGCAATTTTAACATCTCAAAATGTGTCTACAATATTTTAAAGCACAAATATGAAAACTTATTTTTCAATTCTATTAATTCAGACACAGGTGTAACTAAAACTGGGGGTAATAAGCTTAGAACGTATGCTAAATTAAAACATGAATATAAAATGGAAAATTATTTAAATTTAAATTTAGAACTACATTCTAAAAAAGCCATGGCAGAGATTCGTGTTAGCGCACACAACTTAGAAATTGAACGGGGTAGAAAAAACAAGCCTGCAAATGAGCGTTTTTGCCGAAACTGCAAAACTATGGTGGAAGATGAAGTTCATTTTATTAGCGACTGCCCTATCTACGAATCACTCAGAAATGAATACTTGCCTCGTCGGCACCAAAATCCCGATGCATACTTTATCAACCTCTTTAAAACTTCAGATACAGTGAAATTAGAAAACCTTGCCATCTTTATCAGACGCGCTATGACACTGAGAAAAGAAAAACTATATCAAAACAAATAACAGTTTTTCTTCTCTCGTGGTGATCCATACACATAGACGTCAGCCACACCATGCATTAATATGTGTGTATATATATATATCATGTATGCTATGTATTTTTCTTAATATATTATTGTTTTCTGTGTATACCAAAACGATGTACTGCATTGTATGGAATAAATTGAATGATAATAATGGCTATGATATAGGCTCTGTTCCGCTCCTATAATATAATCAATTTACAGACTGACACGACGAATGTCACACATGGGCGGCTGAACATGTCTTAACCTCTTAAAGCAAATATTTTTATATAAATCGTTGATACCAAAGGGGCTTTTTCAATTTAAAATCATCATTTTTTTAATTTGAAATCATCATAAATGTCTTAGTTAGCTCTTTCAGATTAATTTAAATACTTGTACCTATATTATAGGCTACGGACATTAGAAATATTTATATTTTTTCAGTACATGACGAACTTTCAATTATTCTTGCTCTGAATATAATATTATCTGACAGCGCGCGCTGATCATCGCTGGTCATTCAATAAGGAAAATAAAAAAAAACAGGGGTTTTATCTCACAACCTCCCAATAAATGTATAGAATCAAATCGATTCTATTTTATATAGATTAAAATAATTATTGATAAATTCAAAAGATGAATTCACCAATACGATGTAAACCATTGTCCAGTAATAATTTCTGGAACATTTAACCCTCTCAGCGCGGGGACAGTCTTTATACGTCAGAATCTGATGTCTACAGACGTCAGATTCTGACGTATAAAAACGGTCCCAGCGCTGAAAGGGTTAAAGCCCGAAGACATTGAACGAATGTTTGTTTTTTGATGGCCCAGTGTCTCAACTCAATGGGCCTAGCAAACATGATGCGGGTGACGTGATCATGGTCACATGCTTCTAGAGGAGTGAACACATTATGAGCGATATGTTATCTAGTATATACTGCGACGCTAGCCCAACATTAAACGAACATTGTTTCAATGTGTCGTGTTGCTGGGAACACACATATTATATGCATTAAAAGTGGTTAAAATATTCATTATTTTTTAAATATAAGTTTTTGTCCAATTTCTTAAACCACCCAGGTGCTATGGTTTAAATATTCGAGGACATATCTACGTAACACTCCAGCTAATGACCTCCAAGGCGGGGGCCCTAGGGTAGCGGTGAGCACCGCTGCCTTTCACGCCAGAGTTCGGGGTTCGGTTCCCGGTCTCGGCGGTTTGAAAGAAACAATGTTTCTTCCCGATCCACGTGTGAAAGTCAGTATTGTGGGGAGCCTCCGTGACCGAGAGGTAGCGTGCTCGGCCTCAGACCGCCGGGCCTCGAATTTCGAATCCTGTGTCTAGAGGACAGTGTCATCTCAATCATCTCACCATCCTCAGGAGGTTCTCCTGGCCCAGTTTAGCATATATGTGCACAAAGGTGGCCTAAAGCCCGATTCATTTTATTTTTTTATTAAATTCCAGACGTGAAAAACGAGTTGAGACGAGTTGAGTTTCGACTATGAGAACGCGGCTGTGAGATCGTTGAAAAAAACGTCTTGGGTCGCTCCCAAGTCCAGCTTGCAAACCAGTCATTAGACACAATCAAAACAACACTTAGCAACACAAGACAATACAAACCACATACAATATTCATTCACAAAATATCAAAGCAAGTAGAAACTTCAAACAAATCCTCGGACACACGCCACAACACAAACATAATATAGCAACCACACTCATATTGAAAACTCAAACCATGATAATTAACATATTATCCCACCTCATGTCACCCCGAAGATGTATTGTGATGCAACAACATAAGATGGTGGCAATATAAAAACCCACAGCGTATGAAAATAATCTACAAATGTATCCTCTGTAACATCCATCCCATCACAGTGCATGTATATACAAATATAAAAATCCACAAATCTATGCCCCCATAATAACCTACAGTCTTTAACAATATAACAATCCGTACATAATGTATGCCCCGATACAAATCCATAGTTTATACCAATGTGCAATAAGAACCCACAAATACATTACAACCCATAATGTACACTACCCTAGCACTTAAAGTTTGACCCCCCCGTTGACCAATGCATCCCCACACCATGACTGATTGGTTGGCTTTTCATAGGGTTTATGAAGGTACTCTGGGGGAACCTCTCACCGTGTGTCTTTTAAACTCTAACACGCCCATCGTTGTAAGACGTTGTAATCTGCTCTCGTCTGACAAGACGAGCATCACCCACTGGTCAATTTAGGGGGGGGGGGAGGTGGTGCTGGTCACATGTTATGTACAAGGGTAGTGTATTTCAAAATAATAATTCACATCTGTATGTCACCATAACTATAATAGCTTCTGCAGGCATTAAAGATGGCACAGGCCTACTTTTTAATAGTGGCCCCATCGTCTTTGCATGGGGTCAAACTGATGTGAAACGTATTGAATGACTCCACATTATCGTGTTATACTTGGATCAAAATGTTGCCGACTGCGTAATCCCAGGTGTCCGTATATAATTTATAGGGCTTATTGGTCTGGGGGTATGCTAGGACGCTATCAGACAGTAGGGCTTTCTTCAGGGAGTCAAACGCCATCTTTTTGACCAGTGACCCCTCTTCGGGCCAGGGCAATTAGAAGGGCAGCTATGTTAGCATAATCTGGTATAGTCTGGTGGTAATACCTCGTCATCCCCAGAAACCTTCTTACCTCAAAACTGATGTGGGTGCTGTCATTGTGGCGATGTCTCTTGTTTTCTCTGGATCGCTTGTGATGCTGTCCGTGCCTACGATGTAGCTCAGCATCTTGACTTCGGTGTGTGCTTATTAAGGGTGACACCAGATAAGTGCAGGATAGCTGCTATCCTGCACTTATCTGGTATCACCCTTAAGCCTGTGTGTCTCAGTCTGTCCATGATGAGCTTAAGGTGCTCTTCTGCACTTCCGCTGTAGATGATGCTATCGTCGATGTAGACGAAACAGCACACACCGATAAATCCATGCAAGACAAAATTGCTGGGGCATTCGCCAGGCTGAACGGCATTCGTGTTGAAGTCAAATAGTCATCTGTGGCAAGTGAATGCTGTTTTGTGGCGGTCCTTGGGGGATACTGGAATTTGCCAGTAGCAACTTTTGAGGTCTAGGATGGGGAACATCTTTGCCCCACCTAGCTGATCGAATATGTCTTGTATCAGGGGTAGGAGGTAGGTATTTCAGCAGTCTCAGACCTCTGTAAAGCTTGGAGGGTCGAGCGCAGGACAACCACAGCTTACCAGTCAGGTGGAAATTTCACGAAGGGTGGAAAGGTGGTATAAAGTTTTTTTGATGATTGATTTTGGTTCATATGGGTCAGGGGTGATAATTTCCAGAGGGTGTGTAAAAGTTTACCCAGTGGCATTTTTTTAAATCCAAGATGGCCGCTAAAACTTCATGAAATCAGTATTCTCACATATACATCTTTGGAGCACCAGTCTCGGTTTTATCAATGGTACCATGTCTTAGAGGGTTTCTGCAAGATTCTTCACCCCCGCAAAGACAAAATACGGTACATCCAATTTTTGAGCAATTAACATTTGCAGTGTGACAACTCGGACGCTTACAGTTGCACTATTATCACCATATTTTTTAATTTATTATTATTAGAGACGCACAGTTTAGGCTTATAATCACATTTGCAGCCACGAGGGGTGCTATTAGGCATGGGCATACCCCATGAGTATGCATGCCTAGTTGTGGTCCCACTTGAAACGAGAAACCTGTTGCGTGGGGACAATGCGTGTATATATTATGATCAGAGGTGCATGACGACGTAGCCCCTTTAAGACATAATCCTCATACTATTGTTATGTCCTTATCGTCTCACAAGCAGCGCCGCTTGCTTACTAACACCTATACTACTCAGTATCAATTGGCAGATCATGTTTCTCACTATATTTGTCGTTTGATGTTGTTTATTTTCATAACAAACTAGCAATAGCAGTGTCAAGTATTCATGAGGGACAAAGAAACCACCAATGCCATCAGATGTTGCACTTAATCAAGTACCCCCACTTTCGTTCCTTGCAGGTAAAATTATTACAGATTATCACAGAGGGGAGGACCTATTCAAATGATGCAGCTTTTTTAAGTATGTAATAACTAATCCAAACTGTCCCGAGTGCAATGATTAGCTACAACACCATATGGTGTCGTCAATCCGGAATGCTGCCCTTGCCAAAGACAGATGTGACATTCCTTAATTGATAACCCCCCTACTGACCCTGATACTAAATATTAGAACTGCCATTGAAAAAGGTTTGTCATTTACAAAACAATCTAGACAAGAAGTATTAATTTTCCCTTGCGATCAGCAGTTGTATAAGGTGACAATAACCTTTTTCATAATCCAACATATCTTGAATGTGTAGTTCCTATTCCAGTTGGTATGCATATGTTAATGAACTTTGTGCATTCCATCGCCATACTTATGGCTGGAAGTGGCATTAACGTCCTGACTGATGCATTTAGGAGTGTTCATAAAAGGCCAGTTGGAAAAAATATCTCCAAAACTTTCGAGAAATGCGTTTGTTGGTTAAAGAGGTGCTACGATCTGTGATCATGACAGAATTAGTCAATCGCGCCAGTTACAGCCGAACAGTGAAACTGTGGAGAGATAGTCTGGTCAAACCCGTACTAATTATGATGGCATCTTCTGCTGCACATGCTATGTTTGCTGCAAAAGAAATGTTACATTGCTTTCATTCTGCTGGTTGCCACAAATACAGCCAGTTTGATGTTCATCACATAAAAGGATTGAATCATATGTGCTGATGAAAAACTGCAAGATGGTGCCTTTGTTCGCCATATTCCAGGCATATATAATGCAACATGGACCGATATGTTCACTGAGAGTACATATATGCGTCTGGCTCCTGATCCGGCGGGAGCTGTAGTTTTGGCGACAGACTGGAACCAGATGGTTACATGGGCTCTAAGTTTTGCTACATGTGGAGACCTTGCTCATGATGTCACAAAAATAACAATGGCCAACGAAAAGTGATCCATACACACCACAAAGAAGAGTCCCAAGCTCGAATACAGAATGCAGAGATATGTCCCTCCCCCCCCCCCCCCCCCGGATGAGAATGTTGATGATCAATGCTCTTTGCATTGGTAAAAATCAAATGACAACATTCAAAGGTGGGTGGCCAGCCACTTTTTATGATAAGTTGTCCAATATTGTAATCACAATGGATTCAAAGAAGAGACGCATCTTAGTAGGACAGGAGAAGCTATATGATCAGGACCTTATAAATAGTCGTGTAATTGGTATGTTAGTCTGTTCAAGAGACATCAACTTCTGCGAACTGGCTGCCTATCCACCCTCTATGTTTTGTGCAGATGGGTAAATGGAAATTTCTAAAGACAAGTCCATTCTTAAGAAGAATATGCAAGTGACAATATCATGCCAACACCTCTGAAACACGTGATACTCTGTGACTAAAACAAAGTTCAATTAAATGCAATACTAGCTGAAGCCTTGCTTGATCCACAAGTCACGTCACAAAATAGTCTGATTATTGCTGGTGTTACGGATGCTCCTTTCCAGATTAATCACTTGAAGATTAATCGCCGGGATCTCAGCTCCTCGCATGAAGAGGCAGTTGTGATGATCGCACAGCTTGCTGTTGCTGCGTCACTTTAGGATAAATCAGTTTGTGTTGTCTGTGATGACACTGATGTTTTTGTTCTGTTGGTACACTTTTATAACCGAATGTGCTTGGATCAAGCACCCGTGATCATAGATTCACCAGTACGAGACAAGGCTGTGTCTGATATACATTCCACCGCAGGGGAGGATCTAGGATTTAAAAAAAGAGGGGGCGCAGGTGGCTCAGGGGCGAGTTTTGGGACATATTTAGGCCAATTTAGGGGACTTTTTAAGGCATTTGGTGCAAAAACGGGTGGGCGTGCGCCTCCTGCGCCCCCCTCTGGATATGGAATTAAAAGTTGCAAGGAAAGGCCAATTCTCTCGCGGTGCAATTGGTGATATGATGGAAGTTAAAAACAGGAAAGAGTGGGTCATCTTCCCCAAAGTTGTCTACCCTGCCTCCGACGAATGAAGCGTTTTCTGAAAATGTAAAAAGATGTCACTTGCAAGTGGCAATTTGAAAAGTGCAATCGATGACTCTCCACCTGCAATGGTCCCATGTGACTATGGCTGGGAACCTGACCAATCAGTGGTGATGATCCCACGTACTGTATATACCTACTGGAACAGATCTTGCACCCCAGTCTATTCTAAAGATGATTCGGTGCAGCTGTAAGCGTTCGAGCTGGCACACTTCAAGTTTTATTTGCTAAAAAATTGGATGTACTATATTTTGTCTTTGCGGGGGTGGGGGGATCTTGCAGAAACTAACACTGGTAATTCAAAGATGTATGGCTATGTTTCATAATAATTATAACATACTGTATCAATATTTCACTTTTGTTTTGATTTTTTTATCCGCTCTCAAAATTTTATTTTGTTTTTTGACATTAATGTCTATTTTTGGACTTGTAAAATAATTTAATTCATTCATTCATTCATTCATTCATTCATTCATTCATTCATTCATTCATTCATTCATACCCCCATAACAGCACACAACTTATGCCACTGTTAATATCCTCATAACAACTCAGTGTTTGCCATCAAATGAATAGGCCACAAATATAGCTGTTGTTCGCACTCTGGAGAACTAATGTCCGCACAGTCATCATTTATTTCTTCATTCCTTCATTCATTCTCTCAAATATGCATTCATTCATTATTCATTCATTCACTCATTTATCCATGCCCCCATATAACAGCACACAGCTGTCGTCTTATGCGATATTATGTATCTGTAATAAACGAATACATACATGTTGATACTTCCATAGCAAACGAATGTTTGCCAGTGTTTACCATTAGAAAACCTTGCCATATTTATCAGACGCGCTATGGCACTGAGAAAAGAAAAACTAAACAGTTTTTATCTTCTCTCGTGGTGATCTATGCACATAGACATCAGCCACACCATGCATTAATATGTGTCTATATATATATATATAATATATATATTATGTATGCTATGTATTTTACTTTATATGTTTTTGTTTTCTATGTATACCAAAACGATGTACTGCATTGTATGCAATAAATTGCTTGATTGCTTGATTGATTGTTTACCATTATAACAGACCCATTGTTCGCATAGAAAACTCCAGATCATTAATATTCACAAAAAACAGTGCAAACATCAGTTTCTAGAATGCAAACAGTGTTCAAACATGATTCGCAAGGGCTTGGTTTCAAAATTAACAAATAAGAGTTATTTTGACCGAACTTCACCGAAATTGTGGGTCGCGGTAGCGAGATATAACTTCAAGTGGGTAAAAATTTTAATGTTTAATGCAGCACTTTAAACGAGTTAAATGACTTCAGATGGCCTGCCGTCTGGTTTTGCACACCACCTGAGCACGCGGACTGAGGAGTCCGGTGATGAGAGGGTGTAGAGGGGTGGCTACAGTCGGCCGAGCTGCTGGGGAGTGTAACTACATTATGAGTTATGAGGAAACGGGATCTGACCGGAGAGTAAACGGGTCTGGATCTGCTAAGCGATCACCCGGGTTCCTGTCAGTAACCAGAGTGCTGCTTCCACGTATTCCCATTTATCATCATCCACGGGGGAGCAAGGCAGGGGAGTTAGAGAGTCAGTTGAGACGGCGGGAAGACGTTATCTTGATGCAGGGCCAGCGTCCAATTAACCCTTTAGTCGCCTAATTAATAGATTGGAATTTTCACTCACTAAAAGTTGTTGATCGCGTCAGTTATACAGATCTGACAAAAGCTGGTATTAGATGTGCTAATAAAAAAAATATATATATCAAATCGGAATAGTTAAAGGTAGTTAAAGAGTTCATTTTCGCGCTTACACAGCACCTCCCCCCTCCCCCATACCTAAAACGAGGCTAAATCACGGTTTTTACATGACAGGCAGCTGTCTGATCTACTGTTGACAAATAAACTTAAGAAAATACATTGTGATTTTCCACCGAGTGTGGTCTCAATCTTCATACTTTTTTTTTTCTTCGAAGAATAATGTATTTTTATTCATTCAAAGCTACACACCACGGTCACGGACATTTTTGCTGACAACATAAAAATCATATTAAGCCCTGTACATAAGATTTGACTTGTCTTATGAGATATGTTCTATAAGATTAATCTTACGGAAATAGAACATGCTGAAATATAGCATGACGACATCTTTTGGGTTTGAAAATTGTATACAAATGGGACAAGCGGTTAAAGGGGACTGGTTTTAGACGTCAGAATTTGACATCAATAGATGTCAGATTCTGACGAAAGCGGAGAGACATTTATTATGATGATTTCAAATTAAAAAAATTCTCTTCGTATTTTATACCAATATTGTAAGGGTTAGGCACGGTACACACGGTCAGATCCACCACACAACGTGTCTTATGAGACAAATCTCATGAGACAATCTCATCATGTATGGCGGCCTATTATTTCCTATATCGCCCTCTTGCAGTCAGATTGTCCTATGTGCACTTCTGTCGATTTCTTGAGAGCGTTGTGACGTCTATGACCACAGTGGGCTTCGCATAACCACCAGTTGTGACTTGGCATTAGAAAGTCATTATTAGAAAGTAAATTGCGACGAATGTTGTTAGTAGTCGGTGGGCTGATATCTACTAAATTGGATTTCGCCTAACTCTCATGACAATTATGTTTCTTAGTCTCATTTTAAAGATAAATATATGGCCTAAAACCTTTAATTTGTGACCGAGTAGCCCTCAGAGAAGTTATCCGAAAGAAGTGATTTAGAGCCGAAGAAAAAAGCGTTTCAGTATTTTTTCCCTAGATTAAATTCGACTTGAATTTTAAAAATATGTAATAATTTTAACATAACTTGATGCTGAAGCAAAAAATAGGATGCTATTTTTCAAATAATATTAAATTGTATTTCAGATCTTTTAATATCTAGGGATGAGATTTTTTTATAACTTACAAATTACGTCTCTCGGACAACGTCTTAGAGGGTATAACGCGGTCTCAAATAAAAGATAATCTGTTTATCTTTAAAATGAGACCAAGAAACATAATTGTCATGAGAGTTAGGCGAACTTTTTTTTATTTTAGCTCTTTTGAAAAATAGCCCACCGACTATATACGAAATTCTTCCGTATGCCTTAATTTTTTTCATTTCCTTGTGAGCCAAATCGAAACAAATAACCCCCTCTCAGGAGTTCTTTGCTCTATACGATTAATATGCATATGTCATCATACTTCCATTAAGCAAAGAACGCAGACTCAATGCTGGATCATTGCTAGGCCAGCTTCGCATACCCAGGCCAGGAAAAATCCCACATTGGCCCAACGTCCCGTGTTTCCCTGGCTATGCACGTGCATGCTGTTACCAATTCCTATTAACCCTTTAAGCCCTCGCGATGCATCAAAAGCATCATATCACCTCCCCCAAAGCAGATTATTTTCCTTACAACTGAGAGATTTTAGATTTAAAATTTCCATGAAACTCCTTTACCAACACATGGCAAAATTGGCAATTTTCACCCACTTCAAGTCATCTTTTTCCACTACAAGTCGAGAATTGCAACATCAATTCGCGGCTTGTAGTGGATAAAGATGACAATGGTAAATTCGGGCCCGAAAGGGTTAATACTCCATGATACTCAATTATAGCTTACACAACACTGTCTCTATACTAGCCCAGCGTTTAAGACGTTGGCCCAGCATTGGGGCAGCGCTGGCCTGACGGCTGATCCATCGGGTGACCTCTTCTGCTGATTCGCCCCTAATTACCAGCAGGGCTAGAACCCCTGACCCCTAAACCACAGTCACAGTGACACCCCGGCCGGTCCCGCCGAGGCGAATTTCCTCCACTTTTTTGCATGATTAATCGCCCAAGATGTCCCTATCAATCATCTCACCCGACATCAATCTGCTGGAAAAACAAAGTTGTTTTGAAAGCGCGGGTTCGAGGTGACGCTACCTTGACAACCGAGTGTTTGATTGTTGAGTCTCCCTGGCAACGGGGACGTCTGCTTTGACCATCTGCACGCATGCGCGCGCCTCGTTTTCAGATTAGATCACGTTCTATTGATTCGCTGCTTATGTCCCGATTTGATTGAACGATCCATGCGCACTTTACAGTTTGAGTTGTTTTAATGCTGGGCCAACGTCTGAAACGTTGACTACCCAGTAAGCACAAAACATTTGTATAACAATTTGAACAATATTGAACCGACGTCGGAGACGTTGGGCCGACGTTGTACAAATGTCATAGAAATGTTGTGTGCTTGCTGGGTAACACATGGAGCACTAAATGTCGACCGTAGCCATAACGCAGTTACAAATTACTTGTAAAGTGAGCAGTTACTGCCTTTTGGCTTTGCATAGCAGATACTGTTTCTGTGATTATATTCGGCAGTGGCGGATCCAAGGGGGGGGGGGGGATTTAAACCTATCTCCCCCCCCCCCCCTCCTCACTGAAAAGCTAGATCCGCCCCTGTTCGGAGCCATCTTTTGGAAGAGAAAAACATTCTTCAATTGAGAAATTATGTGACCTGTAATTTGACAAATCGGACTAATTTGTAGCCATTCGAAGTTGTGCACAGATCGCGCTGGCGAGACACATGCTTCAAATTTATATTGAATAGCCTAGGTCGGAGCTGCGGGACTGGAACGTTGTGAATTTACAACAAATCAGAGTGATCAACTATATATGTATATGTGACCTAATTTTACAAGTCCGACTAATGTTGTCTTTTCGAGCTGTGGATCGCGGTATCCGAGACACAGCTTCATATTCAAATTTGATAGGTCAGAGCGGTGCGGCTTGGACGTGAGAAATGAAATGAATCGGGCTTCAGGCCACCTTTGTGCACATATAGGCTAAACTGGGCCAGGAGAACCTCCTGAGGATGGTGAGATGATTGAGATGACACTGTCCTCCAGACACAGGATTCGAAATACGAGCCCTGGCGGTCTGAGGCCGAGCACGCTACCTCTCGGTCACGGAGGCTCCCCACAATACTAACTTTCACACGTGGATGGGGAAGAAACAATTTTGTTTCTTTCAAACCTCCTGAACCGGGAACCGAACCCCGGACTCTGGCGTGAAAGGCAGCGGTGCTAACCACTACCCTAGGGCCCCCGCCCGCTTGGACGTGAGACTTTACAGGAAATTATTATTTCTCAACCATATGAAACAACTTGGTACGGCACTGTAACCACATTGGTTCAATGTCAGTGCATGACGATAATTAAACGCCGAGACACACGACGTCATACCGACGTAGCATCTACGTCATTGACGCTGATCCAACGTTGTGGCAACGTCGCGTGGTCAGCGGCTGCATTGCGTCACTCACCAAGACTCATCCGCTTACACATCAACAATTCTGACTGCTATTACGAGAGCCAAACATATAGAGTATAACATTATTATGTCACACATAATCCAGATGTTATGGCTTGTCTGCCACCTTCGGATACACGCGCGTGATCATCTCAAATAACATAAATGATATTAGCCCACCGGCCCGCGACGTTGTAACAACGTTGAATCAACGTCAGAGACGTGGATTCAACGTTGGTACAGCGTCGCGTGCCCGTTGGGCATATAGTTGACGGGGCTTGATGGTGCATACCATATAGGAATGAATAATTCAGCGGTATTAATGGGCGATCGTTTATGTTGTGTTGTCGTCTCCCCTTCGGGCCCCAGGTGCTGCTCAGTTTTTGTGATTTAATACCCGAGGCGTTGTAGCGACCAGGAGCGTTGTCAGCAGGCATATGATTTCAGAGAAAAAGATGTTATTTTATCATTATTACTGTGTAAAATGATGGCAAGTGATATAAAATGTAAACATGAAAACTATTATACATGATAATGAGATGAATAAAAAAGCTTTCAATAGAATAGAATAGAATAGAATAGAATAGAATAGAATAGAATAGAATAGAATAGAATAGAATAGAATAGAATAGAATAGAATAGAATAGAATACAACACAACACAACACAACACAATTGAATACAATACAATACAATACAATACAATACAATACAATACAATACAATACAATACAATACAATACAATACAATACAATACAATACAATACAATACAATACAATACAATACAATACAATACAATGCAATACAATACAATACAATACGATACGATACGATACGATACAATACAATACAATACAATACAATACAATACAATACAATACAATACAATACAATACAATACAATACAATACAATACAATACAATACAATACAATACAATACAATACAATACAATACAATACAATACAATACAATACAATACAATAACGCAACGCAACGCAACGCAACGCAACGCAACGCAGCGCAACGCAACGCAACGCAACGCAACGCAACGCAACGCAACGCAACGCAACACAATACAATACAATACAATACAATACAATACAATACAATACAATACAATACAATACAATACAATACAATACAATACAATACAATACAATACAATACATGCAGCACACAACATAATAAAATGAAAAAAAAATACAACACAACACATGCTGCACAACAGAACACAACAAAAGCTATGTGCACCCTCATTTCCATTCCCCTTGAGATGATGTGTCACACCTCCAGATGGACCTAGCAAAAATGAGAAGTTGACTCAGACATGTAGTTTTAATGACGGCGGCCCACCATATAGCAACACAGGAAATTGTCATGTCCACATTTCATGAAATACCCTAGTGTGACGTTTAGGTTCAGAGCGACCTCTCTGCGTGCTGGATCGTACAATTTTAATTTGATGAATTTAATTTGAGATATTCCACGTTGTGCATAAATGCGACGATGGAAGCCAAAAGAGTTAAATACCCGGATAACCCTTTACTAAGTTATCTTATTTGAATTTTCACCCACTTGAAGTTGTGTCTCGCTGTCGCGACCCACAACTTCAAGTGGGTGAAAAATTCCTAATATTTGTTTAATTTTGACCAAACATTTGCAAATCTTGAGGTTTAAACACACATTTCATTTCCAATAACTGTGACTTCATATGCTAATAAAAAGATTCGAAAAGATTCCAGTCGTTCTTAGCAGTTAATGAGAGAATGTCGCACTATTATCGTGCAGAAAGTACTGTATCAGGGGCCCATCCCTTAGCCCACTGAGATATAAAATTTAAATTTCCAGTCACTTGAAGTTGTGTCTCGCTACCGCGATCCACAACTTCAAGTGACTGAAAATTACTTGGTTTTGTGAAATTTAAGACAAAACGAATGTCAGGGCTTGAAATTTTAAGTCATATTTCACTTTTAACAACTGGTCACATAAGGGCTGATAAAAAACACTGTGAGGTTAGTGTAGTCGACATCAGTGTTCTCAGGGTTAAAATTAAGATTATCCTATCTTGCTCTTATTTGCATTAGAAAAGTTAAGATCATCCTAACTTTTCTAATGGAAATAAGATAAAGTTAAGATAATATAAATTTTAAGATTCTTTGTGGGATGGGCCCCAGAACGTGGTGCGGTAGAGATGTCACAGATCAATGAGGTACTGATGTGGGTACTGATGGGGGTACTGATATCAGTGGGGAGAGAGGGTACTATTGTTGTATGTTGGCTGGGACATATCTAACCTAAACCAGTACTCACTAGCCACATTCCACCAGTACCCCCAGATTCTATTGACTGGGCTCTGGAAACCGCGAAACGTTGTGACAACGTCAGGTCCACGTCTCAGGTGTGTTGTGTATAATTGACGCGGGCTGTCTAAGATAGGGTAGACACCATCAGGCGTTGAATCTGCGTTGGGTTACTGTTGGGCCTGCGTCGCAGACGCTGGGCCAACAGTTACCCAACACAGATTTAACGCCTGGGGTATCCTGCACGGGATACTAGCTCAAAGTGACAGATACTAATCGCACGCTTATTCAATGACACCCTGCGACAGACACGAGACGACGTCAGCTTATAACGCTTATAATACGTTCCTGTGGCGTTGTTTAACGCTGAGACAACGCCCTTTGCCAGCGTCAGCGTTGCGACAACATGTTCGTTTTTCGTGGACGCCTGGCTGTGAGGCACCCTCTGCCTGCGGGAGGGCGGCGGCACTCACTCGGGAGCCTTGGAGCAGAGATGGTGCAGGCCACCCCACGTATCGCTTATTTTGTCAACAGGTTGTCTAAGGGGTCTCTTTGTAGTCAGATGATTACAGGGCGGCGTGCTGCAAGTCACCCTCCTTGACTTGTGATAGTCACCAAGTAGTCCGTCAACCCAGACATGCCCCACCGTATCTGCAGCACTCCTCACATTCAAAGTACTCACTGGGGTACTGTACTCGTGGTCTATCATCAGCCGATGATTAAAACAAAAAAAATAAAAATAATGGTAAATTTATTCACTTTAAAATAACTGAACGTGTCATAATGGTCGTACCTGGTGGTCCCGCGATATATTTTAAATTTATCCAAACTTTTGATACATTGATTTGCTTATCTTATGAGCAGGATTCACTAAATTACACGAAGTTAATATGTATGTAAAAATAAATCTTCCACCAATTACCTTCTCATTATATGTTTATGAGTAATTGTTCCTGTCAAATGAATATACTGCCAATCAAATGGAAATAGCAATAACTGTTTACTTTTTTTAACCCTTTAACCGCCAAATTATTCAATTTGAATTTTTACCCACTTGAAGTTGTGTCTCGCTGACGCGATCCACAACTTCAAGTGAGTGAAAATTATTCAGATTTGACAAAATGGAGGTCATCTGTTTTCAAATATTGCTGATTGATGTCACATTTTATCTTTAACATGTTTAAAAGGTAGTACTTAATAAAACATGACAACCCGAGTATATGCGACACAGGCGGTTGAAGGGTTAAATGAGCATTTACTGTTGTTTGACTTCGCACTGCCATATACTGCATGCTGCTATTACATTCACATGTGTTCATCATGTTGATGTACTTGTTATTGATACTCAAAGAGAAAAAAACAGCACTGCAGGAGTCTTTTGATCAATCACATTTTGCCATTAGCTACAATTACAGATGCTATCAATTAACTGATATTTTAATTAAATTACAACTAGAATAAATTGCTTAAACGCGGCATACTTTGGATGAATAATGTCCATACCATAAGGCAGTATATTAGAGTTTTGCACATTTCCATTACGACTGGAGCTAAAAGTAAATGACAAAATAGTGCATATGATCACATTTCTATGTTTTAATCTATAGAATGAGTTAATATATAATGTTTTTATGTTTATGTTGGTGTCTTTGAACGCGACTGTTCTTTTTATATATTTTTCGTGAATATCTCTAGGACTTACACAAATATGCACTTCTAATTCACACTTTTAACTTGCACAATGTCCACTATGCTGTAGTTTAGACATCGTTATTACAAAAGCGAGAATTATATGCGATTGTATATTAAATTGTAATTCACTTTAAGGAAACACATGTCATGACATAATTATTTGCGCCGTTATTTGCTTTGTGAATAATACGACTAAATCTAAAAATGTCTAAAAACGTTGATAAATCTTTGTGAATCTCGTCAATCAATCAATCAATCAATCAATCAATCAATCAATCAATAAATCAATCAATAAATCAATCAATCAATCAATCAATCAATTATGTCATGTATCCCAGCAATCTGTAATACTTGACTATATTAAAATTTATTTATCATGAATTTTCACATGACTTATCAAACACTAAATAAAAAGTTGTTGCTGTCATCGTCAAATCAAGTGGTGTCCCTATTATCTTCTGATAGAACCAGGGATCAAAGGGTTCACGTTTTTTCTTACTTGCAAGTGTTTAAAACACACAGTTGATACTTTTACTGTGCGGTGGTGACTCAATACAGATCCAGTTACACAGCCATATGGTCTGGAAATGGCTGTAAATCTGTCAGAGGCGCTGGTGATTAGGGTAGAATCAAAGAGTCTGAGCGCAGTATTTGGTGGAGCCTTTGGTGGAGACACTGGCGGCTCCCATAAAACACCAGACGTTCACCCAATGTTGTTGCTGTGATGGCCCACCATAAAAACCAACGCCCTTCAATTTTAACAAACTTTTTCTAGCAGGATGTATGTAATTGGGCGATGCTCGTTACATTTATGTATGTCATATTTTTCGGACCACGATGTTAACTTTGTCAACGTTATGAGCTTCTGCGTGTCACCCTATATAGTTTGCCATTTATACCGGCATGTTAATTTCGCTGTGAAACACATTTTATGTGTGTTACTCTACATTACCAGCATATTGACCTCGCTGTGAAACACATTTTATGTGGGTTACTCTACATTACCAGCATATTGACCTCGCTGTGAAACACATTTTATGTGTGTTACTCTACATTACCAGCATATTGACCTTGCTGTGAAACACATTTTATGTGTGTTACTCTACATTATACCAGTATGCTGACCTTGCTGTTAGACACATTTTATTTGTCTTACTCTACATTACCAGCATATTGACCTTGCTGTTAAACACATTTTATGTGTGTTACTCTACATTATACCAGTATGCTGACCTTGCTGTTAGACACATTTTATTTGTGTTGCCCTATATTACCAGCATATTGACCTTGCTGTGAAACACATTTCATGTGTGTTACTCCACATTACCAGCATATTGACCTTGCTGTGAAACACATTTCATGTGTGTTACTCCACATTACCAGCATGTTGACCTTGCTGTGAAACACATTTTTTGTGTATTTTGTGTATTTCTCTACTATACCAACATGTTGGCCTTGTTGACACATTTTATGTGTGTTACTCTACAATACCAGCATGTTGACCTCGCAGTAAGGCTTATTCTATATGTGGTACTTTTTGTGTCGCTATGTTGGTGATTCGATAATCAGATAATTAGGATTCCAATAAGAGGAATAAGCGTAGTTAGAAGTGGGGCCTATAAATAAATTTGAACAATCTTTGATCAATTTTTACATGTCTTTTCGAAACACAACACGGGGTTGGCTGTCAATGTCAGGTGTATCAAAAGTGTTCATGTCTATGCACGTTTAATAAATATGAGCTTTTCGCTATAGGGCCTACTTCACGTTATTTGTAAATTCATTGAATATGAGAATCAAATTAATTATGGTATAAGAAATAGATACATGTATTGTGGATTATTATTTTACATAACGATCTACATTTGAGCTTAATCTATACAAAAAAATATTCGACTGTACTCAGGCTCTCTACAGACTACATCCCGGGAGCTGTAGTGTTGATGCATTTGAGTAAATAATTTTATTTTTTTAAATAAACGGGATTTGCACATATACTTAAGTAAAAATAATTGTTAGATTTAGCTGAACGTGTGATAAACAGAAAAAATCAACATTTATGAATTGCTTAGAAGAGCTGTTACAGATTGAATAATAGCATATCGGGATGAAACATCTAGATACCCTTTTATTTCACTATTATTATTGTCTATGTGTATGATCAAAATTAAAAGGCTACGTAAACACACACTGTCACAGCGGCATCACAGCGGCAGGGTAAAATGTACTGGATGGCGACGGATTTAGGTCTCAGCCTCCAATTATCGTTTAAAAGCGAATATCATTTGAAAAAAAACCCTATAAATTTTAACAATAACTTTTAAAAGCTCGACCACTCCATAGGCCTACATGAATCATGACCATTCATTTCAATAGTCATGTCGGACAGAAATTTACATTTTTTTACAGAATTTACATTTTGTGACAGATGCTAAAAAAAATAATGACCGAAAGTCGGCTATTTTGAATTGGACCGAGTACAATTTTTTCAGGGTCCATGCGGCAGCACATGGCAGATATTAAGCATATTAATCCTTTAACCGCCGGTGCCACATATATTCGGGTTTTAATTTTTTTTACACATTAACTACCACCTTTAAAACATGTTAAAGATAAAATATGACATCAATCAGAAATATTTGAAAACACTTGACCTCCATTTTGTCAAATCTGAATAATTTTCACTCACTTGAAGTTGTGGATCGCGTAAGCGAGACACAACTTCAAGTGGGTGAAAATTGCGATTTTTTAATTTGGCAGTTAAAGGGTTAAAGTCAATAATGACCGCAAGTCGGCCATTTAAAATTTGCTTGAGTTTAAAATTTTTCGATGATATTGAAACTGCACATTTTGTCCTATGGTAATGGTCTCTATCTGGTACTGTTTTTCCAGATATTAGGCATATTAAGTGAAAAATGACCGCAAGTCAGCCATTTAGAATTTGATCGATTTGAAATTTTTCGGGGAATATATCCCACTCAAAAACCGCACATTCTGTTCTATGATAATGGGCTAACTGGCCCGTTTTTCCAGATATTTTGGATATTAAAGTCAATAATGGCCGCAAGTCTGCCATTTTGAATTTTATCGAGATGATTTGTTTTCAGGGCACATCCCTCTCTGAAGCCGCACATTTTGTTTTATATCAATGGGCTAACCGGCCCGTTTTTCCAGATATTTTGGATATTAAAGTCAATAATGGCCGCAAGTCTGCCATTTTGAATTTTATCGAGATGATTTGTTTTCAGGGCACATCCCTCTCTGAAGCCGCACATTTTGTTTTATATTAATGGGCTAACTGGCCCCATTTTTTCCAGATAATATTTTGAATATTAAAGTCAATAATGGCCGCAAGTCTGCCATTTTGAATTTTATCGAGATGATTTGTTTTCAGGGCACATCCCTCTCTGAAGCCGCACATTTTGTTTGATATCAATGGGCTAACTGGCCCGTTTTTCCAGATATTTTGGATATTAAAGTCAATAATGGCCGCAAGTCTGCCATTTTGAATTTTATCGAGATGATTTGTTTTCAGAGCACATCCCTCTCTGAAGCCGCACATTTTGTTTTATATCAATGGGCTAACTGGCCCGGTTTTCCAGATATTTTGGATATTAAAGTCAATAATGGCCGCAAGTCTGCCATTTTGAATTTTATCGAGATGATTTGTTTTCAGGGCACATCCCTCTCTGAAACCGCACATTTTGTTTTATATCAATCGTCTAACCTGGTTTCTAGATATTACGCATATTAAAGTCAATAATGGCCACAAATCGGTCATTTTGAATTTGATCTAGTTGACAATGTTCAGTGAATATACAACCCTGCGGCCGCACATTTTTTTCTATATTAATGGTTTAGCAATCTGCGACCGATTTCTAGATATTAAGCATATTAAGAAAACAATTGCCGATATTCGGCCATTTTGGCACTTGGCATATTGATATTCATTAGGCCCATTAGAAAAAATTATTCAAAAAGATAATCGATATGTATTTCAAATCACCTAAAAAATAAGCTATTTTCAAAGATGGCCAAAAGCAAACATTAAATCGATATAATGTTCAGCAGAATAGAATCTGGTTCTTGATTTTGGTGTCTACAATATGGTTTTCAGGTATGCCCGAAATTGTGGTGTGACCAGAAAGTTCATTAGACATTGCATTGTGGGTGAAATCATGGCATTGTGGTGTGGCTGAAAGGTACATTTTAAAGATATTGCTGATGAACGAGAGTTCTATGCTTAAATACTTAGTGTCAAATAATAATAATAAAGCGATTTTTTAACACTTCAGTTTATAAATGCGCATGCAACCCAATATTGTTGTTTGTCTGCGACGCTGGCCAAACATTAAAACCAACAGTTCAATTTTCTTAGGTGCAGACTGGTGATGTGAGAATTAAAGTTAAATTCAATTACTACCAGAGAATCGGTAGGGGCTTATAGATCTATGATGTATACCAAGGTTTTGTTATTTTGTGGCTACCATGACTACAGTGTGGGGGGGCTGGTCCCTTTGATAGAAGCCAGACCAAGGGTGCCTGAAAGCCATATATAATTATGTAAATATCGGCCATTTAGTTTGGGATAACATCAATTTTCGTTTTTAGTTTTATAATGGAGTAGTGTATCTCCCAGATCATGATTTTTTTTATTTAAAAAAATATTTTTTATCAAGATTTCTATGAATCCGTTTAAAACCCGAACAAACTTTTTATATACCTAAAAACTTGCTAAAAGACGGTTGAATGTTCCTATAGCATTGGGCCACATGTTGATGCCGTCGGCCCAGCGTTGGGCAGACAATCAGTGTTGCAGGTGTATCCCCCCATGTCCTGACTATAAGACACCAATAAGCGGCAATTGCTTTGATCTCACCGTCCAAGACGTGGGAATATGTGGTGTAAGGTGCTGATATCGCTGACTTGTTTTGTTTACATGGCAATATACGACCTGGAAATATAACTATTTCTTAGTTATATAGTTATATAGTTATATATTAAATTTTCAAAATTGACAAAATTAAAAATGTCTCATCCCACGGGGTCCCTTTGATATAGTTATGCGGGTTTGTTTTTCAAATATGCAGATGATACGCAATGTAGGCCTATATATGATGACTTGATTGCAGTTTTTTAGAACAAATAAGCTACGTATAGAGTTCACTTCAAAACAGACATAAACTCACGAAATTATAAATTCCTGACAGCGTATACGTTATTCAGCGGCAAATTTTCAGTGTGGAATGATAACTATTTCTTCTTTGGATGGGGTAACAACCCTCAGGCCTATTCTGTCATGCCAAGCTAACAAGCAGTATCTGCTTACTTTACAAATTTCAAGCATATACTGCATTCTGACTTAAAAAGAAGAAACTTGTATTGAACCATTAAATGTATATTACAATTTTTATAGTAAATTATAATATGAATTGCAATAGGAGACCTCCATTAAGACATTAAGCCGTTAACATAGAGGCCACCTTGTAGTATAAAAAATAATAATAACAGTGCACCAAACATTTTACATATAAAAATACAAGCAAATAAACATGCTTACAGTAAAAAAAATACCATATACATAAAAAAATTAATGCAAATAAATTCCCATAAATATACAAAAAACAGAAATGATCCAAATGCTGAAATCATTAATAATTTATAACCCTATTGACATTTTTTAAGATATCGAGAGGTTTAGAGTAAATTATTGGGAGGCCAAACGATGACAGACATAGCACTTTTCAACAATACAAGCATCTGTGTATTTTTCAAGGAGACTTAATTTAATGTAGGCCCTATCTACTTTGCAGAAGAGTATCGACCAGTGTGTCTCAGACGCTTAAATTCACATGCTGGATATTTTAATCAGTTAATAAACCAGTCCCATAGAAGCAGGACCTGCACCTGATTATTATTCACCGAGGTTGACTAACGACCGTGTAATCGTCTCCCCTCACACAGGGCCTGGGACTATACGTAACTGACTGCCTAACATTATTTGTCATGTCACCGTCGGGCGATAAGCCGCGCATTCAGTCTGGATATCACGGCGATAACAGAATTACAAGATAACGCCCGATTCAGAAAATTCATTAGCCAGACAGATAAACGACAAGCTACACGACACGGTACGCAGATCAAAGAAATCACTCCCCACCGTCGGCGCTCGTGGGGGTTGTCGTCCGCAGCGCGACGGCAGCAAATTGAGAATTGCTTCAGCAATTCTTAATTTGCTGCCGCCACGCTGCCGATTTGATACATAGCCAAGGAGTGAAATATTTCTCTGGGGGACTTTACGTTTTCGAGGAGACATCCTGGGTTTCATATTGGGTGCTGTGCACAGAGTCTTGCGTAATAAGGGTGGCATACACATCTGATACATCTCTATATAGATATATGATTGTAGACCGCCCTGGGGTGCGCACGTACACGTATTCCAGAGAAAAAGGGGCGAGGAGTCGAACAAATATGCCCCCTCCCGGCTATAAAACATAAAGCACCCAAAGAATACCTGAAGGCTTATCTCACCGCGGCAGCGATAAGAGGTTCACGAGTAGTTGGCTACGATCTGGGCCAATGTCAGCATTGTTGGCTCGCTATTGAGCCAGGTTTCAGACAACGTCTCCAGTTATCAGTGATCTTCATGTAGTTATGAGTTATTGCCACCTGGTGATTGAGACGCGAATTATCGCTGCAAGACAAGTCACACGGTTTTGTGTATCACGTGACAGAACATGTGTTCAGGCGGTTTCCACGTCATCCTTGATCTGGTGATAAGTTACATATTTAGAAAAAAATAATCGACCGCCGTTTTTCAATTAGATTTAATTAACTTGATGGATGAACTGATTTGAGTACCTGGCGGTGAAAAGGTGCGTGCCGCGAAATTACAGGGTCGACTAGAGCGTTTATAAAGAAAATGGGTTAGCATTGCAACTCGCTTTTGGATCAGCGCTTTCTGACTTTTGTGTTGAGTTCTAGCAGGTCTGTAATTATGTCATTATAAATCACTGATTTTCGGGAGTATTTCAATGCAGGGAGGTGACTGATATTTAAAAGGCGTTTGAAAACAACCACACGAAACTGAACAAGATTACATGCATGGCAGCCTACCTGTCAGAACATTAACGTTTTCATCATGCAATCTCTCTTTTTCATAACTTCTTTCAACATAGTTTTCTTGACGAATGATTGGTGCTCATAAATAAAATATAAAGCAAACGTATGTAATATAAATAGGCCTACAATCTCTTGTCTGATAAGGTGTTGATGGTTTATGAAATTATGAAAGACAGACAACATTATCAATGTCATTTCTGAGTTATTTTTCATAAATTATCTTTACGAAAGATTTAAATGGACAAATCCAATAAACACGAGACTTTGAACCAAAGCTGGCTGTTTTAATGTTGTTTAACCGTCTAAGACGGAGGCCCAGCATTAAAACAACAATGGGACACCGCCTTGTATTTGCTGGGGGTGGGGTGATGTGGTGTTCAGCATCAATGGAGGTGTGTATGGTTATATATTTTATATTATTTTAATTTAATTTTGACATATTATTTTTATCAGCTGATGTGTGTTGTGTCCAGGCCAACTTGATTTCTCTGCAAGATACACAGGCCTACGTGCATTTACATTTATCTCACGAAATGACATCCCCCACAACTCCACATTGATTTTTTTTCTGAGGGTACAGATAAGCATAAGAACATGCATATTCAAAAAAGTGATTACAGTTTTTTTTATATTTATATATCAATTATAAACATATCAAACCCACTGAGCATAGCTCGTCTGTCGTGGGGTCGTTATATTCACATAAATATAGGCTTACATATTAATTATCGATTCACTTATATGATCAATTATAATTATATCAAACAATTTTACTTCACACATATATGTGGGAAGTAAAATTGTTTGATATACTGTGGATCTGGTAATTTTCGCGTGTTTAGATTTTCGCGAATTTGTGATTTTGGGACTTTACACGAAGTCCAGAATTCGCGAATTAACAATTTAGATGATAGGTAGCGCTATTATAATATTAATTTCGCGTAATTAATAAATTCGCGAATTTGTCCTCCTCGCGAAATTCGCGAAAATTAAAACCTCGCGAATATTACCAGATCTACAGTAGTTATAATTGGTCATATAAGTGAATATGACCAACATTAGAAACATAAAGGACGTTATTTGAAATAAGAACATTTATATAGACGTACATATGCGAAAACATAAATGAAGCTGCGCAGAAATAATGCAAAATACATTTATATGGTCAATTATAACTATATATATTAAGTAGGCATATAGGACAATTTTATTATATTATATTATATTTTCTATCACAAATGTATAATAAACATAATGAATACTAGTTTGGAATCACATAGGTCGGACCATTATGACATTATGATGTTGTGTGGGCCGATAGTGCGAGTGTAGGAATATCCAGCTCTGGTCTCCCGTATTATACGCCGATCTGTGCTGGAGTGCGAGAAATAATTTAGATAAATTTTTCATATCGTAATTTCAGAGTGATAGATGATATATACCATGTGAAATATATTGTCCTGAATATTTCGATCTAAGAATTCAATTTATTTTACCTCAATATATATACTCAACTGTCTTTATAACGATTTTATCAATTGATGAATAACAAAATATCGTAAATTAGCAGCATTTGTACACCATGTATTGCAGAGACAGTGAGCACCTTGATTTGTATTTGCACCTTAGGCCAGAGGCTTTTATTGCACGAATAAATGAATTGAATGAATATTATACAGTGGAAAAGCGGAGTATTTTCTAGTGTATCTCCGGCTTGGTCAATTTTACCATTTGAGACTGTCCGCAACCCATTTAAGATATCGTGCCCTCTGAGATAAAGGGTGTGATCTGCCACTCTAATGACGATATACCGGAGAAGGTCAATAGAGCCCTCAAATGTGATCACGCTGTTACCACCTGGCCATATATATTACACAAAAACATAAGCTTATAGTTAAATTATCATAATTTGCAAATAGCAAATTATTTGATATACCAAAGCCGTTTTTAACAAGTGATTACAATTTTATGGGACAGTTTAGTATGTTCATGTAACAGATTATAGACGCGAAAGCACTGCTGATAAAAGTCGTTGTCATCCGTGTGTGAGCCAAAATTATTTATAGTTCCTTGCTTTTTATCTATTTTATATTTTGTGATGACGAAAGAGCTTATAGGCATTTATTATTGTTACCAGCAGCGGCTATGTATTATTTCCTGTTATTAATTGTTAAGATTTTCATGGTCAATTCAATTGTTTTTAAATTACATTTATCAAACATTTAACGGCGGCTCCATGTTGAATAAACGTCAGCGACGTTAGCCGGACATTGTGTCAAGGTCTTATTCTATGGTGATTGCATCACTTGGTTGTTTTAGTAATATGTAGAGGCAGTGTGTTTCTGTGACAAGGTATCTGAATAATTGAAGCCCGGCACTAGAGGCAGGTTGACCTCTTGGCTGAGACTCAAGCAATTCGTCTTCATAGAATATTTGCACAATCACATTCTTAAGGCACATACACTGTACATGACACCGCCTCTTTATTATTTAAAAATTACTTTCCTCAAATTTATCTTTTTGTATCAGGGCGCTTGATTTGTTGAATTTATTTTTAGCACCACATTTGGCAGAAATAATTTTTCATGAATGCGCTATAATTGCGTGGCGAATAAAAATATGACATAACTTGGGATCTATTATACTTCCCAATAATTGTTTGGTGGATTATGTTTCTTATAACAGATGAAGATAAAAGTGACAAATCTAGGAGCAGTTGCTCTAATCAAGCAGTTTATTTAGGTTTTTGTTGCCTTTGCAAAAAATGTATATACTCTACATTTTAACCCTTCAAACCCTCACAATGTATCAAGGCATTATTTTGCATTTATGAACAATGACTTAATTTCCTAAAACCTATAGGGTTTTAGAACACACATTCTCATGTGGCTGTTTTAATAATAACAAAATATATTTTTTTAATTTGCCACCCACTTCAAGGGATCTTCATCCAATAGAAGTCGAGAATTGCGACAGCAATTCGCGGCTTGTAGTTGAAGATGGTAATGGGAAATTCAGGCTTAACCCTTTAATCGCCGGTCCCGATTATATTCGTTTTTTTACAATTTTTCTTAGCACATTACATATCAGCTTTTAAACATGTTAAAGACAAAACGTGACATCTATCAGCAAGATTTGAAAATAGTTGACCTCCATTTTGTCAAATCTGAATAATTTTCACTCACTTGAAGTTGTGGATCGCGTCAGCGAAACACAACTTCAAGTGAGTGAAAATTCCAATTGAATAATCTGGCGGTTGAGAGGGGTTAAAATAGTTAAATTTATTGCAACATCAAAATATAATTGAAATGTAACTTCTAGTTTTCAAATATTTTTACGTATAAGGAAGTAATTTTTTTTAATCTTCAATCAATAATCAAATCGTAATTCCACATTTTTTACAACCATCATAAACACGACAGGTTTGTGCAGAAGATAAATTTCAGAGTGAAACCCTGAAAAGATAAATTGTTCAACAGAATTATATTCTCCGAGGCAAGCGGTAAATCCCTAGCAGTCAGAGAGTCGTAAGAGCCACTCAAATGAGTGGCTCTTACGACTCTCTGACTGCTAGGGATCTATATATGGGTTACTGAGGTGAGGTGTCATAAGATAAACCACGTTAAGACCCGGTGCACGCGCTTCTCTTACACGTAATCATCTTGTCTGGTAAGTGGTGTCCGCAAAAACGACCATCCCAATCGCCTGTTGCCACGGCAACCGTCTCGGCAGCCCCCAATTCGAGTGGACAGGCTGCCTTTGCCGGGAGTCACCGTTTAGAAAGACGTCGCTCAGCCTGACAGGGCCATATGTTAAGCGCATTACGGCGCCATTATCATGCCGGGTAATTCGATTTGCAAGTGTCTGGTGGATTGCGCCGAAATATCCATCTCCATTAGAGGCATGGTTCCACCCCGTAAACTGGATTGCCGGCCTTATTGGGGACAGATGATCAATGGAGGCTTTTTGGGAGTCCATCACGCCGCGCCCGCGATGCGCGCCCGCACCGAGCCCCCGGGACGATTCGTTACCCATTTTAATGAATCATTAATTCCCAATATTAGACTCTTACGTTTTCGTTATCGGCTCCATTACCGAACGTGTGTATCGTGTAGTGAGCGGTCAATCAGACTGACCACGAGGTGTGACCAGCACGGTCAGCGAGAGACAACAGACCAGCAAACATGGGGGATTGAGCCAATGCTGGGTCAATGTTAGGCCAGTGTGGCAGACGGTGGACCAACAATACATAAGCAAATGGACAATGTGTGTTGTTTCGCTGGGTTGTCACTGTGAAGAGGAGGGTGAGAGGTGTCTCATCAAACTCTGCTTCACGCGTATTTCACGTGTTCTTTTCAGACAAAAAAGCATGCTGACCAACGTTGGTTCAATGCTAACAGTTTAACGATGCAAAATCAATGTAACATTATTTTTAATTTAGCATCGAGGGTTATTTTACAAATATTATGGAGAAACCTGCTAAACACTACAACACATTTTGAAAACAACTGGGCATTGAAAGGTATAACACGTGCCAATACAAGACAACGTTAACCCAGCACTGGGTGAATGTATCGTGTTTGTTTGGATCGTCTGCGTGTGGTGATAAAGCAGTGCAATGAGAGGCAAGATGCATCGAATGGAACTTGGAGCACGTAGTATATCACCTGTTGTTTTAATGTTTCGTTTCGAATTCAGATTGTTACCCATTATGTGACAATGTGTTCCCATGCAAAACACGAAACATTTGTATAACATTTTGTACAATGTGGACCAACATCGACGTTGGTCAACATTGTACAAATGTTATACAAATGTTTTGTTATTGCTGGGTTTTACATGTTAATTTATGATATCTTGATGTATAGAATATGTATATTTTGTTAAAATTTTGTTTGGCGTGTACGGGTGGCCAATGGGCTCACATGCATGTCATCCTATTTTCAAGTCGATCTAACTCGGCACAATTTAGCTAGATGGGTCTAGCTGAACTCTGCACATAAGGTACAAAATAATTATATACATTATTTAGCCACGAAAATTAATTATTCTCAGATGAGTTCAGTGACATCACAATTTCATATTTCTGTACGGATTCAAAATTATAGACCTAAGAGAGCTAAACGCCCGTCTAAAGTTCATTGATACCTATACTTACAGAGACCTGAAGTAATATTTGGTCATACTCCCCATTAAAATGGTTGAATATATGAGAGGTCCCCGGTTTGAATCCCAGAGCAACACGTTTTTTGCACATAAAAGGCTACCCAGAAAACCCGAGACGTTGACCAAATGCTTGTTTAATTTTGGGCCATATACGATATAGTGACCCATCAGAATTCAAACCGGGGACTTCTGCAACCTCAAACGTAAGCTTATACTTATCACTCACCTATTTTTGACAACTCTTTCACTAATCATAATAATGTATCAATTTAATCATGGGTTTATGGAGGGTCGTCATGATTAAATTTGCAACTTACCACACACATGGTAAATCATCTATATAACTTTTAAAATATTCACATAATTTTACAAAATTGCCAGGGCTCTTAAAATTATTTTGAAAAAAAAGGTTTGACAATATATGCAAATCAGTTGTGAATTAAAAGAGATGTCATCGCCATGCTCTAACGTCACAGCCTGAGGCTGGGCTGAGGTTCACCGGATGTGGAGTTATGGAGTTAACTATACATTAATTACAACCCACCATTTTAGCAGTCATGAACTTGAGTTGATTAAATACTAATTCTTGGTGATTCAAGAACATTCACACTTTCAATTTTTAGAATAATTGCTTCATTTCCACTAAAAATAACGAGACTCAGAGATAAGAACAAAAAAAAACTAACAGAGGTTAATACGTATCTACAACTGTTATGTTTAAAAAAACAATATGTCTTACGCCAGGATTCGAACCGGAGATATCTTACCCACCAAACTAATGACCTCACCATGCTCACCAGTCACCCATTTTAACTAACTGCTTACAACAGCATACATGAATATACTATGGCCAAATATTAGTTTAGGTCTCTATAAATAGGTCTCCATGTAGTTTAGGCAGGAGTATAGCTCTCCGTTCAGCACACCATAAATTATTTTTAAGCAGTATTGAAATGTTATATTGTGCTGTCGTTGACCTGAAAACAGCTGTACTCTGACAAAATACACAGCGATTCTTTAAAGAAATTGGAGAGTCCGAAGAAAAGTTATAAATTAAGTAAGGGCTGATATCAGATTGCCCAAAGATTCAGCAGCGAGCTTTGTCAGTGGCAGCGACTCCCCCACACAATGCGACGAATTGAATTTCATTATTAATGTCAGATGACTGAGAACCGGCAACAGCAATGAGAAACAATGACGTGGCATCAGCTTCTATCATCTGTATGTTATTACTTTCTTACTGGCTCAGATTCATTTATATGTCCATCTTGGCACCAATGGTCACGTCGAAATAAATGTTGCTGTACCGATGACCCTATATATATGTCCTAGCATGATTATTCGCCTAGCTCGTTCACACATTGTTCATGCAGCTTCTCTCTGCAGTCGTCAGTAGATTGCTCAAGAATGGTCTTAATTCAGATACCAAGCTCGATTTTTTTTCTACAAGGTCGGTACCTTGGTCGAAATACAGTTATTAATGATTCTATAGCGTCCAGATTCTCCAAACAGACGCCCATGGATCGTCTGATTGGTTATAAATATGGTCGTTGAAAGGCTGCTAACATGTCGCCCCACTGTTGTTGATCAGTCTTTATTTATCAAATTTACTACATATTTTGGAAAGTTCATCTAGGAGTCGCTTAAAGGTCATCTATCACCCTTTATATAGTATGAATAATTATGTCTTTATATGGGGTGATTGGCTATCATGTGACCCTCTGAGAGGGTCACATGATAGCCAATCACCCCATATATGGGGTGATTGGCTATCATGTGACTATCACATGATCGCCAATCACCCCATATAAGGAAACACTTGTGCCCCATCCTGTGGCAACTTTGATTTATTTGTCACAAAATTATTCATACTATATGAGGGGTGATAGATCACCTTAAAAAACTCGTCACCGTAACCAGTCTGCCTTGAAGATATACTGGCTTAACTATAACTAACATGCATACATATATATACAGAAATATCAATTATAATATCACAATGATGATATATGCATTTATCTCAAACTATTAAATTACTCAGAATATGTATCAACATCTTTAGTTTTCCTGGTCTATCAAATTCCGCGGGTAACTAGAAGAACACACTAACTAGTTTTCTCCTCTCAGTCGACGTAGGCCTACGCTTCGCACTATTACACATGCATCATTTTCAAATGCAGAGACATTAAGTCTTTTTAAATACACATATATAAAATTTAATGCACCAACATTTCTATTTTCCATACATAACGAGATCAGTTTCAGCAAGGAGGTTTTACCTCCCTGGTTTCAGTAACTGATGTACTCTTGTAAAATGTGTACAAAATGCATCTCTATGGTAATGTTAGTAATAAGATAATAATCCCCGGTCAACAAGTATTTCTGCCGATTAAGATACCACTCCGTCATCTTTCCCAGCACACACGAAACGTTCACCCATTGTTTGTACAATGTTGGGCCACTAGCACCAACTTTGGGTGAGCTTCTCGTCTTTGCTTGGTTATTATTTGACAGCTACAACAGACTGAGGTATAGATTAGGTTTATATACAACACCTGAGTCTTGTCCAACTGGAAACTCAGAAAACATGACCTAGTATTGGAATAATGCTGGGCCAGCGTCGTAGACGGTTGGCCAGCGTTAGCCCAGTACTGGGTCAATGTCTCTCCCAATTGGAAAAGGTTCAAAGATCCATCATCGTTTATTGCCAGCACCCGGCGACTCGCATTATTTCCGATGTCAAATTTGATTTCTTGCGCAGTAGATTTGCTCCTATTACCACGAGCTTCTCCTCCAACGCCGTAGACGTTGCCACAGCGTAGTCAATCACTTCTCACAGGGAAATAGTATTTTGGTAAATTATTTAGAATTGAAAGGTGAACCGTTACGCAAAGCGTAGCTCCAGCTTCGCTCCATACACCACTTGGTTATTGAGGATGACTATGTATCTAAGCTGAATCTGTAACGGGGTCGTCACTGGGGTGGTATTATCTCGAATTATATTTGTTGACATTGTTGTGCTTACCCTATTTTGCGGTTAATCTTCTTTGAAATATAAGCATATTAATCAATACGAAAATGAAATCAAGGCCTCTATTTCCTCATGTCTAATTTTCAGCTAACGACATTAGTTTATTTTCCATTTTGAGGTGGATCGGCGTTTATAATTGTGTTTTGTTTTTAAAATTAAAATCACCATAAACACTGTAACGCCTGGAAATTTGGACCAACTTAATTTAATTGAGTCGCCTGTTACCCAAATTGTATAGCTTTAAATCCATAAACTTTAACGAGTTTGTGGAGCGTTATATAATCAAGTACAGCTGAAAGTTGGCCTACATAATGTTGAGCCTACATAAATAAAGTCAATAATGATCGAACCTCATAATAAATGATGTATTGGTAGTGTGTGTTTAAGTTCAGCACACTGGATAATTGTACCCAAAAAATTAATAATGAACCTTTTATGTCTTTTTTATGACACTTTATGTTATATTTTGGTTATCTTATACCGTATCATAAAAGACCCTGACAAGTTGGAGCTCGAAACTCAGAATTCGGAAATCAGATCTCGGAAGCTGGAAGTCAGTATTCGTAATCGTACTTGCACAAATATTTGTTCAGTTTTTTCATTGTTTTCATTCGTAACTTTACTTGCATGAATAATTTTTAAGCGTGCACAAACAGATGTTTCCAATTGTAGGCTTACTGGAATAAATTATTCAAAACGTACTTGATTTTTTTAATGGGAGTTACATTAATGTTGTGGTCACCTGTGGGTCACTGTAATTATCACTATGTCTCTGTACTTATCACTATGTCACTGTAATTATTAATATGTCGCCGTGATTATCACTATGTCACTGTAGTTATCACTATGTCACTGTAATTATCACTATATCACTGTAATTATCTCTATGTTACTTCATTTATCACTATGTCACTGTAATCATTACTATGTCACTGTAATTATCACTATATCACTGTTATTATCACTAAGTAACTGTAATTATTACTATGTCCCTATAATTATCACTATGCCACTGTAATTATCACTATGTCACTGTAATTATTACTATGTCACTGTCATTATCAAGCTGTCACTGTAATTATCACTATGTCACTGTAATTATCGCTATATCACTCTAATTATCTATATGCTACTTTATTTATCACTATGTCATTGTAGTCATTATTATGTCACTGTAATTATCACTATATCACTGTTATTATCACTAAGTAAATGTAATTAATACTATGTCACTATAATTATCACTATGTCACTGTAATTATCACTATGTCACTGTAATTATTACTATGTCCCTATAATTGTCACTATACCACTGTAATTATCACTATGTCACTGTAATTATTACTATATCACTGTAATTATCAATCTGTCACTGTAAATATCACTATGTCAGTGTTATTATCACTATATTTCTGTAATTGTCACTATGTCACTGCGATTATAACTATGTCGCTGTAATTATCACTATATCACTGTAATTATCACTATGTTACAGTAATTATCTCTATGTCACTGTCATTATCACTATATCACTGTAATTATCACTAAGTAACTGTAATTATTACCATGTGACTATAATTATGACTATGTCACTGTAATTATCACAGTAATAATTACATTGACATTTTTACAGTGACAGATTGATAATTACAGTGACAGTGATACTATGTCACTGTAATTATTAATCTGTCACTGTAAAAATCACTATGTCACTGTCTTTATCACTATATCACTGTAATTATCACTATGTCACTGCAATTAAGACTATGTCACGATAACTATCACTATCTCACTGTAATTATCACTATGGCACTGTAATTATCACTATATCACTGTAATTATCACTATGTAACTGTAATTATCACTATTTCACTGTAATTATCAATATATCACTGTACTGCAATTATCACTATATAATTATGTGACTGTAATTATCACTATGTCATTGTAATTATCACTATGGCACTGTACTTATCACTATGTCACGGTTATTATTACTATGACCCTGTAATCACCACTATGTCACTGTAATTATTACTATGACCCTGTTTTCATCACTATGTCACTGTAATTATTACTATGACCCTGTAATTATCACTATGTCACTGCAATTATTACTATGACCCTGTATTTATCACTAACCCAGAACGCCGTTAGGCCGACAGTAAATGAGCAGTTGGGGCTCGTTTCACTAAAACAATCTTATCTTAACTTTGAGTTTATGTCATTTAGGTCATTTATCATGAAATAGTTAGGATCATCTTATGATCGTCTTAACTTTTTAATAGTAAATGATTGAAAGTTAAGATGTGATTTTCTTAGTGAAGCGCACCCCAGATAAGAGTCTCATTCTCGCTTGCCTGTAAAAGTTAGGACCGAATCTGACAAAATGTAACTTGGTCAGGACTCGCGACAGTAACTCCCTCTGGCGAATAAGAGAGATCTGGCAGCAATGCTATTCAATGTAAAGACAAACAGCAGTAACTAATAACTTGAAGCGTCAGCGGTTACTACTGTCTTTCTTTTACGACAGTGTTTCTTACTCTGGAATATTTTTATATTTAATAATATG
Source organism: Flabesymbios commensalis (assembly GCA_964017125.1). NCBI lineage: Eukaryota > Metazoa > Annelida > Polychaeta > Terebellida > Flabelligeridae > Flabesymbios > Flabesymbios commensalis. Next base: position 21,437,299 of record OZ024912.1, read on the forward strand.
TATGTATTGATGTGTCTTTTTATTTCGCCTTGCAATATAATGCATTTTTGCATTATTGATTGACTTTATTGTTATCGTGAGAATGGATGCCTCAATAGGCCTATTATTGCATGAACGTGCTATTCAATGCCGTTTTTGACATAGCCTAGGCATAAATGTAGCTAGATGAATATTCTATAATACTATAGAGACCACTAATATATCTATACACGCATCTGGGCCATACATTCTATGTTACCTAATTAACCCATTAACCCTTTGACTTCCAGGCCGGGGTGCATGCCAGGATCCAGATATACTGGTGTAGGAGTTCTATTTTTCGTCATTTGAAGCTGGAATTGCTAACGCAATTTCCAGCTTCAAATGACGAAAAATACATAAATGTAGTATATATTTGACAAAAATTTGTGTCATTTTATTGTTACGTTCATTGACGAATGACGACGGAAATTTCCGTCATGTATGGTAGTGAAAAGGTTAAACGCCAAATTATTCAATCTGAATTTTCACCCACTTGAAATTATGTCTCGCTGATGCGATCCACAACTTCAAGTGAGTGAAAATTATTCAGATTTGACAAAATGGAGATCAACTGTTTTCAAATATTGCTGATTAATGTCATATTTTATCTTTAACATGTTTAAAAGTTGTTACTTAATGTGCTAATATAAAATGAAAACCCGAATATATGCGACACCGGCGGTTAAAGGGTTAAATAACTACATATTATCGAAAATACATTTTAATCCACTCCATATTGCACGTGATCAGACGAAGTCACAATCAACAATCAGTTTAGTCGGGACGGTGATTCAAAGCCGCTGACCCAGGTTTTGGGCATGTGATTGGTCGAGATGGTCATCTCGACCAATCAGATGCCTGAGATTCGGGTCAACAGGCGCCCCTGTTGATCGGTCTCCCCAGAAGCCCCCAAACATTCTAAGCATAACAACGAGGTCTGCAGCCAAATAGGAAGTTGATTTATTCTCTGGTTAGTGATTGCTACTTGGTATATTTATCACCTTTTAGTCTGTAATTATCGCCCGCCTGTCGAGTGGCATTGTCCCTGCGTCCCGAATTGACCGGTGGCTGACACTAAACGGATTGATTTATTCAATTTGTTTTCACCAAATCCCCCAACCCCTCCCCCCCCCCCCGTTTGCATTATTTTGTCGCCTCGGGTCATGATAATCAATAAACTTAGACGTCTATTAAACATTTTCGTCACTGCTAAGTCAACAATATTTTTTATCGATATCAAATGTTTTCAAGAAAAACCAAACAAGATGGAAAATGTGATGGTGTATAAAATGGGTGTTTTATCGACAGAGATAGACCCCGTGTACACAGTTTATATCTTTGTATACGTTATACACCTTACAAATAAATGCCAGTATAGGTCTACTTGCATATACATGATTTTTCTATTCACTGTTATTAGCTGTGAATTACTACCACTATTCCTACATTAGGCCCATTGTTACATTACAGTTAAATTACACGATTTTAAAATAATGGCGAATGTGAAATGTCAAATAGAGGCTCCAAACTTGCAAATTGTAATAAATGGGTACCGGTAGTGTCATTTCCTGTTTAATTTCTTTATCCCAAGTAGGCCTATAGGCCAGACGACTCGTATTTGCATCACTGTAAATACCAAACCCTTGTGCTGTGGATTTGTTATTTAGTATTTTTCGTCATTTAAGGCTGGAATTGTTACCGCAATTACTAGCAGCTATAGCCTATAACACCTAATTAGCAGTCTGCCATATGAGGCTACAATTTCCAGCTTCAAGTGACGAAAATTGTGTCTATTTGTGAAAATATATACATGTATCTCTCAAATGTATTTGTTTCACTAACTGAGGATCCACTACAACTAATTGTATTAATTTCAGTGTCATATTATCTGATTTCAAACTCGCTCGAAATCCGTATATACGGCCCTAGCAGGACAAGGGTTATTATAACATCATTAACCCTTAAAGCGTTAAGTTATCTCATTTAATTGTTCACCCAAGTTGTGTCTCACTACCGCGACCCACAACTTCAAGTGGGTGAATATTATGCATATTTGTTTAATATGAGACATAACTTTAGCAAATCTTGATGTCTAAACACATGTTTATTTCTCTAAGAGCAATGATAGATTTGATCATCTAATAAAACAGATGGTAAACAAGTGTAGTCGTGCATAGCGCTTAGCTTTAAAGGTTTAATATAACACCACGAATCACATTGCTGCTGTGCCCTTCGAGGGTGAAGAGCTCTGGAGTACTTTTGGTCATCAGACTTGAAAATGTGAGAGCAACTTGTCAAATGAGGGAAAAAAAAATAAATAAGCTCATACAAAATTTTGTTATAGCCGATTGAATGCACATAAATATGAGTACAGTTATTTTTATAATATCGATGTGCCATAGTAAATTATTATTTGGGTGGCTCTTCTATTACTGGTCATTTGTTGACCTTTAATAAGGAGAGTTTCCCTAACCAACCGAAGAAAAAACGTCTAAGAAATATATATTTCAATGGGCAAATAATAGCATAGTGTATGTGTTAACGTATTATGCAACTTATCATAATTATGACAAACTCCAGATATATACAACAGATCTATGTTTATCAAATCAGGTGAGTTAAAAGACCGCGCCGAGCTGTAGGCTTTACGTGTCACTATTAACCCTTTAACCGCCAAATTATTCAAACTGAATTTTCCCCCACTTGAAGTTGTGTCTCGCTGACGCGATCCACAACTTCAAGTGAGTGAAAATTATTCAGATTTGACAATATGGAGGTCAACTGTTTTCAAATATTATATGTAACATGTTTAATAATTGGTACTTAATGTGCTAATAAAAAAATGAAAACCCGAATATATGCGGCACCGGCGGTTAAAGGGTTAATATTACTATTAACCCTTGAAGCACTGAAATATGTTTGTATAAACCATGAAAACCAAAGGGGTTTTCAATTTGAAATCATCATAGATGTCTTAGTTAGCTTTTTCCGCTTTATTTGAATACCTATGTTATGGGTCTATGGCCATTATAAATATTTTCACTCTCACAGTGCGGGGATCGTTTTCAGACGTCATATTCTGACGTCTGAAGACGATCCCCGCACTGTAAGGGTTGAGACATCCGATTAGGGTAATCTTTAAAACGCGCCCAGAAACTTACTGTCTGACGATATGCTCAGCACAATTGAGTATTTTCACGAATAGAAGGAAAGATGATCACTTCAACATTGTCTAGGAAATTTACAAGATGTCTATTCTGCAGCCATAATGAATCAACCAACAAAGATAAATGGAATAAATCGGGCTCTGAGCCAATTTTTTGCACATATGCTACAGGCTAAATTGGCCAGGAGAACTTCCTAAGGATGGTGAGATAAGTGAGATGACACTGCCCTTCAGACACAGGACTCGAAATTCAAACCCTGGAAGTTTGAGGCCGAGCACGCTACCTCTCCCACACGGAGGGTCTCAACAATACTCAGTTTTAGGCCTAAGAGTGGATGGAGAAGAAACAATTGTGTTTCTTTCGAACCGCCGAGACCGGCAAACGAACCCTGAACTTTAGCGTGAAAGGCAGCGGTGCTAACCACTACACTAAGGCCCTCGCCCACCCACAAAGATTCCACACAAAAATCTTTTTGGTGATCTGCCTCGATCTTCAATAGCATCGGAATAGTTCGTGATGCACACCTCATATCCTGGATATTATTTGATCGATTAATTCCTTCCTTGTATTCATCATTATGAAATAATACTATGGTGTCCGAATAGGGCCATCTCGCCCTTTCGTTGTTTCGCAGTTTCGACGTTTCGCAGTTTCGTTGTTTCGCATCCCCCTTTTGTTGTTACGCATCGCTCGTTCGCTGTTTCGCATCGCTTTTTCGTTGTTTTGCAGTTTCGTTGTTTCGTAGTATCGTTGTTTCGCATCGCTCTTTCCTAGTTTCGCATCACGCTTTCGTTGTTTCATATTCTCTTTGTTTCGCTGTCTCGTTGTTTCGCATCGCCTTCTCGTTGTCTCGCACGTTCGTTGTTTTGTAATTCCGTTCTTTCGTACTTTCGTTGTTTCGTACTTTCATTGTTTCGTATTATCACTGTTTCGCACTTTCGTTGTTTCGTACTTTGATTGTTTCTCACTTTCGTTGTTTCGCAGTTTCGTACTTTCGTAGTTTCGCTGTATTGTATTTATGTTTTTTCGTACTTTCGTTATTTTGTATTTCATACTCTCGTTGTTTCGTACTTTCGTTGTTTCATTTTGATGAGCCGCAGCGTTAACCTCTCCACCAAGGCTCGACGTGATAGACGGCAGCGCTAACCACTTCACCCGAGCTCCAGCGTGAAGAACGGAAGCGTTAACCTCTTTACCAGCGCTCCGGCTTGATGGACAGTAGCGCTAACCTCTTCACCAAAGCTCTGGCGTGATAGACGGCAGCGCTTACCACTGCATCCGAGCTCCAGCGTGATGGACGGCAGCGTTAACCTCTTCACCAGGACTCTGGCGTTATGGACAGTTACTGTAGCGCTAACCACACTTCACCAGGGCTCCGATGTGATGTACGGCAGCATTAACCTCTTCACCTGGGCTCCGGCGTGATGCTTTGCAGCGTTAACCTCTTCACCAGGACTCTGTCGTTATGGACAGTTACTGTAGCGCTAACCACACTTCACCAGGGCTCCGATGTGATGTACGGCAGCATTCACCTCTTCACCTGGGCTCCGGCGTGATGATTTGCAGCGTTAACCTCTTCACCAGGACTTTCGCGTATCTGAGGTGCTTTCCACCAGAGCGGTTTTTTCGTGAACATTATCTGCCTCATAGGCTACTGAACAACTTTATCTGATATTTGGTTTGAAATGTCTGTATCCTGATACACTTCGATTCGTTCAAAATTCGGCAAAATTCATAGCTTTTTAAAGTTGAATCATCAATAAGATATCTTGAAGCAAAACGGTAGTTGCACGATAACCTGATAACATATATTACTAGACAATCTGTCAGAGACTGCAAACCTCCGGTGTCCGCCATCCGGATCCTGGATCCGTAATCCGGATCATCCCCAAAATTGATTAGATTGTTTTTTGGCCCGAGATACATCTCTGATAAAAGTTTCATGCATGTAAATCCGTTCATTACTTTCTACGCAATCCTGCTGACGGACAGGTGCAATACATAATACATAAATCACATTTTATAAACTGCCAACTATCAAAACAAATGTTGATCTTGGCAGTTGGTTTTGAAAATACGACATTTTGGGGATTTGAGCGGCCATATTGGATTTATGCAAATTCGAAATATTACCCAAGTAAGCTTTTGTGTCCACTAAACGTCCACCTAGTCATAACAAACTTTGAAATCATAAAAATATCTCGCTTAAAATCAGTTATATATAAAACAAAATATCAACAAATCCCTAGCCTTTTGGAAATTTGGCGGCCATATTGGATTTATGCAAATTTGACATATTTTTCCAGAAGGAATTTTGGGGCATTTTTAGTATTTTGATCTAGAGACCTTACCAAAATGCATTGTGGGAAGAAAAATTCTGTTGCATTTTGTGCCGGGTCTGTCACTACATTTACTAGATTAATTATTCCACTTTGAAACATACCCCCCTATTGATGTGACAGGAATACCACAACCATATTGCGAGATATTGACAATGGTACTAAATCTGACATTCCGCCGATTTATCAGTCCAATATTTCGTTGGAATCAGCAACATTTCAACTACATTTTTGGCTTCAGTAGCTCGTTTTTTGCTATAGGCCTACTTCATATTTTATTGGTAAGCCTATGTTTCGAATCATGGGATGCCAAACCTTGACTCTTTTCTAACAGCGTTGAATACTATAATACTGAAACTAATGCAGCGCACCGGATTTACCAATAGTAGGCCATATAGGACATTGGCCTAGGGCCCACCACCACATTCGGGGGGGGGGGGGGCTGAAATCTTTTCCGCACGCTCGTTCCATGCTCATTCTCTCACATATAATTAATGTAGTTTTGGTCTGCATCATAGTCATATACAACAACTGGTGGGGGGGGGGCCTGTCATATAGGCCTAATGATAATTGTGCTGAAATTACTAAACGTAATTTCGTAAACGTAATTATACAGGATCATAAACTCGGTATTATGCATCCGTACATGGTAAACCAGGCGGCCCGATCGTCGGCTCACCGCCGTGGCAGTGTTGGCCCAGCTTATTCGACGCTGGGCCAGCATTGGGACGACGCCTGGCCTGGTCTGCCCGGGTATATAGTGCGGATCGCTTTACATGTACATATGTATGTCACCGTTGTTGTGAGGAGGAGGGGTGGTTTGCTCTGTACCCCGCGGGGATAGGTCAACTCGGGTTAACCAGGGACGCCTCTGAGCTCGAGCCTCCTTGATCCCCTTGCTGCCTCTTGCTTGCCACGGTGACAGAACACAACAATGAATATGAAAACCCAGCTGGCTGAGTGTTATCCCCTCCTTGATAGCGGGACTACCCAGTCGTAAAATGCTCTCAGCGCCTACGGCGCTAGGGCTTCACCTTTGCTTACAAAATTGACCCACTCGCCCACTTCCCAATTGATCTGTAATAAATGAATTATTACATTAAATTACATATCATACAATCCATACTAATTGTTACAGTTACAACATGCTCAGAATTATTGATTATAAGCCTATGGAGGCCGCTCGCAGCTATTGGCTGCTCTCAATGATGTAATATTATCCTTATTTAACTGTTGATACATTTTATATTGTATTACATAATATTTGATAAGGTTCAATAAATTGTCATTGTAGGCCAAACCCGTGTTTGAGTTGTGATCCGTCGTGTAATTTCTATGACATTCATGTTTTCCTGATGTCTTTGACATAAACAGCATCTGGCAGGGGGTCCTAAGATATAGGCCCCCTATTCTGTACCGATCGGTTCCCGGTCTCGGTGGTTTGAAAGAAACAAAAAATGTTTCTTCCCCATCCACGTGTGGGGAGCCTCCGTGACCGAGAAGTAGCGTGCTCGGCCTCAGACCGCCAGGGCTCGAATTTCGAATCCTGTGGTTGGAGGACAGTGTCATCTCAATCATCTCACCATCCTCAGGAGGTTCTCCTGGCCATATATAGCCTATATGTGCACAAAGGTGGATTAAAGCCCGATTCATTTCATTTACTGTTCAATGCTGATAATTTTCATGAAATTCGAAAGTTTCCCTGCATCTAGCTGGCATGGTCACATAGGCTCTAATCCTTTTTCGTCGGCGTCCCGATCGTTGAATAACTGGTTGGGCCCCTGTGCTTTACTGACTATAGTGTATCTAAAGGGCTTCTTGCCTGTATCTAAATGGCAAGAAGCCCTATTTATAATAATAATAATAATAATAATAATAATAATAATAATAATATCTTTATTTCAAGAGGGTAAACCCAATGAGCATTCACCCATCTTCCTTGGGGCCCTCAAAACATTATATATACAAAATACATTATATATACAAAATACATGAAATGAATATAAACAGAAAAAAATAATTTATAGTATGTACAGACAAACATGATGAACGAAGTACAATAAAATAATACATTTACTATGGTTCTTGACTATATACGTTAAAGGTAGTTAGCTTAGATATATATATATTTTATTGGCATGGTTGAATGTAATCACATACAGAATTAAAATATTAGGTGGCATTTTCATAATAAAACACAGGATGCTTTGAAAATAAAAATGTTGACTACATAAAGTATAATTAGCTGGCATTAGCAAGATATTAAAAAAGATGTTTCCCGCACCAAAACCAGAGATCAAATAGACACTATGTATAATAAACATATGATATGAAGTAGCAAAAAAAATACTCTGGAAAGCGTAGAAACCTAAAGATAGATAAATTTGCATAATTATATTTAAACAAGTATGTATTAAAAACTTCATTATCACACGTGTTCCCAGCTGAATCGAGACGTCAACCCAGCGCCGGTCAAATGCTGGCCAAGTCCGGCACCCTCCCAACACCAGGCAGCAGCCCCACGCCTGCCAGGAACAATAATACAGCTACAGTATGATTATATATACAGGTCTTGTGAAATTACTTGAAATTATCTGTATTTATTTTCTTCTAATGTTTTTTTAATATACAATTGTTTGAATTTAGCAAATGTTTCAGATTTTTTTATATTCTCTGGTAGTGCATTCCAAATAATTACGCCTGTATAGGAAAATGATTTGTGATGTGTTCTAGGAACGAATAATTTGTTATTTGTTGAAGATCTGAGGGAATACTTTGATCTCTATTCTGTCCCGATTGGTGAATAACTGGTAGGGGCCTGTAATCCATTATCTATCATACTAAGCCTGGTATATCTAGAGGTTTAGTAAACATGGTATCAACATTGCAGCATTAAAAAACGTGTGTTTTTTTATTAAAAGTGTTTGTATTATGTCATAATAAGGGATAAATCAATGATTTAACAAACTAAAGTGTGAATATATATGGTGACAGTGACCATCATGTTACCAAACTCTATATCGGTGCTTGTTGCGTTTTAACGAATAATACTATTTTTAATAGAATGCAAATTGACCCTCCTAATTGCTCAGAATTAATCATGTTAATCTCAAATAATCTAAAAATCGTAAGCTTCTGGGGGCATAAAGCAGACCCCTTGCCTGCCTCTATTAGCGCCCAATAACTCGTTTGGCCTAGGGCCATCACACACGTAAATCCGGCGCTGGATACACAGCTCACAATTTGAGTGTGGGCCGTAAAGGGCATTTATTGGCAGCACCCCAAGCTTAACCCTTAAAGCGCTGAATTAGTTCGTAAAACCATCGCAACCAAATGGGTTTTTGCAATCATCATAAATGTTTCAGTTAGCTCTTTCTGATTCATTTGAATACCTATGTTACGGGTCTACGGCCATTAGAACTATTTTTACTCTTACAGTGCAGGGATCGACTTTAGACGTCAGAATCTGGTGTCTAAAGACGTCAGATTCTGACGACTAAAGTCGATCCCCGCGCTGTAAGGGTTAAACCGGCGGTAGACCTGGGCTTTAAACACCGCCATATAAATAATATTGTTCCTGCTTGGAAATATAGGTCGACTACAGTGGAAACTAAACTCTAACAAGACTACATAAGTCCAGGAGCTCCCGCTCCGAATTAGAATTTGATTTAAGCAATTTTGTATAGGGTTATTAATGTAGTCCTAGTCTAGGTCAAAAATCAAGACGCAAGACAACTAGGTCTAAGAAGCCCAGTCTAAGAGTAAGATAAGAACTAGACAGTCTGTCAGAGATTGCAAACCTCCATTGAAATGAATGATCCTAATCAGTATCCCAGTAATGGTCTACCTATCTGGCACGGTTTACCCGATATCAGGCCAATCGAGTTAACTAATAGCTGATTTACGGTCATTTTGAATTCGATATAAATTAGTTAAAAACTTAGGGTGCATTCTCCCCCGAAACCTCAAATTTTGTTTTATAGTAATGGACTAACATCTAACACAGTTTGCAAAATATAGGGCATGTGAAAGTAAATGATGGCCGATAGGGGGCCATTTTGAATTTGATCGAGTCAGAATTTTTCAAGATGCATCCTCAGCTGAAATCTCACATTTCATTCTATAGTAATCGTCTAGCTATCTAGCACGGTTTACCAAATATCGGCCATGTGAAAGTGAATAATGGCCTAAAGGCGGCCATTTTGAATTTGATCAAGTCAAAATTTTCCAAGATGCATCCTCAGCTGAAATCTCACATTTCATTCTATAGTAATGGTCTAGCCATCTAGCACGGTTTACCAAATATCGCCCATGTGAAAGTGAATAATGGCCGATAGGAGGCCATTTTGAATTTGATCAAGTCAACATTTTTCAAGATGCATCCTCTCCTAAAATCTCACATTTTGTTTTATAGTAATGGTCTAGCCATCTAGTACGGTTACCAAAAACCGGCTATATGAAAGTGAATAATGGCCGATAGGCGGCCATTTTGAATTTGATCGAGTCAATTTTTTCAAGATGCATCCTCTCTTGTAATCTCACATTTTGTTTTATAGTTATGGTCCAGCTATCTAACACGGTTTACCAAATATCAGCAATGTGAAAGTAAATAGTGGCCGATAGGCGGCCATTTTGAATTCGATTAAGTCGAAAGTTTTTAAAAGGCATCCTCTCTCGAAACGTCACATTTTGTTTTATAGTAATGGTCTAGCTATCTAGCACGGTTTACCTGATATCAGGCCTATCGAGGTAAATAATGCTGATTGTCAGCCATTTTGAATTCGTAAATTAAAAATTTTCAGGGTGCATCCTCCCCCGAAAACTCACACTTTGTTTTATAGTAATCAGGTAATGGTCTAGCCATCTAGCACAGTTTACCAAATATCCGCCGTGTGAAAATGAATTATTGCCGAAAAGGCGGCCATTTTAAATTTGATCAAGTCAAATTTTTTCAAGATGCATCCTCATCTGAAATCTCACATTTTGTTTTACGGTAATGGTCTAGCCATCTAGCACAGTTGACCAAATAACGGCCATGTGAAAGTAAATAATGGCCGATAAGCGGCCATTTTGAATTTTATCGAGTCAATTTTTTTCAAGATGCATCCTCTCCTGAAATCACACATTTTATTTTATAGTAATGGTCTAGCCATCTAGCACGGTTTACCAAATAACGGCCATGTGAAAGTGAATAATGGCCGATTGGCGGCCATTTTGAACTTGGACGAGTTGATTTTTTTCAAAATGCATCCTCTCCTGAAGCCTTACAATTTGTTTTATAAAAAAAGGGGGAAGATATCTTGAGCGGTTTTCATGATATTCCACAATATCAGGCCTGCCGAGGTGAATATTGGCTGATAGGCGGCCATTTTGAATTTTATAAACTTCAAATTTTTCAAGATGCATCCTCTCCTGAAACCTTACAATTTATTTGATATTAATGGTGTAGCTATCTTGAGCGGTTTTCATGATATTCCGCGATATCAGGCCTGTCAAGGTGAATAATGGCCGATAGGCGGCCATTTTTAATTTTATCGACTTGAAATTTTTCAAGATGCATCCTCTCCTGAAACCTCACAATTTGTTTTATAGTAATGGTGTAGCTTTCTTGAGCGGTTTTCATGATATTCCGCAAAATCTTTCAGGCGGATATACCGATGTTATAAATTAGGTCAAAGTGCTGGGTCAACTTCAAGGTCAAGGTACAAAAACCTGAAAAGGCACAACTAGGGACCTTAGAGAACATGTATGTGCAATATGACTGTCATCGGCCCAGTACTTTTCGAGATCTGCTCCGGAAACGAAGTGCGCGTCAAAACGACTAAATAGGTCTTAGTTCTAAACCAGAAGTAGGTCAAAGTTCAAATACCCCAAAAGGCACAACTAGACCGCCTAGGGGTGTTGTGGGTAAAATTTGAAGACAATCGGACAAGTACTTTCAGAGATATGCTCCGGAAACGAATTGTTTACGGACGGCCCAACGGCCCAACGGCCCAACGCCGTCACATCATCATTTTCTCCTCTGCAACCTTGCGTATTGGATTCAGAATAAAAATATTTTAACCTGTCCATTAGCCACCTGGAAGTAACCCACATACCAAAAATTGTTATCCTAGCTTATTTTCTTACAAAGTTATAGGCAAAAGAAGAGGCCAAAAAAAAACGGAGGTAGAATCCATAGCTCCCTCCGTCTCACCTACGGTGACGGCGGGAGCTAAAAAGATTCACGGATAATGACTTGGTAGTTAATTCCACAGAAAATATAGGCCACCATATTATAGGCATGACCTTATATATTTTTTTCTGGTTAATTCAGCAGGAGATCTGAGATTAGGCCTATTCAGGCGAGCCTTTAAATCATCTTGAAAAATCCTATGGCCCACTAAAATTAACTTGTTGCGTCAAGAACAAAAACATTGCAAAAAGTGTGGCACACCGACAGAATGAAATCGCGCCAGTTTTATTTTTTTTCGCGGGAACCTCGCAAAGTCAGGCACTGCATATTCTTAACATGTAATTTAGTCCCAAAGCGTGTGTTTTGACAACATGTATCAAGAGCTGAAAAGATTTCTGCTGGAGCTCAATAAGACACTAAATCGTCATGCCTTCAAGCAAAATGGCTGGTTATAAAACGCACCTGAAATTTTAAAATATGTATTTTATTAGACATGTTTCTATTTAAAACTACAGTTGGTAACCAGCAATATACCAATAGGCCTATAGGGCTAGCCTTCGCTAGAGGTGTATAAATTATATCAATCTGCAATGCCTTCTACCACAAAGGCCAAAAATCTATTTTCAATAATACAAAATTTGCTATTTTTGAAAATAAATATCTTAGCCAAGACCTAACTTCTATATTGCATAACACAGACCAGCTCTAAAGGTCAGCGGTGGGAGAGAAGGGGGGGTTACCTCTCCAAGACAGACTGCCGTTCACCAAGCCTCTTTCCAGTGAACGAGCTTCTTCTCTTTGCGTGTCACCTGGGTCAGTCAGTGTATCATGTTGACTGACTAGAACCAAAGTATCTACTTATTTCACAAGTGTGCAGATACCGTACTGTCTATCGAACGTGTTGTTACAAGCAAGAAGGAGCTCAGTGACATCAGCCAAAAGGAAGTATATAGGCCTACTTGATTTACAACTGAGCAAATACAGCGTTTTGGCAGAGCTCTGATAGGAAGGGACAGGATGCCAGTTAAAAAGCAGATATGCATTTTGACCTTGCACAGGCAGAAGAGAGAAAACAGAAGCTAACGACAGACGTTTGCTCTGAAAGTCAAAGTAATATCTTGTCGACAAGCTAAATATTAGAGATTCAATAATTTTTTTTTAATTTTTGAACTTGACCTTCAAGGTAAAAAAATTGCCGGAGGGGTTGAATGTTTAAGAATTCAATCTGTTAGACCATGTTGGAGTAAGGCGGGCGGCACACAAAGTTGATGAAATACCCATTCGGGCCTAGGGGTAAAAATGGCCACCTTCTAGTTCCATGCAGTAGGGGTGGATGCTCAAAAAAAGTTATACTGTAGGTTTACTTGTAAATAAATGAAATACAGAAGTTGGTCAGTTTCGACATATTTTCTAAAAATATTATCATGCTTTTTTCAATGTTGTAAAAATTAATGAGGATGATTGCATTAATTTACTGCAGAGGCAAGAGAGTAATAAAAGAACAAAAATCTGGTTATTTTCTTTATTCAAATTATAACAATACCCTACTATGGAAACTATCCAAGTTTCAGTACTGTCTAAATGTAAAGTCTTACAGTTTATAATCCAAGTCAACAAATTATATCACCATATTTCACAAGCAAATTCACCAAAGTTTAAAAATTGAATTGAATAAAATTTAAATAATTAAATTGTCCACTACTTTCAAAGAATCCAAACCAAAAGAGGTAAATTCAAAATATGTCATACATTTAAATGTAGTTGAAAAGCTGTTTCAGAGAATTTATAGACAAAATGTGTTAGTGCAATCAAATATATTTTGTGGGGTATTTAGTTATGTCACTACAATAAACGATATCAACAACAATAAATTTAAACTGTTTGAGATTTTTGCCTGAATGATTTCTTCAATACCTTATAACAACTGGTAGAGTTTTGTGCATTTTCACATTATAAATTCACCCTATATGCACTATGAGTGCTTGAAAGATTCAATTTTTTTTATCAAATGCTGCTACCGGGGATTTAATATAACAATAATAATGGGAACTAGTTATTTTAATTTTTGAACCTCTAACTAGCTTAATTATAGTCCAGAAAAATTAACATTACATAAAGTATAACTGATCGGGAAAATACTATTTAAAATAATGGTATTCTGGAGATTCTATAAATAAATAATCCGAAATTATTGTTTATCTGGATAACATTCAGTAGACACTATGAATATTATCAGCTGTAAATAATAAACGTATTCTACAAATTTATCCAATTGTATGCTACATGTGTGTGAGTCATATGATACCAATCTATTCAGCATGAAGGTGTACGCTGCATGGCTTAGCTTTATAGGCGGGCCATCGGCAGACAGGACAGCAATGGTTGTCACGAGTAAGCCAGCCCATAATGCATTGATGATGGAAGGTGTGACCACAGGGAAGTCCGCACAGCGCAGCGGCAAAGCGATACTTTTCCAAGCAGATGGCACACTCTGTGCAAGGTAACATTCCTGAAGGCATTTGTGATGTCGGATACGTGTCTTCTGGTGGGGCAGAATCATGCAGCTCAAAATCATCTCCCCAACGTGTGGATCTCATGTCACTGTCACTCATACTGCGTGGCCGATGTTTGTAACGTTCTTTTTTGGGGCTTTTCCGCGTGGTATGTTCATTGGACCCTTCATGTGTACATTGACATTTGTAATCACCATCCATAAGAAATTTGGCACATGCAGATTCAGATTCAGCCCGCTCTTGCTCCAGCTCTTCCTGAGATTTACGTTTCTGCTCATTATTATTCTGAAGGGCTCGACATTTTTCACAAATGAACATAAAAGGTCGACTTGAAAATTGTGACTGCGTCTCCAAGCAAGAATCACTACAATAACCCATTTCTTCACAGTCTATTTTGGTCCCTTCACTATCGCTTGGAATATCAGAGTCAATGCATTGTCCAGTGTAACGCCATGATGGCAGGTCCTTTATATAATCAGATGAGATCATAGGTCGAAGCCAAAAATTTGGAACAGCCAGACGTTCTATGAGAAGCTCCATTCCCACCTCGAGGTCTAAGTTCTGGGGACCCATAGGCCTTGTCAACGTGGCAACAGGACGAAAGAGGTAGCTCATGTAGTCCCAATTTAAATTCCACCAGTCACCCCCTGAAGAGACGGCTGGTTCCACTTGCTGCTGTGTAGGTTTTAAGAAGAGATGGTGAAGTATTCCAACAATTGCCGTGTAGATCAAAAAGGTGAGCAGGAGAAATCCACTGCCAGAAGAGGTCAGCCAGAGCCAGTCATGTCGTAGACAGCTGGCCGCAGTTGTCGAGGCTAAAACTCGTAGCAAGGTTAATGCATACTGAACAGCTAAGCTCATGTAAGGAATTTGAAACATAGCCAAAACCGGGAGCCATAACAAGATCAGAAGGCAGTTCCATTTACCAAGCAGCCAGAGTAAACTGCCCAATCTTCTATAAATTGAACCTGAAACCACTGCAAACTCCAGCCAGCACATTACATTCAATAGCACCAAACTTAACAAGAACATGTCATTCACTTCTGGTTGTAGAGTCCGTAAAAATAGAGCCATGGAATCATAATTGAGGTATTCCCCTGATCGCTTACCGAATGTCAGATTTCTTTCTGGCATAAGTATTTTGTAACATGGCACGCGTTTAAGTCGAGTTTTTCGTTTGATGGATTTCCCCACTTTTGTGTTGGTGTCCACCATACCAAAATGCACGCGACCCGTGTACTTAACACTCAGCACAGACAAAAACATTGGTGGTATGTTCATTGCGGAAAAAATAATAATGCGTAGTTGTGTTTGGCTTTCATCACTGAAATTAAACCAAGCATTTTGTAAATCAGTAATGTTTTCTATGCGACGAATTCTTGAAGCCAAGTGGTAGTTGATCCAGTCAAGTATTGGTTGCACACGTCGTGATCCCAAATAATTATAGAGTGAAACATTAGCTTTGGCCTTGTATTCCTGTGGTAGAGCAAGCACCAGTCGTGGTGTAAACCATTTCTTCTGATTACAATATCTATGGAAGAAAAACAAACATTTTAAATTGTGTTTTAACTTTTTTCCATGTCCATAAAGTTAATTAATATAATAAGGCTATTATAGTGATCTGAAGCCATATATCATACTATAGGGTACATTTTAGAAAATTATGCATTCTTTAATCCGCTAATCACGACTACCCGGTATAGTTGTTTTTATGTCCTATTACAGGCTAAATGACTGATATTGGGAATGAAATGTGTGTTTAAATATTAAGATTTGCAAATGATTTGTCTTAAATGAAACAAATATGATAAATATTCACCCACTTGAAGTTGTGGATGGCGGTAGCGAGACTTCAAAAGTGGGTGAAAATTAAAATTGTTTAATTTAGCGTTTGAAGGGTAACATGATGCATTCCTTAACATTAAGTATATAATACTACCAGTGGTGTTATAAAATTACACATAGGTACAAAATATCAGGTGAACACAAAACTTTGAATAATGCTTTAAGACCACAGGTCCATCACAACAAAGATTTGTGTAAAAAGGTATTTGATACAATTTATTAAATTTTAAATGAATTTTAAATGAATTTTGTAAACATCTCTCAAGTGGAACAACCACCTTGAAAACAATTAGGAATTCACATACAAATAGTTGTTTAGTTTTAATGACAATTATTGACAAACCAAAAGCAGTACTTACACCCTTGACATTATTTTCCTTAAATAATAGAAATCTTACCTTCTATCCAATGAGCAGTCAAAAACACCAGTTCTCACACCAAAACGGGCAACTTTTTTAATTAAAGCATTCCAATTATCATGTTTCATAAAATCCGATGATCTACTTGATGTTTGTATAACCTAAAAATAAAACACATTATGTAAAAACAAACAAACATATGCTACAATGCTGTAATTATAAAGCGTACAGATTTAGATTGTCAAAAGGACAGGGACATGAGCTTCAATGCTAATTTTTAAATATGTTTAGGAGATAAAAAGGATTTTTTTAATTGACTAATTCTTAAAACAGTGTTTCTCTTCTATTGTATAACCATACTCGGGATTTTGAATGTATAGAAAACCAAAGTATACTCAATAGCTTGGTACCAAAGTATGAAGAAAGTGACATCTAGTGTGCTAAATAAAAGCGTTTTGTTAAAGTTAAACCCTTAAAGCGCTGGATTTTTTTATGAAAACCTTGGAGGCCAAAGTGGGTTTTTTTCGATTTGAAATCATCATAACTGTCTTAGTCAGGTATTTCCGATTCATTTGAATACCTATGATAAGGGTCTATAGCCATTACAAATATTTTTTACTTTCACGGTGTGGGGATTGACTTTACACGTCAGAATCTGACGCCTACAGACTCGGTCCCCGCGCTGTAAGGGTTAAGCTCAAAGTTTGCTTTTGAAAGAATCGTATTTTGATGGCAGCAGGAAGGCATGTGCAGCCCACTTCCAAGCTAGCTATCCAAAGCAAAATAATAAACAAATGAGACTGGAATAGCTAGTTACATTTTTTTATTAAAATATCTAGTTGTCATAAACAGTGATGAATTATTATTCATGCGAAGTGAACACATTTCTGTGACAAAATAGTGATTTCATGACTGGAAAAAACTATGTTAAAGGAGCGAGCGAAAGTATAAGATATAAATTATGCCCTTAGCTATATCTGTAGACTGTATACCGGTATATATGACTGGCATAGATGACTAGGATAGATCCTTCAGCAGGATGGTGAAATTACCAATGTAGTAGGCCTATTAGATACTAGAGCCTGACGGCACTGAAGTAGAGCTTGTGTCGGGGCTTCAGGGTCATTGTTTTACCCCTTTAACCGCCGGTGTCACATATATTCGGGTTTCCATTTTTTATTAGCACATTAAGTAACACATTTGTTAAAAATAAAATGTGAAATCAACCAGCAACATTTGAAAACAGTTGACCTCCATTTTGTCAAATCTGAATAATTTTCACTCACTTGAAGTTGTGGATCGTGTCAGCGAGACACAACTTCAAATGGGTGAAAAATTCAGATTGAATAATTTGGCGATTAAAGGGTTAAGGAAAGCTAAGTTGCAGCTGTTTCACAATTAAGCAACAAATATATTGGTCTAAATGAGGTGTTGAAGCCGACAGTATCTATGCTGTATCTTGTGTCTGACTGTCGTCAGCTCAATGTTGTTTTCAATGTTTAGTCGGGGAGGGGGGGTGGTGGTCATGCGTTCCACGTGTAATGTTGTGAATTCCCGGAGAAACAAGCCATAGAGTGCACAGGGTCAGCCTTGATCTGTTACATCTATTTTTTACACCTCAAGTTGACACCTGTATTGATAGACTGCACATTGATTTCAGTGCACATGATAAACTACTGATAAATACGCCCCCCCCCCCCCAACTGCGTCTAGAGCTGTGTTTATTAGTAGGCCTATATCCGGTCTATTAGGCATAATCTGGTAGGCCTACCCTAATGGAAATAGGTCAAATCTGTGAAACTCAATGACCTCGACCTCCTTTTTTTCACCGAGCTGGCTAATACAATGAAGTATGAGGGATGGTTCTTATATAACCTTGTTTTCATCAAGTGACTTCACTGCGTTTTACAGAATGAAGTATGGGGGAAGGGGTGTTATATAACACTTGTTTTCACCGAGTGACGTCACTGCGTTTCACAGCTGGCTACTCCCTGTGTGACCCTGGGCTGGGACCAGGGTCTGAAATAACAGATTGAAATAACTGAGTCAGGAGACAGATTAACTACTTCCACCGCCACAGTCGTTGAGTCAATGTTGATTTAATGCTACCAGCGTAATAACAGTGTGAGACTTCAGGACAACATTAATTAGACTCACTATAATAGAACTCACTATAATGGAACTCACAACTCGATAAGCCTAGATATATTAGGATTGCAAAGTTATCGATATAATTAGTGAGTTAATAACTTGATGTTGAGTTGAAAACAATAATAGCCTAATTGAAATGTCACTTCTGTGGCTCCGCATATGGCTATGAGATTCATTAAGCATAGCAGGATTAGGCTATGCATTGCTTGAGGGGTGTTTTTAAAGTTTTCAGAACGTATTCAGACTGTAGGCACCAGTAGGCCCTAGGCCTAAGTTTTTACTACAAATGAATTGTTGTTTTTTGGCTGGTTTAATGTTAGATCATCGTCTATGAAGCTCGCCCAGCATTAATGCAACATCGAGTGAATGTTTGTTTTGTTGGGCAGTGAGTGGCTGATAGGCATATTATATAGGCCTCATACATGTGTATTGGCAGGCCAGCAAAGACAAGACGTTAAATCAAAGTTGGTTTCCGTTGGTCCAACGTCGTAGATGGTGGACAAACGTTGAACCAACATTGATTCAACGTCTCCTTGTGTCAGCTGAGTGTTGTTGTGTATGCCTCTCGGACAGACTGACCATGTTCAGGCAAACACGCATACCGCTGGACAATCACATGCAGCCAGCGTTGTTTCAATGCTGGCACACCGCCTACGACGCTGGCCCAACATTTGGCCAGCTTTGCTGTATTAGGCCTACTATTAATGACTGGTGCACTACCCAGCAAACACGAGACGTTGACCCAGTGTCGTTTTAATGTCGGGCCGACGTCGGGCCAACATTCAAACAACTTTGCATCATAGTAGGTCACGTGTCGTATACAGTACTGGCAGATCGGTATTGCTGTGCTGGCGAGGCAGGTCAAAGCACTGAGGGTCAAAGTGTATTGCTAAGGTCACGTGTGACGTCACCTAACAGACATGGCTGACGTTGATACATTACATATAGGAATTGATGCGTCATTTATATCAGTGTTCATCTGATCAGCTGAGCCGAAATCTCAAAATCTGGCTTCGTGATGCAACGAAAAAATTTATTCTTAACACACACATGGAGTTAGATATGTTCCCAATTCCACAAATTTTAAATTATTGCCGTGAAATTAATCATACAGAAAACCACTCAGACCCACATTGACTGAAAAAGTAGAGCGTAGCAACGCTCTACTAATAACCGGTAACACCAACAGAACAAATAATATTATAATATAATACATTATTGTTACTGTTGGATTTTGAGAGGTGACCACACTCCTAATTAAAACAGCTCTCGTCATCTCCAAGCCAACCCTGGAGATATGATATTTACAGACCTATATACTTAAAGGGTTTTAATCAGGCTGAAATCATTAAAAAATTGGTGATTTTATTTTGGCTTCTTAATATGACCATGATGTTATTATATCCATAGACTAGAATTGCAAATTTTTCTGCTGCGCATTAACCAGTTAGGCTAGATATAAAGATGAAATTCCCTAATTCTTATTTCGGCCATGCATGTTGTGGGGATGTGGAGCCACTCATACTAAGCCTTGAGATACACAGTTCTGGCTTGGTGGCTGTACACTCATGTGATAGAATACACCAACATAAAAAGACTCTGTAAGTGGAAATAAATTCATTCGACATGTGATTCTTGTTGTTGTATGTTGGTCCGCAATAATGTCCAAAATAAGAAATATGGGAATTTAGTCTTTATATCTAGCCTAACTGTTAAATGTGCAGCAAAAAAAATTAAAAACTTTTGCAGTTCTAGTCTATAGACATGTTTACATCATATGGTCATATTAAGAGAAGCACAAAGAAAATCACTGATTTTTTAATGATTTTACCGAGATTGAGTCCCTTTAAAATAAAGTAGACCCTATTACCTAATTAGAAATGTCTATTATTGCAAATATTATCACAACTAGTAATAAAACAAATACAACAGTCACCTACAAAACAAAGACACACATCTAATGAATACATATATAATATATTCAGTGCTGCTACAGTAAAATTAAAACAGTGTACCTGTACCACCCATACACTATCTTTTGTATCTTCTACTTCTTCGAAGAAGTGTGCACCACAACTGAAGTTGGTTGAAGTTGCAGAAGTTTCCTCTGCACGATTTGCAGATTCCAATTCACCTTCAGTGGTTTCACCTAAAATGAACAGGAATTTCGGTTATTGTAGTAGTCAGTTTAAAAAGGATGCTGAGGTCAACTGCTGTGTTTTTTATCTTGTTTCCAAGCACTGTTTTATCTAGTTTCTCAAAATTGTATGTCTTTAATCTTTGCCACTGATATACCAGTATAGGCCTATTGTGCATCTTTTTCATTGAGAAAGTTTGTATGCAGCCATTCAAATCAGGAGAAATTCTTTACTGCACAACAGGGCTGCTATTACACTAAATATGTTGTATCTGACCTGTGTTTTTTTATGGGACCACATAATTTCATACCAGCATAGTACGTAATAAAACACAGGATCAATATAATAGCTTACCTGACACACCCCACAGTGCAGGGTAAACCCCCCCAAACAGAACAGTTTTTCCCAGGAATGGACAGACGTTAATTTTAATGTATGTAAACATGATACATTTACAGGCAAACATCATTCAAAGTAATAAGTGCAATATCTTAGTAATTTTACTGAATGCTAGTGGTGTGGCGGAGTATGATCACTAAAGTTCTTTTCAAGGAAACAATTACCAGAAGTTTCTATTAACTGTGTAAGTTCTTGACGTTCAACAACTCCTGCATAGCTGACGCCCCGCTGATCAAGTAATGTCTTCAGCTTCCTGACACTGAGAGATACAGGATCCAGTAGTCTACTGGCAAGGTAACCACCTTCATAGTATGATACTGCTTCCAGTACACGAGACAATACAAACAGCGCCACCAAATAAATCAGCAGCAATAGCATTTTCCACCACATCTTGCTGGTGTTGTGTATAACAATCCCTCAAATATAAGACAAGCTTCTGACATTTGGCTCAAACATCTCACCTAGAATAACAGAAGCTCATTTGACATTACAAAACATCACTGATTCTTTAGCCATTATGGAAACAAATCTTATATTATATATATATTACTACTATTATTATTATTATTTATATTATTCTTGTTGACTCTGGACATTTACAGTTGAATTAAATTGTTACAGTACTTTACAGTAATATACAGGACTTATTGTTAATAATATAGTTTACATAAAAAACAAGCTTAACTGTTATTGGAAATTTTATGACAATGTGTCTTTTGACAATTTTTTTTGTTTTTTCACTTGGAAACAAATCATATATATTATTACTATATTATCATGATTATGTTATTATTGTATATATTATTCTTGTTTAGGCTACTCCATTTACAGTTTAGTTAAACTGTCACAGTACTTTACAGTAACATACAGGACATACTGTTGATAATATAGTTTACATAAAAAAACAGACTTGACTGAAATTTTATGAAAATGTGTCTTTTGACAACAAATTGTTGTTTTTTACTTGGAAAAAAATCATATATATATTATTACTATATGTTATTAATAATAATATTAGGCTAGGCCCTATACCTGCCGACAGATTAACTTGTATCTCATGTTTTTCGTTGATTTCTCAGACAATTTTCAACCGATTTTAATAAAATTTAGCAAGGACTATTTTCGAGTCTCGCTGCGACTAACGTGAAATTTGCATCAAAAAAAATTGAATAGTTTAAAAGTTAGACCATTTGACATGTAGTAAAGTTGTAATTATGACGTCCCTCTATAAACCCATTAAACTGGTCAAATAAAAGTTTGTTTTCAGCCCTAAATTGCATCTGTATCTGTATGTTGCGTGGCAGTATGCACTATTGTGCTATCGCGCCAGGGGTGCTTTCGCAATGCATTACATGCCAGATGGTCTAACTTTTTTGCTATACAAGATTTTCTGATGAAAATTTCACAGTAGTCGCCGCGGGACTCGAAAATAGGCCTAGGAGGCTACAGTCTGTTTCACCAGATCCTGGGAGTAGCCTTTTTCCAATTTGCTCGGTCGCTCTATAAAATTTTTTAACAAAATTTTTCTCGGATCATTTTTTCATCCTCCCCCAACATCCCTGAAAATTTGTTGGATTTTTTTGTGTATTAGCGAAGTTAGACCATTTGGCATGTAGTAAATTTTCAAAATGACAGCTCTCTTTAACACCATTACCGTGAAACAAGATTTCTATTACATGCCAAATGGTCTAACTTCCAAAATACACAAAAAAAATTGCACCAAATTCTCAGTGATGTTAGGAGAAGATGAAAAATTGCTCCGAGAAAATTTTGTGATTTTTTTTTAATAGCGACCGAGCAAATTGGAAAAAGGCTACTCCCAGGATCTGGTGAAACAACAGTAGTGTAGGTCTAGAGTGTAGTCCATGCAAAATTTTATGAAAATCGGTTGAGAATTGACTGAGCTATCATCAATAATCATCGAAAACATCAGTTAGCAAACGCCACCCTCCACAACGTGTTACGGGTTAGCAAGCATTCCATATCTGAACCGTAAGATAGTGTGTCGCCGGCGACTCACGATTGATTCAACCCCTATTAACGCCCTCAAAATTGAGTTTAATTGGGTTTAGGCCTAGCCTACCTAACTTACTTCTTAGTGACCATTTACAGATTTATGCATCCACTCAGCTGGTTTTGAAACATTCCATCAGTTATTTAACATGTGCGAGCATTTTTAAAACACCTCCCGAAAAATATTTCGCCTATTTTAACCATTTGTGATGATGTGACTGTGACTGTGACAGTGTGAGTATCTTACGTTTCAGATACATGCTGCGTTCTAACCCGGAACATGATAGTGGAGGGTGAGATCGTTCTAACTACGAAAACATGCGATACAAGTTAATGATAATCTGACGGCGGGATCACTGTGACACTCAGTTTTGACACTGAGTATGACTCTGAGTAGATCTAGCTATTCTAACGTCATGAACGCTAGGCCTAATTAATCTGACAACGATTTTCTCAGACTGAAAAAAATATTGAGAATGGCACGGAGTCGGAGTGACAATGACACTGACAGTCTGTAACTTGTAAATCAGTGTTACGTTACTCCACTCCCCTCTCCAGTGTAAAGTTTTTTTCTTTATAGTCTAAAGAAGTGTTCTATTATAATTGACATAGGCCTACTCTATTTAAAACAGGTGAAAAGGAAAAATATTATTGACAACATCTCGTCATCACTGCTCAGTTGACAGCAGCCAAGACTGTGTCACGTGACCATATTTACATTGTGAGCTCATTCGCCAGGAGCTACATTCACCAGATGTCTCTGCCTGTCCTGGGTATCTGCAATGCGAACTAACCCCGAAATGGAATTCGTGAAGAATTTCCGTAAAAGTAAAGATAAAATTGGTTACCCATGCTGCTAGGATTTTATGGATCACTAAATGTTAACCGATGTTGGGTCAATAATGTACATGTAGGGGGCCTATGATGTCTTATTTTTCCCTGGGTTTTTATCCAATCGACTTCAAACCTTGGCACTATAGGGCCTAAGGGCAAAGCCCGCCACTTCAAGACTTTTCCACAAGATAATTTTAAAAAATCAACTTCTCACTGGACCTCTTTTTACAACTTTATTTTTAAATATAAAAATAATTATTTCTTGTTTTTAAAAATTGAGATACCAAGTATAAAACATCAATTTTATTCATTTTTTCAATGATCAATTAAAATCATCAAAAAACACACACAGAATAGGGGGCCTACGTTGCATTTTCTTATAGGCCCCTAGTTTAACCATTTACCAAAATATCTGATATGTAGCCTATTGGGCATTTTTGTACAAATACTATGCAAAATAAAAACATGCATAATTGAATATAATAATGTAATTTTAATGTTTCCAAGTGTCAATGGTCTTGATACATTGCAGTATACGAGATATAAGGTTTTTCAAAGTAGTAGTGTATTTTTATTTTAGTTTTTTCCTGATAAGAACAGTAGCCTAGGGGCCTAGTGTGTACATATTCAATACCCTTTCAATATCGTTTTAAATAAACCTAGGCAATACAATAAATTATGCGTGTCATTATCACCAGAATTATTGTAACTACTATTTCACTATACTTCACCAGGCACAAAATCATTATCAGAATTAAAAGTAACGTATTCTGTATTTGTGTGTATAATGGACGTTATTACACACTGCCACATTGAATAATTGAGGTGTTTTTTTGTCTAAGCACATTTTTGATTATTTATATTATATAGGCCTATACTGAGTTTCTGTCATTTCGTGCCTGTTAATTAATATTTCCAATAAAAATGCAAAATACGTTACCAAAATACGTTACATAACTAACATGATTCATGTTATGATAAAGTAATGATACTAAATGTCACTATATCCAGTAAATAGTTGTATCATGCGAAGTGTGAGTGTTTTGTACCTTTGTTACGAAACAGAATGCACTATTACAACATTGTTTAGTGAAGAGCAAAATACGTTACCAAAATATGTTACCAAAATACGTTACAAAATGTAACGTATTTTGTGTTACGTATTCTGGAATTTTTTTACTTTTTGCACAATTGTAAAGCTGGGTTCAGTGGCCAGGCTAAATTTTTACTTGCTGCGTGGAGACATACCTAGTGAGTAGCTAAAGGGCCATTTGTTGTCAAGTGTGCATATCACTATATCTTCAGAGTCCATGTAACGTATTCTGTTTTCTTAAAAAATAAATAGCGTCTGCTTGTTTCTATTGATTATTGCAAGAGTAGTACTGTTAGTATCACATAATATTTTTATGTCTTTTCATATACATACCTTAGATTACATATTCATCACACAGCAAGGAACTTTAGTTGATCTTAGAATTTTTGACAGATAAAAACAACTAACTAACTCAAATGTACGTATTTTGTTATTTTGTGGCGACATGAACATTACTTCAATTTTGCAAGGGACAATATACTACTTTTGGGAATTATTTTTATAAATACAATTACTACTATATGTTCGTCAAATTCAAACAATTTATCTTCCAAAAACTGCACCCACTCATGAGCAGTGACCTGTCTAAGACAAAAATTCAAGCTGGCGACATGCTGAAAATGTCATTTTTAAGGCATTACAATGGTCAAAAGCACATTTTTTCTTGTCTAGGCTATGGATAACTATACATTTTCTGAAAGGTCTATGCATGAATTCAGTGATAAAACGGGTTAAACAAAAGTGGATGTCACTACAAACGAGAACACTGCTGGGGTCACATGATTCTTGAAGTCGCGGGCTTTGCCCATATGATCCATAGGTATCCCATTAACTCATTCCAGACGGAGCCCAAGATATCTCCGGTGAGCTACTTCGATGGTACAAGATGGAGTCCCAGATAACTTGTGTTATATGACGTCATAAAAAGTAAACATTTAAAAAAATGTCCAGTCCACAGAAATATGTAGACTAGCCTATGTACTGAGAGTGCCGTCTTGAATGAGTTAAGGTTCATTGCTGTGACTTTTTTTAGGAATTCTCAGTTAGGCCTACTCTTGGGGATCTGTTTATTTGGGATTATATGGATCACTAGGCCCACAGAACCTACATTTTCCTATGACTAGGCCTATGTATGGATCGATGTCGGTTCAATGCTGTACATGTCGGTAACGCCTCATTCTTTGTAGGCTATGAGTAGACTGGAATGCTGGCAGTCTGTCCAGGCTGGGTCACCCTATTAACCCTTTAAATGCTAGATTAAGTAATAATTGCATTTGCCCAATAGGCCTATGCCGTTTTAATAGTCTTGCAGACTGATGCCCACCATTAAACCAACCTTGAGTGTTTACTATGGAGATCAAAACCTCTTAAGTGCTACACTTGTTTATCAAAATAACTGTTGAAATTCTATCAAACACGAAACGTCAACCCACTGTAGTTTTAATGTTAGGCCAGCGTTGCAGACAGTGATACCACATTCAGTCAACAAAGAGACAAGTCAATGCACTGTGTTAGCCAGTGACCCTTGCACCCGTCATTTGGACGGATATAAAATCAAAATGACGGGCAAAAATCGTCTAAATTACACTATAAAGGAGAAAATGCGCAGGCAGTTATGCAAAAATTGGAAAAAAAAGACGGGCAGTTGCTTAATCCTAGATAAGACAGTCAGTCAATGTGCTTACTAGCTGGGCCCTCTGAATGTGTTTCCATTTGACAAACAAATATATATCTATTTAAAAATACACATGCTTAGTGGGGACTTCTGATTGATGAATTCGGAAGTCTGATATCTAAAATTCCAATGCTAAATGGCTGCTAAAAAACATGAATAGGCCTACAATTCCAATCAATCTGTCATAAAAAAAATAAACCAACAAAATTAAAAAATGGCCAACAAAAACTTATAAAAACTAATCCAAACATTTATTGTTACTTGAAAAGGCACAATTCCAATAGGTAGGCCCTATTAGTGACCATTTCATGACATACTGCACTTGTAAAGTTAGCAGAAGTATTTTTAATAAGCACAAAACAAGTAGGCCTACTATACGGTCTTTGAAAAAATTATACAAAAGAAAAAATAATAGAGCACCTCAAAGAAATAAACTGGTTCTAAGTCTTAAATTGTGACGACGTTGGTAAGGCCTGGTCTGCTTTCCAAGGGCTCTTTGCGGGTGTCATTGATAAGGTGGCTTCAGTGAAGAAAGTCCGTCTGAAGCAACGATCAGAGCCATGGATAACACATGAAATTTTAGAGCTGATTAAAGAGAGAGATAAATTTCTTTTAGACTTTAAACGCTCAAATCTGAAAAATTCTTATGAACAATTTTGTAAAATTAGAAATTTGATACAAAATAAAGTAAAAAAAAAGCTCAAAATTCTTTTTATAATGACAAGGTTAAAGAATGTAAAGGGTCATCCTCCCAACTATGGAAAACCTTGAAATCTATTAGTCTTTCAAAAGGTACACCTGGCTCTTTAGTTTGTCTGAAGGAGAAGAAATTGTATTGGAAAATTTTAAAGTTGCTAATATTTTTAACAACTTTTTTACTTTAGTGGCAGAAAAACTGGTTAACAAATTACCTGAAGACCAACACATTTCGCCACATTTTTAAAAGATTATTACCAGAAAAAAGGTGCTAAAGAAAATTATTATCATTTTTCGACAGTCAGCGAAGAATAAATTGAAAATCTATTAAATGGACTCACAGCAAGCAATCCCACTGAGATGGACAGTTTACCTGCAAGGTTTTTGAAAGAAGGTGCAGAGGTCATTGCTTGTCCATTGTCTCATATCATAAATTTATCTTTACACTCTAGTCAAATTTCAAAAAATGCAAGGGTGGTACCACTCTATAAGAAAACAAAGTAAAACTGAACCTGGGAACTACAGACCTGTTTCCATTCTCAGTGTTACTTCCAAAATTCTTGAGAACATTCTTGAGAATGTACAACCAGCAGGAACACTACTTGAAAAAAAAGTTTGTTGTATAAATTGCAATAAGGTTTTAGACCATCTTTTTCTACTGGTACTTGTCCTACTTTTCTTATAGATTATATAGCCTACGTTCAGAAATTTTGGAAATTATATCGGCATGGTGATGATTGACCTGCAGAAAGCATTCGACACTGTAGATCATTCTATTCTTGAAAATTATCTAAAAGCTATAGGCCTTGATGGAAATGTAATCGCTTGGTTTGATGCATATCTGACAAATAAGATGCAGATTACAGATATAAGTGGAATTTTTTCTGACCCCAGGGTTGTTCCTTGTGGAGTACCACAGGGATCAACCCTGTGGCCTCTTCTTTTTTTGATATACGTTAATAATATGGAAGCATCTGTCTCCTGCAAACTAATTCTCTATGCTGACGACCAGGAAAACACATAAAAACTATTGAAGAAAACGTTTTGAGGGACACTTTGTTGTCTCTCAGAAATTGGCTGATAGACAACAAGTTGTCTCTCCACCTAAGTAAAACAAAATCTATTTTATTTTGAGCTAAACATATGTTGTCAAAGCATTCCAAATTAGCAATTTTCTGTGGAAATAATGTAATAACACCAAAGACTGTCATAAGGTATCTCGGGGTAGATCTAGAGCAAACACTTAGCGGCACAGCTATTGTTGAAAATATTTTGAAAAAAGGAAATTCTTGACTGAAATTTTTGTACAGACGGGCAAAATATTTGAAGACCAGATCTAGAAAATTGTTAACATCAGCCCTAATTCTTTGCCATTTATACTATGCATGTGCAGCCTGATATAGCGGCCTCCAAAAACTATGAAACATAAACTCCAAATTTTACAAAACAAAACAATACGGTTTGCTCTTGATTTATCCCCCCGGACACATTTAGACATAACACATTTCCTAAAGATGCAGTGGCTTCCAGTGGATGTCAGAGTAGAGCAATTAAATCTCAACATCATGCACAGAATTGTCCATGGCGGAGCTTCATGTTATCTTACTGAGAGTTTTGGTATGGTTAGTCAGGTGCATGATGTTGAGACAAGACATGGAACGTTGTCTGTCTCCCTGCCATCCACTGGGAGAAACAAATCTAAGGCTTTGAAATTAAATGACAATAAATCATGGAATAAACTGCCTTTGAAAATGAAGAAACTAAACTCATTGGCATCTTTTAAACAAGCTGTGAGACTTTACCTAATAGATAGACTAGTTAGCGAACACAACTCTTTCTATAATTATCACTGGTTTGTCTGAGTTGTATTTAAATTTACAATAATTATATATATATATTAAAGGTTAGTCTAGTTATTTATGTGATAATGTTATGACTAAAAATGTATGTGGAAAATGTTTCTTATTTATAATTTATTTTATACAAACTTTTTACAAGTATTTTCAATTAAATTTTCTGTAAACCTTTCCAGTCGCCATCTGGTCTACTTTTTGGGGACCACTATGGAAATAAGAGTCACCAGACCCTTTATAGTGTCTTTTATCCCTCATTACCAGTATGTTTTATAATCATAATTACATGTACTGTTTTACTGAAATAAATCAAATCAAATCAAATTCTCTTCTAGTTTATTTTGGATTAGCTAGCTTCAAATATTTTGATAGTATATTGCCGTATTATCGACCAATAGATAACACTGGACTGTCCTATATGTTTATTTGAATGAAATATAACACCTGCATTCATGTTGGATGTTCCTTAAAAATCAATTAAAAAAACAACAGGAAATGTCCATGGTCATGATGGTGCCCCGACCCTGGGGCACCATCATGAACATGGACATGTAGGTGGGGTACAATAGACATGTATGTTGAGGTTAGGGGGTCGGGTGAGACAGACTCGGCAGTCCATCTTCCCCAGCATAATTCTCAAACTTGTTTTCAGGTCTCGTGCCCGCCGGTTCGGCGGTAAAAGGAAGAATCAAATATAATAACCAGATGATGTTCACTTGTCCATTTATTGTAGATAGAATAGATAGTGCTATGTAGGCATACAGCTTGCGGCGAGAGATTAAGATCAAGCCGACATGGCTACTTCTCGCTCCTTTAAGCGACCCACTTGACGATTGGTTCGCTTTGCCGGGAATGGAATGAACGAGGGATGGCGAAAGCGATAGTCCTAGTGGGAGTTGGACTCGTCAGTCCTGATCTCGCACAGGTCCGCTCGCCCCACTGGGGTCGGATGAGATCGAGATGTTACAGCGCCACATTACCCCCAGGCTAAGTGACAACATAGAGCCATATACATACATATACCTATATAAAACTTACTGATTGTGGATGCAGTAGCAGGTAGAGATCCGATTATGGTAACTTCTGATCGACAAAATCGCCCGAGCTATGCCAAATGATACAATTTTTCGTACTCAAACAAATCAATAATTCAACACGAACAAATCAAGTTGTCATGTGTGGAAAAATACAGCATTGGTAGTTAGCGGCCGCAGCGGGTGCAGCAATGACCATTCTCTCCAAGTCAAATTAACCTTATTTTTGGTAGTAAATGTCACTGACAAAGTAGCTCGGTCTTGCTGCCGACCCGTCATGCCTGGTTCAACTGAATTATCTGATTTATTTAATACATTTAATACTCGTAACTTGTCTCAATAATCGTCTAAATTTGTATGTGTGTCAACCTTATAATTCACAAGGTAACCTAAGTGTCATGCCGTGAAAATATGCCGTGAAAATATGCCAATCTGCCCAAAAGTTCTTTTACGGCAGATCAGATGCCGAGTAATTCTGCTGGTAACATAGTTATCCACGAGTGTAGTGATTTGTGTGACGTTATGGCGGCCTTTAGCTGACTGTGAAAACGTTCGACCATGCCATTCGACTGAGGGTGGTAGTTTGTTGTATGATTTCCGATAATGCCAAACTGGTTAAACAAATTGTCCCACAATCGGGATTCAAACCTCTATCCATAGTAATTGTGGCGGGAGTACCATAGCAAGCTATCCACCCGCTGAAGAAAGCATTGGCAACGGTTCCTGATTTAATGTCTACCAGCGGTATGGTTTCAGGCAAACGCGTGAACCGATCTTCTAAGTATGGCAAAGGGCCAACAATATCGATAAGTATGTGGTCGAACCTCTCCGTGGGTTCAGTATACTTACCGAAAACTGGTCTGTTGTGACGCTAGACCTTGGAGGTCTGACAACCATTGCATGTTCGACACCAATTTGCTACATCTTTTTTCAAACCATGCCATATATGAAGTGTGTATTAATGAGAGGATTCTTAGCCCTGTGCGACGGATGTGCCTAAGCCATGTAAGCTCGTAGAAACCTGTCTGCGAAATTTAGGTGTGATGTGCGGTCTTGCATGTAACGTTCTATGGTGCCGAAGGGTTCAGGTGAACCAGCAGGGTCGTGTTAGCAAGCAACAAAAGCTGAATTTGCACTTTCGGTCAAACTTAAATCGAAATTTGATTTAGGCAACAAGCTAGTCTGACCTTCGTTGGCTGCTGTCAGTAATGTATTCAGAGGCGTAATTTTGCCGCACAATGAAGTATAAATCTGTGGTAATAACTGACCATGCCCAGATATCGCAACGCCTGTTGTTTCTCCATTTTCACGAAATTCACGATCGCGTCTACTGCAGTATGCAAGGGGCAGAATCAGATGCTTTTTGAACGAACGTGATGTCCTAAGAAACTTATTTCTGACGTGCCAAACTAGCATTTCTCAGCCCGATAATGATTCTGTATTTTGCGAGGTGCATGAATCAGATGGTTAAATGTACCTTGTGACTGGCATGGTCTGAACTTGTCACGAGCAAGCCGTCTTGATAAACAAAAACAAAATACAGACCTCGTGTTAAGTGGTTGAAGTGTTTGACCCGAATTCTGTGAGCGAGTTCTAGTAAAATTTAAAAGGCCGTTGTCACGGCGGTCTTGTGGACGTCTGATGGCTCAAGCGGGACTTGATAATATTTAATAGCCAAACCTGTTCTCATGTCTCTCAAGCATCTACCTTGTAAATCGACAAGTAGATTATAATGGATCAAAAAATCTGCCCCTAATATAATAAACGACAATAAACGTTCAAGTATAATCTCTTTTGAGACCAACTTCTTCAATTCGTTTGCATGTACGGTAGGTAGTAATAGTTGTGTTGTTTGCTGCGACAAGGGGTAAACCACCGATGTCCGCAGTCCTGTTAGTGCAAGACTGAGGTAGGACACTGACGGCTGCACCCATGTCTATCAAATATTTACACATATTTTTTTTATCTGCGACGTCCAATAGCTTAGAGGGAAATCGCATCTCAACCGGCTCGCCATACACAAGTGTCGCTACTTTGCGCTGGCCAATCAGTTTATGGTAAACACAAGGTTCTCTGCACGTGCGCACTTTATCACCGAATGTTTGGTGGTAATAGCAGACCTGTGAATTATCTGTGTAAATTATTTGTGAAGCATTATTTTGCTGTCTGTCCGGCAGCCAAATATTTCGGTTAGCCGATTTTTTTAAAAAATGAAAATATTGCCTTCCCTTTCGCCTAGAGTGGCACAACATGGATTTTTTTTCAAATTTAGGATAATTTGAGGAGTTAGACTGATTTGTCTAAAATTTGTCGATTTAATCATTTTTTGCAAAGTCGGATATTTTGGAAATTTTCAAGACCACGTGTACTTTTGCACTGAAATTAAGATTTTTTCGTTCTAAAAGCAAAAAACACGTGTAACTCTCGTCGCACAACGTTTCTAACTGAGCAAACAGCATTATCTGTATATTCTGACCCGAAATCCTTACGTACCTTGGAAAAATGATGGGTCATTTTTTGTTCCCCTAAAAAAATGTTTAAGCTTCAATTTTTGCAGTGCCAATCTGGTGATTGATCGGTAAGATGCTGTTCAGATCACGTCGTGGATCACCGATGTTAAGGTTAGGGCGTAGGGCCGAGACAGATTCGGCAGTCCATCATCCCCAGCGTGACTCTAACTCTCAAACTTGTTTTCAGGAAGAATCACCAGATGATTTTCCCTTGTGCATTTATTGTAGATAGACTAGATAGCGCTACGCATAGCTCGCGTCGGGAGATGAATATCAAGCCAACATGGCTACTTCTCGCTCCTTTGAGCGATTCACTTGACGCGTGTGCTTGGTTTGCTTGGCCGGAACGGAATGAACGAGAGATGCAGGAAGCAAAATATTTTTATCTATTTAATTATACTTGGCATTTATTTACATATCATGATATCTTGACACTACATTAGATTTGCCGCACAACGTTATTGCCATGTGAGCAATGATAACACTGTGCGTTAATGTTATTCAGGGCTATCTACAGATCCAGATAGCCAGGATATTATATATATATAAAGACTATAACCTGTTTATTTTACGATCGCTAAACATTGTGCAAAAAAATATTTAATGGTTCTTTATACAAATGATATGTTTGTATTTGATAACATGTTAAAACTTGTTTTAACGTAGTTTAATGTGGTTTCTAAGGCTGTTAAGTTAATTAGGTTTCGCCAACACGTGATTATCGCTGTCATAACACTGTTTGCACACCACACATTTGCCCTCCCAGTAAACACGGGGCATTCACTCAATTATCATTATTATTATTTCACATTTTTATATAGCGCAACATACAAAATTGTTTCTATGCGCTTTACAAACAAAATTTAAACATATAGAAACACAGTCATGTATTCTAGTTCCCAAAATGCTCCAGGAATAGATGCGTTTTCACGTCACGCTTGAAACCACTGAAAGTGGCATGGAGTTTGATTGATGTCGACAAGTTATTCCAAACTCTGGGAGCAGCAGCATCGAAAGATCTGTCCCCGACACACCTCTTGATACGCGGCACAACCAGCTGACGACCAGATGATCGTAATTGACGTGTCGATGTCTTCCACTGCAGAGCGCGTGAAAGGTATACCGGCGATCCAGCACAGCTCAGAGCCTTATAAGTGAGTGTCATCAGTTTGTATTTGATCCTCTGTCTGACGGGCAACCAGTGTACGTAATTGCCTCAGGACAGGAGTAATATGATCACGTCCAGACTTCGGTGGATAACCTGTGCTGCATTGTTTTGGACAACATGCAACTTGTCTAGCATTCCCTCTGGGGCACCTACAAGTAAAGAGTTGGCATAGTCCAAGATAGACAGAATCATTGCACGAACTGCAGCAGCACATGCCTCCTGAGTCAGGTTATTTTTGATGAGGCTGATAGTCTTGAGATGGAAATAGCATGTTGACACAGTATTGTTGATGAAGGGCATCATTGATGATTCGGTGTCAAAAATAACACCCAGATTGCGAACCTTCATCTTGGGTGGAATTCCCGTTTCACCTACCATTAATACAAGAGACCTATCTTGAATAAATGACTGGTTGTGTTTATTTACAAAAACTATAAACTCAGTCTTAGAGTCATTTAACTTGAGTTTATTTGCCAGCATCCACTTCTTCACCTCATCAATACATTTCCCTAGGGTGCGGATTGCATTCAATAGACTTCGGGAATCTCGAGGTGAAAAACGGAGATAGAACTGGGCGTCATCAGCGTAACCATGGAACTTGACTCCATGTTTCCTGGCGACGTCTCCCACTGGACGTACATATGTCGTAAACAGGAGATCCCCTGTGGCACTCCTATATTTAGATCTGTTGGTTCTGAGTGCTCTTCTCCATTACGTACTCTCTGAGTGCGCCGGTCAGGTACGACGAGATCAGTCTATTAGCAGTGACCTGTATCCCACATTTGCTTTCTAATCTATTAGTCAGGATAGTATGGTCAATCGTGTCAAAGGCCGCGCTAATGTCTAGTAGAACAAGAAGGATTCCATCACCATCATCAAGGGCTTGATCAATATCGCTCTTTACCCTAAGTAGCGCAGTCTCAGTTCCGTGTCCTTTACTATATGCACTCTGGTAAGGATCCTGAAGGATGTTGTCATCCAGGTGCTGAAGGACCTGGTCAAACACCACCTTCTCCAGAAGCTTACTTACAAATGATAGGTTGGAAACTGGACGATAGTTGCATGAATCTCAGAATCCAAACCGTCTTTCTTGATCAATGGAGTCACTACAGTGGTTTTGAGTGAAGCTGGAACAACACTAATCAATCAATCAATCAGTCAATCAATCATTCAATAAAACTTCTATAGCGTCTATATTCTCAGCAGACCGAGCTCAGAGGCGCACAAATCCTTAGCGTGATCATGTGTCATAATCGAGGCCAAAGCAGGTTCGTCAACAGGGAGCCGGGCTGCTGCGGGACTAGGGTGGAAAAGCCAGGTCAAATAGGTGGGATTTAAGTAATTTCCGGAATGTTAAGATTGTTTTGGCATTACGTATTGGCACAGGCAGGGCGTTCCATAAGGCTGAACCAGATATAGAGAAAGCTCTTGACCCAGTCTTAGTCTTTATACGAGGAACAACAAATCTATTCGAATTAGTGGAGTGTAGATATCTTGAGCATTTCGGACGAACAAGTAAATCAGCCAGATATGCAGGCTGGTTTTCTTTTAGGGTTCGGAAATTTATTGCGCATATTTTAAAATGAATGCGAAACTTGACAGGAAGCCAATGTAATCATTTTAGAATTGGAACAGAACGACTAAATCGTGTGGCCTAGGTTACTACTCTTGCAAGGCAGTTTTGAACGCGTTGTAATCTGTCGATATCTTTTTCTGGCATATTGTGAGAAAGGGAGTTACAATAATCTAACTTACTACTGACGAGTGCCACTGCAATTTGCTTGGCAAGATCTAAAGACAGACTTTTTCGAATTCGACGCAGGTCACGGATATGATAGAAGCATGCCCTACATGTTTGGGATATGTGTTTTCGGAAATTCAGGCTACTGTCGAATAGTACACCAAGATTTTTAGCTGATGTAGATGGATTTGTGTCTTGACCTAGAAGTAAGCATGGGAAATTATTCAAGAATTTTTCTCGCTGAAGTTTGGTCCCAATAAGAAGAAATTCTGTCTTGCTAGGATTAAGCTTCAGCTTAGATCCTGTCATCCAGGCCGACACACTCATTAAACAATGTTGCAACTTCTCAAGAGATTCTTCCGCGTTTGAAACTGATAGAGACATGTAAATTTGAGTATCATCGGCATAAAGGTGGTGGTTTATGTCAAAACTAGAGATAATTGCGCTGAGTGGTGTAGTGTATAAAGTAAAAAGCACTGGTCCTAGCACAGAGCCCTGTGGAACTCCATAGGAGAGTGTGACTTTATCTGAAAAAGTGTCTTTTATTTTTACGGACTGGTGCCTTTTTTGCAAATAAGAAGAAAACCAAATTTGAACCTGGCCAGATATTCCATACCAATCAAAAAGTCTATCTGTTAATGTGGCATGGTCAATGGTGTCGAAAGCGGCCGACAAGTCAAGCAAGGTTAGAGCCGCAACTTCACCCTTGTCCATACTAATAATGATATTGCTATGTATTTTCAGTAGAGCCGATTCTGTAGAATGATGTTAACTGTAAGCCGATTGTAATGGCTACTATCTTTTCTAACGTTCAAAAACGTTCATTTTAGATCTAATTTCTGTTTTTTTGCACTTGTGGAATATTCTGTACTTTATCTGGAAATTTGGAACGGATAGTTTCAAAGTTATCCACAAAATACCTAGAGAAATGATCACAAAGTGATTTTACTGATGTGAATTCTGGCAGAATGTTATTTATTGAATTCCAAAGGCGACGGAGATTGTCCGAATTTTCTGCAATAACATCAGCTAAATATTTCGATTTAGCTTTTGTCATCATTCTATTACACAGGTGGCATTGATGTTTGTAACGAGAACGATCTAGATGTGTGCGAGATCTGCGCCATGTTCGTTCGAGATTGTGGCGAAGGGTTTTAGCCTTCATTATTTCCGGAGTCATCCATGGAGTTGGTGGTTTTCTGTACTTTGTACTTACAGGAGCGTGTTTGTGTAAAATAGAGCTAATGCAGCACGCCTATGATATCCAAGATTCCTATGGGTAATGTTTGGCCAATAGGATGCCTATAGTTTGATCGTCAACTGCCTGTATGCCGCCTACGATATCTAAGATTCCTATGGATAATGTTAGGCCAATATGATGCCTATAGTTTGATCGTCCGCAGCTTGTAGGCCGCTTACAATTCCTATCGGTAGTGTTGAGCCAATGTTGGTGAAGATAACTAGGCT
Source organism: Flabesymbios commensalis (assembly GCA_964017125.1). NCBI lineage: Eukaryota > Metazoa > Annelida > Polychaeta > Terebellida > Flabelligeridae > Flabesymbios > Flabesymbios commensalis. The sequence goes on from OZ024912.1 coordinate 21,474,490, forward strand.
TATAATTGTTTATGAATATTATACTGGTCACATACGGTCCTACATATTTTGACACTACGTTTATTTATTTACTTTGCATTGTCCCCGCATACTATATCCAAGTTTTCTATGGATTATGTTGGGCCAATGTTGGGCCAATATTAGCAAAAATAACTAGGCTTATTAGTGTTTTTAAATTATTCTGAATCACCTACGATTCTAACGTTACATATTATGATACTGATGCTAATTTCTTCATACTATTTAGAAAATTATACAATAATTTGTATAGAAATGGTGCCTTATCCGTTTAATCCAACTGAGTGTCGCCGCATTGAGTGTCTATTGAGTGTTCCTTGTTGATTTCCTGACAGTCTCCTAATCCATTTTAATCTTGTGTTCTGTTTTCCATTCGTTGTTTAATTATACGTTTTTGAATTCTGCATACTAGATACGTGATGTTTAGCTAATTAGTAACTAATTTTGAAGTCTAATTATGGTAGAAATGTGTGATTTAATCCCTTGTCGGAAATAATTTTTGCATATGGCGTCTAGTCCTCAAGCTATCCGGCAGACTCCAACGATCCATTTATTGCTGATACAAGTGCTGGAATAACTGCCTCCATCACCATATCATCTTTAATCAGCCAGGTGGGCGCTGGGTCCAGATGACAAGACTTCGAGGGGGCTTTGCTGATCAACTTGCGCAGACTTATCTCTGTGACTGGTTTAAATGACGTAAGCTTATTGTCGATGTTTTCTTGGGTATCAGATGTCAGTGTGTCCAGTTCTGATGGCTCTGCAGAGTCGAGAGTAGCCCGGATCTTGGCTACTTATGTTGGAAAAACTGTGCAAAGTCATCAGCTAGTGCTTTCTCCGATTTTCTCGTTGGCAGTGTCCTGACAGAAGAAGTGGTTAAACCTTTCAGTATCCGAAACATGTCTCTAGGAGATGCAGCCTCCAGCTTGTCCTTATAAAACATTGACTTAGCCTCTTTGATAGTACCACTAGCGAAGATTGTTGCAATGCTGTTTCAATGTTTCCCACCGTCTGCGCCGCTGGCCCAGCATTTAAACAGCATGGGGAGGATGCTCCGTATTTGCTGGGCTGACCATCAGGGCCAAAAGATCAAAGATGTTTGACCACGGGGTCTGGCAATGACTTGTTTTTATACTGTTTAGGCATTCAGATTTTAAGTCGCGCTTCATTGACCATCGATAACGGTAATTATGCGTTGTTATTTACCAGTTGTTCACACATTGAGCTGTATGAGCAAATATAATGCAGGCAACTGACTCGCCTCTCAGCAAACATGAGATGTTTTTTTAAGGACGGCCCGCCCTCTACAATGCTGGTCCAGTAAAACACATCGTGTGTTTGGAATGTGCATCACCGTGGGCGTCAATAGAACTAATACAAATCATCATGTTATATAATTACGCCTTTGAACTAACAAATTATTAATTACATATGTTTTCTAAGAATAATGGCATAGATTAAATTTATGTGAATAATCAAGCGAAAATAGAATAGTGTAATATAAAAGTAATATACTATTATCTATTACTTGGCGATCTATTACTATTAGTATTAGGCCTACTATTACTGTTACAGTGAAATTGTCCCCCGTTGTCCATTACTATTACTAGTATCTATTACTATTACCCAATCTCTGGATCTCGCACAGGTCCGCTCGGCCTCACCGGGGTCAGACGAGATCGAGATGTTACAGCGCCACATGTATACTGGACATATTGGATTACAAATATTACATGCCGTATCCTAACCAATGGTTACCGGTGAGTGCGTTGATGTTCTAGCTTCCAGCTTGTCCCCCCTTGATCAAACAAAAGTTAAGATATTTGTCTAGTCCTGCAGATTTTTACAGGAATTACCGGTAGGGCTACGCATTTGTCAAAGAAAATTCTTATCTGACATAATAATGTCCTAAAATTATAAAAGGGGTCATTGTGGTCACGCCGCCCTCGATAGCTTATAACAGCTGATAATGAAAATATCTCATTGGTTTATTATAGACCCACAGCTAATTAGACTCACTGCACACATTATTTGTGAATCAGGGAACAAGTAGCGCTTGACCACAATAACTATCACAATGTAGGTTTCGTGAAATAACTTGTAGGCTAACAAGAACAGATTAATTATCAGAACATTTTTAACTGGATGAATTAGGCCCAATCAGTAGGCCTATTTAAAATAAACTGTCCAAGCAACTAACATAAGTTGAATGCAATGTCACATAGGCCTGGCAGTGCCCGACCACTGTGAAACTGAGCGAATGTACATCGGCCCACCTGTGCATACAGAAACTGGCCTAGTAACTGTTCGCTTGATGTTAAACATACTATCAGAAATAGATATGGTTATCTATTTCTGCTAGTAGTAGTTATATTATGTGTATATCTGTGCTGAGCTTGTTGGCTCTGACTGCAGACAGGGATCAGGCCATACATCAGCATCTATCATTCAAACAGTACCTCTCCTTAACCAGAAGAGCTGCTGCATCATCCGGTATCTGGATCTTGTTTCTTGGCAGGCTTTATCATGGTCGGGGGCCTTATAGGGTAGTGGTTAGCACATCTGCCTTTCACGTTCGGGGCTCGGCCAGGCGGTTTAAAGAAGCGAAAATGTTTCTTCACCATTCACTCGCAAAACTCAGTATTTTGGGGAGCCTTCATGACCGAGAGGTAGCGAATTTCGAATCCTGTGTCTGGAGGGCAGTGTCATCTCATTCATCTCACCATTCTCAGGAGCTTCTCTTGGCCCAGTTTAGCCTATATGTGAAGAAAGGTGGCCTAAAACCCCATTCATTTCCTACACACCCCCTGATTTATCTGGAACCAGGGCTGGTCCAGCACTAAAGGCCCAGTTAATCATACAATCACGCACGTCAAGCGCACGGAAAAAAATAAGAATTTTGGGTTGTGCGTTGTGATTCGCTGGGTGTGCGTCAAAACCCTCTGATAAATTCACGAAAACGCGGGATGAACGTTATTCATTTATTGTGTGCGTCAACCTCTGTGCACAGTTCCTGTATGTTCAAAAATGTGAGCGTTTTTTCACGTGTGAATATAGACGACAGAAGAACGTCAAACCAGATTGTTAGGCACACGTAGCCTACAGCACACGCTCTGAATTCGTTGTGTTTTCTTCGACCGAAGTTTGTCCCAGTCACACATAGGCCTACATGGCGCACAGCGTGTTTCAAATGCAAAGAGCGAATGAACAGCGCATTGCTAACGCGTTGGACTCATGCAATGCGCATCAGTTTTTTGTCTGAGCGTTCTCTCCGTGCAGGCGGTCAAACACGAGACGTTGACCCAATGTCGGGCTATTGTTGGCCCACCGTCTACGACACTGAGCCAACATTAGCCCAGTATTGGTATACCGTGTCGTGTTTGACGCCACGCTGATTTTGGGCCAGAGTCACAGACGGCGGGCCAACATTAACCCAGCTTTGGTTCAAAGCATCGTGACCGTACCGCGAATATGCAGGTACCTTTTCTATGTATGTGGCTTATGATCGTCCCGGCAGGCACGAAGCGTTGGTCCAGTGTTTGTACAGTATTGGCCCATAGTCTGCGGCGTTGGATAGGCGTTGTACCGGCGTTGGGTGGACGTATATCATGTTTTGTTGTGATGACGATGGGGGCTATTGCTCAGTAGACACGACGCATTGGCCTAGTGTTGATTTGGTGTCGGGTCGGTGGACCGGCATTGAATCGGCATTGGGCTTGTGTCTCTCGTTTGGTGAGTGATCAGATGACGAAAAAATAAAGGTTTTGAACTTTCATATTATCGTGAATATAATACTACTTCTTTTTTTTTCATTACTTTTTTTTCAATTCTTATTAACAAACCAGATAATAACAACGTAAAAACACCTCACATAGATATATCATATTTTTGTTTTTGTTCTGTTTTTTTAATTTTTTTATCATGTCTTTCGTATTGTCTTCTTTTCTTTTGTTCTGTACTGTATATTGTATGTACTGTGAATGTCTATATATATGGAATCTGAAAGAAAAGGTAAAAAAAAACATCCAGGTACCTCAGCATGAAGTACTGACTAGGACTGAATGGATACTGGCCAGCACCGGCGTCGCTGGCCAAACATTTAACAGACATTGGGTCGGTGTCGGCTTGTAATCGTCGCCAGCAGTATTAAGCAATACCAGACCTGCTGCTATTCCCATCAAACACAAAACATTTGTACAATGTTGGGCCAACGTCGAAGACTGGGTTGAACCAGTGCTGGTTAGATGCTGGGCGAGCATCGCAGACGGTGGGCCAGCATCGTGTTTGCTGGGAGTGTTGACAAGTGTTTCGCACCAAAATGGAATAATAAATTCTGCTTAATACATAGTCTCTACTGTCCACAGGAGCCATTTAATAACATTTATTGCAAAAGCCATTGACACTACATATATTAGCCATTAACCTTTATGGTTATGTTGCTGGAGGGGAGACATTTTTTTTGTTCAAAAAAACTAGACCCTTCTAGTTATTTTTTAAATAATAAATGTGTCCTAACTTTATGTCACCATAAATCAACAGAATTACCAGCACTTGAATCCTTGCGCCGTGTATAACACCACTTCAACTGACTACAAATTGAATGTCGTTCATCACAGCTCTAAGGGTTAAGCTGAACAAATTACACCGTCATATCATGGCCTGTTGCTCGAGCGCTGGGCAAACAATTACCAGCGTATGGCGAACGCAGGGCAGGCGTTGTCCGTGACTGCACCGCGCGTGCAACGTACAGCGTAGCAGGCGAAAATGAAATGAATGGGGTTTTGGGCCACCTAAATTTGTGCACATATAGACTAAACCGGGCCAGGAGAAAATCTTGAGAATGGTGAGATGAATGAGATGACACTGCCCTCCAGACACGTGATTCGAAATTCGCGCTCTGACGGTCTGAGGCCGAGCACGTTACCTCTCGGTCACAGATGATTCCCACAATAGAGAATCTTTACGAGTGAGAAGGGAAAAAACATTTTGTTCGGAGCTGGCGAGCGACATGGACCATGTGACTAAATTCAATGGAAATTGAAACTGAAATATCACGGAAAAACGATGAGTGGCAGACAGAAAAAAAGTGAAAATTTGACTCAAAGGATTAAATTTCTATGTATAGGCCGCCTTCAAAACATAATCCAAAATGGCCACCAAAATTCAAAATGGCGAGCAAAAAGGAAAATGGTCGATAGGGCAAAAATAAAGCTTTAAAAATAGTGAAATCAGGTAAAATCCCCTATTGTTGCGAAGTCAGGCTCTGCATTCCAACTGTCGAAACACATTTATTGTTGTTTCAGCAACAGACAATATAGTATGTTTTACTCTATCATGATTTTAAATGAACATGATTTTACTTATATTGTATTGTTTGGATGATATTACATTGTAATTTTGTATTGTGTATTTTATTCGATAATTTTTATAACTGGACCCTGAACGTGTAATGATATTGTAGGGAATAGTAATTTAAAAAAAATCACAAATATTTTTTTTTTTGTGGTTGTCGTTATATCGTAACATAATATTTTATTTCCCTTGCACTAATATCATTCATTGTAGTCGCAACCTCTCGGTTACATCCATCTTTGTGTTTTTTTCTACAAATTATCAGAACGATCGAGCCTGTTTCATCACCATGAGAATCAGAGAAGAAGTGATCAGGAGGTGTTGGTGGTACGCTTTTATATTCCCATGACAACACGTTGCATACATGTATGGTAGTTGATCCGCGCTCCCTCGTATTCTCGCGTTCTGGGCGAGAATGCGAGTTTGCGAGAATAATCAACGAGAACGTGAAAAATACGCAGATGCGAAAATACGAGAACGCGATTTTGCGAGAATAAATCGCGAGAACACAATAAAGACAACGACTCGAGTTTGCGAGAAGGCGAGGACACGCAAAAGACGAGAATACATCGCAAGAACATGAAAAAAACGAGTATGGAGAACGCGAGAACGTGAGCACGTGAACAAAGCGAGAAATTAAGCACGAGTCTGCGAGATACACCGCGCAGTTGGAAACGCTAAAGCGTGTATATTTTGTCCCCATCGCAACGAAGAAGGTTGAAACAAAAATGGACGCACGAAGAAGACGATATCGTATCCTTAATATGTTAACTATAATGGAGCTTTAAGCTTTTCAGGGCTTAATCCTTGTCCTACTAGGGCCGCCAACCATATTCCGTCTCAAGGGCTTAACCCTTGTTCTGCTAGGGTCGTCAACCATATCCCGCATTGACATGGACATCAATCGGCATGCGGCGCGAAAAAAAGAACTTGGTGGTGGGGGTTTTACCCGTAGTAGGCATTGACATTGACGAATGCATAAAAATTAAACCGCCTTCAATATATTTAATGTTGACCCACAGTCTTCGCCGCTGGCCCAACATTGAAATAGCATTGGGTGATTGTCCTGTGTTTTCTGGGACTGTGTCATTGCTATGCGGGTGACGCTTTCTCCCCCGTCGCCAGAAACGCCACTTTCCAAATAACACGATACATTGGCAAAATGTCGATGTAATGCTGGGCCACCGTCTGCGACGCTGGCCAATATTATCAGAATCAAAACCCTTTAAGCTCTAATCACGAATATAATCGTGAATATATTTTTTTCTGAACACTTTTTAAACACGCAAGTACTTAATCTAGCAACTTCAAACGTTATATTTGACTTGTTCATTTGACTTGTTCCACAGAAATGTCAACCGTTTCCCACACACGACACCCATCTTTCCCCTAAGCAAGACACAAACTAATGTCATAAACCTAATATGCTCTTGGCCTCAGGCCCCGATGGTCATTCGTATCGACTGGGCTTGTAACCTGGAGGTACCAGGTTTGAATCCCGGTCGCGCCGGATATTTGTCATCGCGGTTGTGATATACAGTGCTCCAAACTGTATGAATCATTGTGAATTGCGTGTACAGTGCTGCATATGTTACTGTGCACTATAAAGAACTCTTAAAGTCATTCGAAATTAGAGTAGAGCATAGTCCCGGCTTCGGGCTTCCTTCTGTCGCGATATTGCCATGATTGTGCAGAAAGCGACGTAAAGCAATATACACTCACCCGGTCGGGCCTGATTATATTATATAGGCCTATACCGGTTATAGTCCAGTTGCTTAACAAAATTATCGTGACAAAAGTGATACAATCATAAAATTTGGCATGGACAACCGTTGTCGACCTATTATCAATATTGGAAGGGGAGCCACCGAAAAAAACTTTTCGTTTGTTGTTTATTTGCATAAATCCAAATTGGCCGCCGTCGGCCGTCTTGAATTTTTAACTTTTGACATACTAGCCCTAGAAACTAATGTAATACCTCTTTTTTGACTAATTTGAACACGCTGATTTCATTGGAATGGTTTATTTCATGTTCAAGGTCATCTGGAGGTCAAAAACAAGATGGCTGCCAAAAATGACCTTGAAAATGATCTATTTTCTCCAACTACCACCATAAATGTCCGTGTTATAAAATAGTAATCCTAGAATCTAATGTAATACATCACTTAGGACTAAGTCATATGCGTAGATTTTAATGAAATGGTTTGCCAAGGTCAAGGTCATCAAAAGGTCAAAGTCAAAATGGTTGTCAATAACCATCACGAAAAGGATCTACTTTCACCAACAATTACTATTCTTTTCCATGTTATGATCTAGTAGCCTAAGCCTGAAATACAATACCTAAATTTAGACTAAATTGAGTAGGCCTACACTGGGGCGGGGGCCCTAGGGTAGTGGTTAGCACCGCTGCCTTTCACACCAGAGTTCGTTGACTCTCTGACTCATCGGCTCACTGGCTCACTCACTCACTCACTCACTCACTTAGCAAAACAAGGGTTAAGCCCTTGATACGAGATATGGTTGGCGGTCTTAGCAGGACAAGGGTTAAACCCTTGAGACGGGATATGGTTGGCGGCCGTAGCAGGACAAGGGTTAAGTCCTTGAGACGAGATATGGTTGGCGGCCCTAGCAAGACAAGGCTTAAGCCCTTGAGACGAGGTATGGTTGGCGGCCCTAGCAGGACAAGGGTTAAGCCCTTGAGACGAGATAAGTTTGGCGGCCTTAGCAGGACAAGGGTTAAGTCCTTGAGACAGGATATGGTTAGCGGCCTTAGCAGGACAAGGGTTAAGCCCTTGAAACGTGATCTGGTTGGCTGTCATAGCAGGACAAGGGAACGGGATATGGTTGGCGGCCCTAGCAGGACAAGGGTTAAGCCCTTTAAGCGGGATCTGGCTGACGGCCATTACAGGACAAGGGTATACCAAAATGTATTGACGAAAATCGTTTGCAACACCGAAAATCTTTAAAGAAATGATAAAAAGTGATTTTTTCCATTTTTGTTATTTTGACCTTCAAACGACGACCTTGAGATGACTTTGGTGTGACATTGTTGCAAGGCCCCTATTGAGCCTATAACGCAACTCCATACCTTGACAGCCTTCATACCCAATGATATTAATAATAGGCAGGGATAAATAGCTTTCAAGCTTGTACCATATGGTGTTTTATTCTGAGATGACACAATGTTACTACCACGTAAACCCCCTTGACACCAGTATATTAATAACGTCATCATCATCATCGTCGTTTATGTTTGTTTTTTATAAAATGTTAGTACATATAAATTTGCAGTAGGCCCCTGGCCTATGTTGCCGGTTTAGTCATATATTTTGGTTGTTATGTGCCAGACCCTTATGGGCCCACTACAGTTATATTCTATTTTAGTTGTCTCTTAAGATGGTTTGAGACATGTGTATGTTAATATATCAGTTTATTTCTGAGTAGGCCTATATTCTTTTACACCAGAATTTGCCAAATTTGTTTTTAAAACAAATTAGTGAAGGAGCATTTACGATCTCCTCTGGCAGGCAGTTCCATCCTTCCACAATACGCTAAGAATACAACTTTTCATCATGTTAGTGCTGCTCCTCACTTAGAATGACGGTGAGCTTAGAATGACAGTTTATACACTGGCGATATGTGTGAACGGATTATTGTGAGCTCCGTTTAGAATCAGGTTTTGTGGTACTTAACCAATACCTAAACCATATATTTTTTGCAATACTCATGTATAAGTATACACACGAGCCAATATGAGTAATATTTATGATGTCTGATAAAGATCTGAAAGGAAAACGTACAAGAAAAAGTTCATCAGACAGCGAGTCTACAAAACCACCATCCAAGATGGCGAACAGGAAGAGTGATGAGTGTACAATACCAGTAACGACCAAGATGGCAACCAAGAAAAATCAGACTTAGCTGGAAGAGGTGATGACATTACTGGATGAACTAAAGAAAGGGCAGCAGTCACTGAAGGTATCGTTGAACAATCGCATTTCATCAATAAAAACAGAGTTACTGGCTGCTATTGATACTAAAATTGAGGACATAAAGACTGAGATGAAAGGAAAAATAGATGGACTAGGATTAAAATTACATAATTTGGAGGAGAGAATGAAAAATATGGAGGATCATTTGAATGAACAAGATTCGTTGGAGAGTGGTGGGGAGCAGTTCACGAGAGCTGGCCAGGCAGAGGCCGCCAGTGCACGCATGTCAAAAGCTGTCAAAGGCCTGAGGTATCGTACACTTGACCAAGAAGCACGTAGCCGCAGAAACAATATCCTCGTGTTTAACGTAGCTGAGAATGAGGACGAGGATGTGGGCAATGTACTGGGTTTATTTCTTCGTGACAACTTGAAAGTGACGTCAGAGGTAGCTATTCAGCGAGTTCATCGTTTAGGACGCCCAAAGAGAGACGACAAGCCACGTGCCATCATTGCCTGCCTGCGTGATTACCCCGATGTGGACTTGCTATTCAGAAATACCAAACATCTGAAAGGCTCTAAATTGGGCCTGAGTCGTGATTACCCTGAGGAGATCAGAAAGGCACGTGGACGCCTGGAGCCGGCACGTCGTCAAGCGAGGAGAGAAAACAAGCACGCAGTGATTGCCTACCCTGCCAAGCTGGTGGTGGATAAAGTGGTTGTCAAGGATGAGCTCGAAGATTGGTTCACCGCTATGCGCGCATTGGACCCCACGCAGGACTAGGTGAGAGAGGGGGGTGACAATAGAAGTGGTGTCCATGATTCGTACACGCGTACACGAGAGGCTCAGACTGTTGTTGAAGGGGGAGGTCTACGCTGTGGTGTATGGAATGTACGCGGACTTACCAGCAGACGCAACTACAAACTAAAAGACAGTGACTTTGTACATATTTTAAAATCGTATGATGTTTTGTACAATGCAACTCTGAGTGATAATCGTGTAATAAATTGGGCAAGTCTGGTTAAAAGTCTAATTAACAGTCTAGGGTTTGGACTCGTGTGGACCGAATAGTTTGTAGCGAGTGAGCTTTATTTTATAACTTCGTGTAAGCAAAGATTGTGTGACCAGTATATACAGCAATGGTTCGGAATTATAAGCCAAAGGTCGAGTTGTATGTTGTATAAGGATTTGCATATATCGTTTTCCTTTTCTGAGTATTTAAATATAACTATGCCACTTAAACACAGAATTGCACTTACAAAATTTCGTACAAAAAACCACAGCCTTCCCAATGTTTTATTAAGTAGAGGGAGAAACAGGTTAGTGTATAATGCACGTTTATGTAGTACATGTGGCGTCCTTGGCGACGAATACCATTGTATTTTTGAATGTCCGATATCTGACAGATTTAGACATATTCTACCCAAACACTTTGTAACTCGGCCAAACATGTTTAAACTATTAACTTTATTTACATCCACTCATGGACCAACAGTAAGAAAACTAGCTAAATTTTTGTTTTTAGTAAACCCTCTATATTCTTTGTGATTTATCATTATTATTATTATTTTTTTTTTTTTTTAATGTTATCCTCCTAATAATTTACTATGTTCTTTTTTCTTTCCTCAATTCTCACAAATATATAGAACGGGCTGTTCTATGTATTTGTAGTTTTTTTAATACCTGTCGTCTTCTGGACGGGTACTTCGTTTGTACATATATCAGTGTTTGTATTATTATTATTATTTTTGTATTGTATGCTCACAGACTGTAATGTCTAATGCTAATAAACTATATTATATTATTAATATATTTATTTGCAGGGTATGTCTCACTCTCGTAGTCGTCTGATAATCAGAGAAGTTAGTAGGCCTAGGCCTTTTTAACTTATTCAAGTTGAAATTCAAAATCATCTATTCATGCTCAAATCAATTACATCTATTGTGCAAAGTCTTGAATGCAAGGCCAAAGACAAGGGAGGCCCGCAAAAGGCTTTGGTGAAAGCCGCTTCCATGTGGACAATCCTTATTGATACCATACATGTAGCCTACTTGTTGGTCTTGATCATGACCCTCTACCTCTCCTGTAACTAACAATCCCACACGCCTTTCTAGTCTCAATTTCATACTGCACTGGTATATGTGTTTTTGTAATGAGATGCAACTCTCTCTTGTATGGCTTGCCAAATAGCTGTATTTTAAAACTACAACGAATTCAAAATAGTGCAGCAAGGATTAAATATCGAAGAAAGAAATTTGTTCATATGACGCCTCTTTTGAAACAAATACATTGGCTGCCAATCAGACAAAGGATAAAATATAAACATGGCCTAGTACCCAGTTACCTTATAAACTGTAGCATCCCTTATTCTAGCCCACTGCGTACCAAACATCCGTTGGTTATGCCTCCCACAAAGTTAAAAACATATGGTGATAGACTAGATCTTTTAATAAAGCTGCCCCCTTATTTTAGAACAAATCACCATAACAAAGTTATCAAATACGAAGCTGTAACGAACTTGATCAATTTAAGCAACACTTGGACCAAGTTGATCATGTTTATTGCCATTTTTGTTTGTAGCGCCAAAGAGCAACTTAACGTTAGATATGGCGCCATATAAGTGTATATTATTATTATTATTATTAAATGCACTATAAAAATCAATCTCACAAGGTCTCACCACCCTAAATGAGCCGAAATCTAAGGTTTGGTGGCTACTGACTAGAGCATCGCTACCTAAATTACTGTTTTAAATGGTTGTTTCGGCTTCTGGTGCATTAAGAAAAATACAGGAATGTTGGATTTATGTGGATAAAGTGTAAGCACACACTGTTTTCGCTACGTTTGTTTGTTTGTTTGTTTGTTTGGGTTAGCTAGCCCGCATGCAGGCTGCCCGGGCCTTCCGATAATTATCGATCGATCACAATCCCGCCTTTAGTCCAGTTGCTTTTTACTCGGAGCTGTGTATCACTAAGCCGGTGGGCCACATCAAGAGCCGAATTCAGTGCTCACAGACTTCCTTTGTACATCCACGGCAGCTAAAGCAACCATAGAACCCAATGGTGATCATGTGCATAGATGACGAGACTTTCCGCTTAAGACACCTTCTCATATACACAGGTTCCACACTGGAGAACTGGCGGAAGGATCAGCCCAACAGTCCACAGGTCCGTCTCAGGTGGCAGTCAGGCAGTTAGGCAGTCGAACTTCATCATAAGCAAAACGGCATGGGGATGAATGAATAGGAACCAACAAGTGTCTGCCAGAATAGATTCACCATAGCGGTATGACAAGCTTGAAGGAAATAACCATGCATACATCTCAAGACCGGCCATGATGAAGCAAACGGAAATCAACAAGTGTCTGCCAGAATAGATTCACCATAGCGGTATGACAAGCTTAAATTGATTCCCGCTCATACAGCCCAGAGAAATTACTAAGACCCGCTGCCCTCCCTGTGAAACTTCTACGACCCGCTAACGGAAATCAACAAGTGTCTGCCAGAATAGATTCACCATAGCGGTATGACAAGCTTAAATTGATTCCCGCTCATACAGCCCAGAGAAATTACTAAGACCCGCTGCCCTCCCTGTGAAACTTCTACGACCCGCTAACGGAAATCAACAAGTGTCTGCCAGAATAGATTCACCATAACGGTATGACAAGCTTAGATTGATTCCCGCGCCTACATCCCTGTGAAACTACTTAGACCCACTGCCCTCCCTGTGGAACTTCTACGACCCGCTGCCCTCCCTGCGCAACTAGTGAGACCCGCTGCCCTCCCTGGGGAACTTTTACGACCCGTTGCACTCCCTGTGAAACTACTAAGACCCGCTGCCCTCCCTGAGGAACTTCAACGACCCGCTGCCCTCCCTGTGAAACTACTAAGACCCACTGCCCTCCCTGAGGAACTTCAACGACCGCTGCCCTCCCTGTGAAGGTACTAAGACTTCATTATAAGCAAAACGGCATGGGGATGAATGAATAGGAACCAACAAGTGTCTGCCAGAATAGATTCACCATAGCGGTATGACAAGCTTGAAGGAAATCACCATGCATACATCTCAAGACCGGCCATGATGAAAAAAACGGAAATCAACAAGTGTCTGCCAGAATAGATTCACCATAGCGGTATGACAAGCTTAAATTGATTCCTGCGCATACAGCCCAGAGAAATTACTAAGACCCGCTGCCCTCCCTGTGAAACTTCTACGACCCGCTAACGGAAATCAACAAGTGTCTGCCAGAATAGATTCACCATAACGGTATGACAAGCTTAGATTGATTCCTGCGCCTACATCCCTGTGAAACTACTTAGACCCACTGCCCTCCCTGTGGATCTTCTACGACCCGCTGCCCTCCCTGCGCAACTAGTAAGACCCGCTGCCCTCCCTGGGGAACTTTTAAGACCCGTTGCACTCCCTGTGAAACTACTAAGACCCGCTGCCCTCCCTGAGGAACTTCAACGACCCGCTGCCCTCCCTGTGGAACTACTAAGACCCACTGCTCTTCCTGAGGAACTTCAACGACCGCTGCCCTCCCTGTGAAGGTACTAAGACCCACTGCCCTCCCTAAGATACTTCAACGACCCGCTGCCCTCCCTGTGAAACGACCAAGACCCGCTGCCCTCCCAGGCTCCCTGTGAAACTTATACGAACCGCTGCTCTTCTTGTGAAACTACTAAGACCCGCTGCCCTCCTTGAGAAACTTCAACGATCCGCTGCCCCCTCCCCCCCTGTAAAACTTCTACGACCCGCTAACAGAAATCAACAACAGCAAAATTACCATAATGATAACGGTAGACTCTATGACAAACTTAAATTGATTCCCACGCATATAGATCTACCATGATAGTATACAACCCAGATCCACCACATTGTCATCGGTGTGAAACAAAGACCCGCTGCCCTCCCTGTGAAACTTCCACGACCTGCTGCCCTCCCAGTGGCAGTGAAACTTAACCACTCCCAGGATCTGGCGAAACAGACCGTAACGTTAGCCGTCAGACTTGCCCTTGACTTGTCATTTGGGACTCCGACTTGGACTAAAATAAAAAAGAATTAAGGTGAAATTATTAGATCTAGCCTAGTAAGTTAGCCTAAATATTATTATATTAGACACTCCTAACTTGGGCCTAGTCTACTATTATTTTATTATTAGTCTAGTCTATTATTAGCCTAGTTCCTGGCCCTCGAGCGATTGATCTGGCTCGCCCAGAATGCAATTTGGGAAATTGACAAAAGGGACCAGGGGCCGTATTCTCGTGACCATTTACGGAGTTCCGCAAGTGCTATTCTCGTTCATTTTAAGATGCGGAACTCATCTAAGTTTTAGGTAACGTTAAAGTTATGGAAAGAAGTTGGGTGCCCTAATTTCCTAAATTCTAGGAAAAATCGGCGTGTTTTGCATAAAAGTTAGGATGCGGAACTCCGTAACTAGTACAGTTTTCCGCAACAAGTTTGAGAATAGCGATTTACGGAATTCCGCAGTTACGGAGTTCCGCATTTTAAAGTTGCGGAAATTTCCTAAAGTCAGGTGATCTTCACAAGAATACGGCCCCAGGGGCCGCTCGTGACCATTTACGGAGTTCCGCATCATAGATTTTTGGAATTTCCTCAAATATTTCCGCATCTTTGTTTTTTTTCCATAGGTGCTATTCTTGTTAATTTTACGATGTGGAACTCACCTAAGTTTTAGGTAAAAGTTACAGAAAGAATTTGGGTGCCCTGAATTCTAGGAAAAAATGGTGTGTTTTGCATAAAAGTTAGGATGCAGAACTCCGCAACTACAGTTTTCCACAAGGAATTGAGAAAAGCGATTTACGGAATTCCCCAGTTACGGAGTTCCGCATTTTAAAGTTGCTGAAAAATCCTAAAGTTAGGTGATCTTCATACACTGTAGACTTGACATGAGTCATGATAGACGTGATAGGATGTGAATGAGAAGGAGGATTGTTTCTGTTTGTTTGCAATCTGTTTCACCTGATCCTGGGAGTAGCTTTTTCCAATTTGCTGGGCCAGGTGCTTTTAACAAAATTTTTCTCTTCAGACCTCAGGATCATTTTTTCATCTTCCATCAACATTCCTGAAAATTTGGTGGAAGTTTTCTGTGTATTAGCAAAGTTAGATCATTTGGCATGTAATAAAATTTCAAAATGATAGAGCTCTCATTTCACATGCCAAATGTCCAATTTACAAAATATACAAAACTACACCAAATTTTCAGCGATGTTGGTGGATTGATGTTTTTGCTTTACCCGAAAAGCCAACATGGGGTGACTGAGAGCGATCTCGACCCCAAGGTAGGTAGATCTATTCAATAAATTTAAAAATTGTCCAATAAAATTATGCTGAGCCTTTTTTCGTAACTGCCGACATGCTAAAAGAAATATTTGACCACATCCCACAGTTTTCACTGAGCAAGAAAAATGCAGTGCTAGATCAAAATCTGTGCTAAATTATAAAAACGTCAAAAAGATGGCACCTCAATGTGGCCAACGGTTATGGGGGTAACATAATCCAAAACATCACCCAGACACTTGAACTTTTTTAGGCAGCTGAAGAAAACTACTGAGGTGTTGCCACTGTTGAGAGTTTTGTTTTTAGATACACCAGGGCACCATCGAGTGCCCCGCAATACAGAAAGAGTAGCAAATACACCATATATGCACATAACAATCAGAAATTTGGGCATAGCTTCCGGCCTCCGTTTTTTTTTTGTTTAACTCCACGAGGGGGGTCAAGGAAAAGCATAACTTTTGATGGATTCTCATCCTCATAACCATGAAACTTCCATTTTTACCCTCGGTGCGCCTCATGAGGAAGTGCAGGGTAGGCAAACAAAACTTCACACAGGTTTTACCCTGGGTAAACTAGTGCAGCCTTCCCCAGGTATCTCATTTCTTTAAGATTCCCACATTGTTCTGTCCAAACGGTCTTAATAAAGTCCTCCAGAACTTCCTCATAGGGCAGTGGACATAGTCTATTTTCATTTTTTGCATTTTTTCACAAAAAAATTAAAAATGGCACCTGCGTAAAAAACATTATCAGAAGGGGCCACAGCATGCCTGTTCCACTTACCTATTCTAGCATTTGTTGCAGCTATCATGAAATTAAAGGCGAGAGCTGGCTTTATTTTTTGTAATTGCGAGAAATCTAATGATCGGAACCCCTAGAACAGGTGATAAAAGTGCCATTCAAAACAAATGACTTTTTTAATTCTACGATCATGGCTTTATTTCTACCAGTAATAGTGAGCAAAAAGAGCAAACAAACAAAGAAAAATATGTCTTTTATTGCAGTGTATCACAAAATCACATAAATCCTAAAAAAACACGAAAAAAAACACCAAAATGACGTACTTTTTAATGACTGCGACCTCTGAGCTGAGCATGGGGGCATGGAACTGAAATGTTACTGATTCTAAAAAAAACTTAAGTTTGACCTGATTATGCCCCGATATTTTCCGATATGACAGTCCAAAGAAATGTCCCTTGATTTTGTACGGGGTCAATCTGTGGCTGAAACCTGTTTCAGCCACTGGGGCTAACTCTCAGTCCTGATCTGGTGAAACCGACAGTAAATTGCCATTTGGGCACCTGGATGCTGTTCACAGATGCGAGAAATTCAGACTAAATGTGTGAGGTCGCGCAGCGCATGGCCCTGGTAAAAATTAACGTCAATACACTGGTCTCAACCTTAACTCGACGAAACTGCCATTAACGTGATCGCCTAGTCACATTGAGAAGGGAGAGACAATGCTGTTCCTCTGAAAACCCCACACGAGAACCGTGGGGTTCAAAACCAGGACGCATGCATTGTGCCACATCCCCTTCTTCAGACTATATGGCGGCTGTTTATACTTCTTATAGCTGCTAGATTATATTTTTTAATTGTTTATATTTTCTTAAGACTAAGTTAAATAAAAGGCATGCCAATTTTTTTTCATTCAAATGGTAGAGACCTGAAATTTTGTTTACATGAGGCTCATTATATGACTGAGAAACGAAAATTAGTAAAAAAATCAAATTATTGACAAAAGTTATGATACATTTTGTCTGAATTTTCAAAAATAAAAAAAAACAGAGAAGATGCGAAAAAATTGCAGATGAAACAATCCCAATTTTTATAATATTTTAAACAGTCTTGACACGGTTGCCAGATCGCCCGAAGCAACCGATTTTAGGTGGGGGCAAGTGAAATTGTACAGACAGGGCCCCCCCCCCCCCCCCCTGGGCAATAGCTTAAATTTGCAGCATTTTAAATTACAGCAACTGTCACAACAGACAACGCATGTCAGGGGCAAGTCGGGCAACTGATAAATTGGGGGGGGGGGGGGAGCAAGTACCCAAAAAAATTTCATGCCTTTCGGACAAGAGGTCTAATCAGTTGGTGTCTAACCCTGCACATTGTGTGCTCAGCAGAACATACTTATTACTGATTATATAAGCAAATTGAGGAGCAAATATTCTAAACAGTCTTCATTGTAGTAATTTAACTTTTTATTACACTTTGTATGATGAGTTTCAAAGAAATTTGCTATATATAGTCAATTATAATGTATAGTAGTATCTAATTTACAATATAAGTACATGCCTAGATGTAAATGTTAACTCAGTGATAAGTGACAAAACTATTTATTTCCAAAAAAAAACAGGCTTAGTTAAAAGCACAATCAGGATATATATTATATATTGGGAAAATAAAATAAAAACGTTATTTGTTATCTTGAAAAAAATGTCAATCAAAAAATGCAGCTATAAGTGTAACACTTTTTTTCGGATCTCATAGATATTCTGTTGCAGATTACATTTAAACCTATGAAATAAAAAACTTAACAAAGGATTTAGCAAATAAACCCTCTGGCCTAGAATACCAGAATACACTGATGTGAAAAGCTAAATAATTATAAAAGAATACTGATGATGAATGAACGAGGTGAAGGAGATGAGTAAGGTGGAGAAGATGAAAGTGTAAGGCGGAGAATACAAGAGTGTACGGTGGAGATTAGTGACTTGAACTGGAGATGGGATAGATGAAAACACCAAGTTTTAAGTCCTCAATACTATTTTAAAATTAGATATTTGGTACAATGAGACGGTTTACAGGCCCACTTTCCTAATCCATTTAGTAACCCACCCCCATAACCTTCCCCACTCAAACATTAGTCCCCCCCACTTGATCCTCAGTCAACTCATTAAGTTGATTTACTGGTTAAAACACAGCATTGGAGCATATGTGTGATGTTAATAATGTTTTTTAAATTTATACTAAAATCTTATTTAGTGGGCCCCCATATAATCTCCAGGGGGGGGGAAGGGGCTGGAGTATTGCGGACCGACTCGGCATGGGATAAATAATTTAATCAAGAACTTTTATGTTATAGTATGACAACTAACATGTAATGCTAGTTTTGCCTGAGGGGCAAAGCTTGCATTCACCACCCCACATAGATTTTGCAGCCAAAATACATAAATTATACAGAAATACACTATTGTCACCATTTTTTAACCTCACCATTTAAAAAATGTGCTCGAATTACCCCAAAGTCTGATCAACATAAGGCCAGGGTAAGGTGCTTCCTTGGAAAAAATCAGTGGGGTCAAGCTATTGAGAGTAAAATGTGATTTGTCGGCCATCTTGGATTTTGCTGAAAAAAATGGAAATAGAAAAACAATTCTCCAGACAAATTTCTCATACCCAAAAGATACAATTTGAGCTATATGTCTGTATTACCAAATTTTGATAATAGGCCAAAATGAGCAGAACTGAAATATCAGCCAAAATTCTAAAACTTGAAAAAACAAAGTTTTTATTATCTAAGTCAGGCTAAGAGATACATTTGATTCTTTCCTGCGAGATCGTGCACGATCGACAATACATGTCTGAAGGCCTATCTATAGGGCTGGCTATCCCAAACAACAAAAATAACAATGAAAATGTCTCAGAGAATTGTCAGGTGGTCTAGATAAAGTTTTAATTTATGTACAAAACTTTATGTACAACTGAAAAACCGACTGAGCCAGAATAAAGTTGAGATGATAAAGAACATTCGAGTAATAGTGAAATATTGAGTGAGTTAAGATCACTGATCAGTCTGATGCCGGCGGGTAAACATCAAACAGGTGCATGTAGTATTTTTCTGATAGGCTGCTGGTCAGCTGTGCCTGTGACTGGCGACAAGCTAGGGAATACAGGAAAATCCATGGAATGGGCAATACTGTTGATCCTAATTGAAGAAAAATTGTCTGCACAACAATTGTTTTGGCCTTCACTGTTACACCTAACATATTTTTATGTTGGTCATATTAGCAGATACTCTAAAACCAATCAACACAGTTTCTTGGATTTAAGGAAAATGTTTATTGATTAAATAACTGGGGTGCAAAGGCCTTGAATCTTAATATTTCGTCATATGAAGCTGAGATGCCAAATTTATGTAGACATTCAATCACTGATTTTTGCCTCACTGTTATACCTAAAGCAATCTGGAGAGATGTGTATGTGTTAGTAACCATACTGGTGATAACATTTCCTATCATTGCTGAGGGTAGTGTTGAGTCTAATTTCTTTGATACCAATGACATCAAGTGCTGTAAGGTCGGACTAACATCGTCTATTGTGTTTTCGAAGGTGGCTCTGGTTCTGTATTTAGACTTATCTTGTTTTAATGTCTTGCTTTCTACCACAATGAGTTTTGCCACCTTTGATATAGCTGCGTCATGATCATCCTCTTCATTTGACACTAGCTTTAGAACCTTAGAGGCCTTACTTCTGAATGTCACAATACTTGCAACACCTGTGCCTGACAAGACCAAGAGGGCTGATCCAAAGTGTTCTGATAACTTGTTCAGCAGAGTGCGTCATGTCAAATACTCTCCTTGGTATAGTGTATACTGCTCATGCAGTTCCACAGAGTTATAAATGCGTGAGCGGTCTTCGGTTAGATAGTTCACAACACGGGTAAAAGCTTCATCTTCAGCTTGTTCAACCTTCACTGAACCAGAATATTTGAGGTTTCTAGGGCCGCGGAATAATGACATACAATCTTTGTGATATTGCCCGTCAGCTGCTTGCAAGTCACTGACTGCACCTTCCACCCTGATACGAACTTGATGTCCCCACTCATCATCACGTACATCACACGCATCCAGCATGACTTTTTTGAATGAGTCCTGGTTCGGTCCTCTATCAGCAGTTGCACATTGAACCACACGACGCCAACGTTTTCTGTTCTTGGGATCGACCTCGGTCAAACATGTGTCTCCACATATCAGACACTGGTCCTTGAACTTGAAAGGTGTAAAGTCTGATCGACATGACCTCTTGACAACTGGTTCTTCTGTTGACTGTGGCTGCTTTTGTAAAAAAACGTTTAATGTGGGTTTTGGATGTATACGTTGATGCACAATTTCTATGTACATGCAATGGTGTTGATAAACACAACATAGGCTCCAAATCAATATGCAAACCATCACCTCTAAGCTTACTAGATTCTACAATGGATTTGTGTCTGGTAGAACTAGCAATTATTGGTGGATTAATAAGCGTGCTATCACTACAGTTTGTGTATTTTTTCAGAAGGCAAGAGGGGTTAAGGTTAGGTTCGGAAGCCATCTCTCACACCC
This sequence comes from Flabesymbios commensalis, assembly GCA_964017125.1. Classification (NCBI taxonomy): domain Eukaryota; kingdom Metazoa; phylum Annelida; class Polychaeta; order Terebellida; family Flabelligeridae; genus Flabesymbios; species Flabesymbios commensalis. Next base: position 21,495,416 of record OZ024912.1, read on the forward strand.
TGTGAACATATAAAAATCATCATTACAAGGGCAAAACACAACACACAGCCGAAACATAACTTATATCAATAAATGAAAGTTCACAGCAAGAAACACCGTTTCTAAAAAACAAAAAGTCAACGAAATCAGCACAAAAAGTGAAACAAGATCATATTGGTGTCTTCCATTGTCTTCACAGGCCCCTAAAACATATGTTTAGACACCAAAATTAGTTTCCTATGTCAATTTTTGATAAAGTTATGTTCAAAAACGATTTTTACGGTTTACGTTGGTGGCCATTTTGAATTTTGCCCATAACAAAAAATGCTCAAGGGTGACAAAGTGGCATCAATTGGTTTTGGGTTTTGTAGGCTCTGTTCTACCAGAATCACCAAAAAAACGTTGTATGTACTCTGAAACACACCTAGGCCATAAATTTACATTCTGCCACCAGACTAGGTTTATCATCTGATATTGTACAAAGGAATATTCTTCTGATGCATAAGCTATGTATTTATATAGGCCTCTAACAATGTAGGCACACTGAGACTACAGATTTATATGTGTACCTTGATACAGAGACGATCAGAGAGTTGCACCTTAGCCTGGTTAATATGATATCTATTACTATTCTTTTTTTTGTAGTGCATGTACGTAAGGATGGCGGGTTCAAAAGCTGGGCAGCTGGGAGTGGATGTTTGCTTAGAAAGTTTGGAAAGTCTGGGAGTACCTCATTGTCCACATGGTAAAATAGTTTTTTTTAATCAAATGCAATATAAGTACCCTGTTATGTTTTATTTAGAAAATGATTAAGGTTACATCTTTAATTTGATATTAAACATTGGTAGGTTCATTCTCTCCTACTTTCTTTTTTATAGGGCCTACTCTATTATTTGAACGCTATATCAGTGAAGGTACATCATCAGAGCGCTTTTATGCTTGTTCCGCCTGTCGTGATCGTAAAGATTGCAGTTTTTACCAGCGTGAAAATGAGAAATTTTCTGAAGAGAAAGAGAAAGAGAGAAAAGCTCGTAACCTCTTATTTCAACCTAAATTCTCTCATGAAGAATACTGTGAAAGGTAAGATAAAGATACATGTAGCTGTATATAAGACCCCCAACACTGGCCAGAATTATGTAAGACATTTCACATGCCCACTATATGAGTTTGAGGATATAGTATCTGGCTCGTGAGTTTTGTTAACACAACAATGTCATGTTTCACCTCAATGGTTATCACACCTAGCTGATCCAAGTGGCCAAGATGTCAGAGCGTCATTATTCTCTATCCCTTTTTTTTTGCCATTTGTAGACCTTTTTCACTAAAGTAATTGGTAATTTGTATTTTGTTGAATGCAATAGCCACTTCATTTGTCAAGATGTAATTTACATTGATTCATATGACACATTCTCAGTCGTACCTATGTTTGTGTGAAAGTGTGAACAGGAAGCTTGTTGAAGGTGTACATATGAAATGATGTTTTCCATCCCGTGGTCGATATCTAATTCCAGAGAACAAATTAAATTTGACTAACTGTATTATTGAGAATTATTTGTTGTCATCATTTTTATCAGAAGAAAAATAAAAAGCTGAATAAAAGCCATAGAAAATAAGTTATTCCTGATTCTAAGATTCATGTAGAAAGAGGTTAAATTTTGTTAACTTTGGAACTTTGCAATGATTGTGACGTTTCGACCGGCCTCCTTCACTAATGCAATGATCATGGGGGGGGGGGGGGGGGTTGATGATTCTTAAATTGATATGCTTTCATTGTTTAATATATTTGTTGACTGTTCTTAGAAATGCTTGTTTCCATTTAGTCTATCTATCACTAAAAATTATGTATGCCAGGAGAGCTAGTCTTGTCAATAAACAATTTTTACAATCTTAAAGTTTTTTTGTACGTCAAACAACAGAATTTGAAGAATAAAAACATTAAATTTGCTAGATTGGCATATATTCTGATTCAAATTGTGTATATTCAAATTATTTTCACACACTTGAAGTTGTTGGTTGCGATAATGAGACACAATCACTTAAAAGTTTTGGGTCGCTATAGTGAGGCACATTGCAAGTGGTTGAAAATTGTAATTCTATATTTTAACGCTCGCTAAGTGTTAACATGTTGCAGGTGTGCTGTCCATAGTGGTTTTTTGACAAGATCCATATTTTTTACTCATATTTTGTTTGGGTTACTCATAGCAACAAAGTGGCTAGATGTCACCAAAGGCACTGCAGTCTGATTCCCATGCTGGGGATGGGGATAGTTTATGGTGGAGACTGCATTTAGTGAATTTCATCCACTTGAAGTTGAACAAATTTAAATGTAGAACTGTGTAATTGATCAAGTGAATCTCAAGCACCAGCCAAATTCATGTGATATATAGAATATCTATATATTTTTTCGTTTCAGGCTGAAAGTCTTCATGAAGAGAGTAAAAAAAAAGTTTTGTCACACTTGTGGACTGCTACTCCTAAAAGAGGAGTGGAAGTTGCACAGTCGTCATGCTATCATGCGCATTCAAGATAATGATGTACTCAAACCAACGCAACTATTGTCTCCATTAGAAAACAAGAAAGCAAATGCGGTATGTATTCGTTACAATTTTAATTGAAGCCGCATGTATATCTTTGATATTCTCTGTTGATAGAATCACATGCTGATAATGTTTTGTATGTTTATAATGTTTTTATTGTATCACTGATTTTCAGGCCATTTTTTTTACAGCAATATCTGTTTTCTAATGATACTGTGGAGTTTATGGGAGAATTACTGGAAGAACAAAATTGCCATCGTATCATATGTGTTGGTGTACCTACATTACATGAGGCAATATTCACAAAGTCACAAAATCAATCTTCTACCACAACTACTGAAAGTATTCTTCTTGACATTGATGATAGATATGTAAGATTATTTTTTTACATTTGAAAATCTCACTCATAATATACAGGCTCCGAAATAATTATTTTCAACAGGTTGTCCCAAAGTCAAGTTCCTTAAATATTTAAATTTTCTGCTAAAATTTTGTTTATTGCATAAAATACTGTAATTTAATAATATGAAGGCACTTGTTGTAGATTAGGCCATATTGCTGCCACATGAAGACAAAGAAAATGTTTTTTCGTGTTCTTAACTAACACTTTGAGTTTTAAAATGACAGACAACCTATTGATAATATTAGGTTGTCCAGTGACAATTAGGCCTCAGGTTGTCCCAGACACAAGGAAGTGCCTTATTTTGGCTCTTGAAATAATGAATATCCATATCCAAAAAATAAAAATTAGATTGTTGTAGGATTTAGTGTCTGACCTCAAAACTATGTTTAGGCTACTTATTTATCAGTCTGACGACTGCTGCTAATGATGGAATTAATTTTCAGGGCCAATTTTATGCACGGAATGTGTATGCCAGATATAACATGTTCAATCACCACTTTTTTGACGAAACTGATGATGAGATATTAAAGGAGTGTTTCTCTGGGGAATACGGAGAATCGGCTGCATTGGTAATTGATCCACCCTTTGGTGGCCTTGTGGAAGTTTTAGCGCATAATGTGAAAAAAATTATGAGCATTTGGAGCCGGGCACAGATCAATGGTGAGCTTTTGTAAAGAGTAAAGGCTATCATTATCCATCTATCGTAATTACCGGACTACACCGCTCTACTTTTTTTTTGAGCTTCTGCGTCTGTCTGATCGCTCAGACAAGAGCATTGAGCTGTGCAAGGTCAGTAGTTTTTTTATTGCGTTGGCGCCGTTATAATCTTAGCTCGGAAATGTTGACGCGTGAATGAACACGGCTCATTAGGCAGGGAAAAATATGAGGGATCTAGTTGTGTCATGTCACTTCCCACCTAACACGAGGCATTGACCCAATGTTGTTTTAATGTTGTGCAGACGTCAAAGATGGCGGGCCAACATTAGAACAACATTGGGTCAATGCCTTGTCTTTGCTGGGTTGCCACTGTTACTCTCTGTCAGAAGGATTAACTGCTCAATAAATGATAACTGACACGCCGACAATGTACAAACCATCATTAAAACATGTTGGGGTTTTTTTATCGATTGATGGTATGTCATGATGACTATTAAAGATCTACCCATTTGCGTATAATATTTACAGATACATCCATACAGATACCACATGGGACAATACCACATGCTTAACTGGCGCGCAAACGGCTTGAGTCTAGATGACATTCTGAGCCTTGTAGTTTTGAAATTTCACCCACTATGTGAAATATATTTGTTACGTTTTTATACCAATATTAACATAGGCCTATATTTCGCCGACTCATTTCCATCAACATTCATTCTATATATTGTCGTGCTCACATAAAAACATTCGAAGATGAGATGCGCTGATAAATTATTTGCAGGTTAACCGCGGCATGTGGCTGTAAAATCTCACACCTTCAGTGAAGCAATTACCTGATTACCGTCTGGCGCGATATGTAAGGCTTAAGCACCAATAAAGACCTATTTGGAACTTCTGCTCGGTATATATTTTGGGATACACTAAATAATTATTCATATACAATGATTCTCTTTTTATCATTACGTAAACCCTGTATTTAATATATACCTGCTAGATAGCTGGCATGGCCAGTTAGTCTAACTTATGGCAGACATGGCAGCTGTGACATCACAATAGTCTACACAACATGTCATGGGGACCTCACACCTCCGCCATCCACTGTAAATATCTAACAACTGAGTGTGACAACACAGAAGCAAGTATGTAAAATAATATACACTACAATCATGAAATGTATAGTAGACCTACTTTTTCAGTATGATGGTCTCTATCACAGCTTTCACAGCTTGCTGTTTCATCAGGGTAGTATAGTATCACGTGGATAAATGTGCATTCACTTACTGTAAATCTGGTAATATTCGCGAGGTTTTAATTTTCATGAATTTCATGAGGAAGACAAATTCACGAATTCAAAAATCTCGCGAAAATTATCTTTATAATAGCGCTACAAAAAACAAAGGAAAAATTGTGATTACTCTAAACTTTGTGAAAAATCCCCAAGTCAAAAATTCGGGATTATTTTAACACGCGAAAATCACCAGATCTACAGAATACAATTGAAAATCTTTTTGGGCGTGTTTTAATATTACCGGTATGTGTTGTTTGAATAAACTGCATGCAATTGTTTCAAAGCTGGGACTTAGTGACCTATCCTTACTCTGTCCCCATATTACACTAAGAACCATGCCATAAGTTCCGCTTTGTTTAAATGAAACAAGCCGTCATTTCATAGTGGGAGGGTGGTGGAAGGACACCTGTTCTACAAGCCATTTAAGCGAGTCATATCTGCATTAACAGATTAAACGACCTGTCAGTGTGTAGGGTAGACTCTGATACTTGAAACATTTTTTTCGTCAACTGACAGTTTCGATAAATTTCTCTGTGTGATAGTTTGCATAGAAATTTGAAATTGTATTTTTATGTCATAATCAATTTTTTGCTGTATGCATATGACACATATTTAAAGAAATTAATATTGATATTCATTTGATCCCAAATTGTAATACACGTTCCCTTATTCTTGAGCTTATTGACAAACACACTCTTGCAAAGTCAATTGCAAAGCCAACAGGCAGACTGGATACTGACCATGCTAATTGACAAAGGGTCGGTAGAAGAGGGGGTTCAGACCAGTTTAAGTGTAAGTGGGTGAATAACAGTGGGTGTCTGTGCACAGCTGTAACATTATGAGTGTCAGCTGTGATGATAGGATTGTTTCCTACGTAATGCATAACATCATACCATAATAATATCATTTAAAGAAACTTTACCACTTCGCATTATCTATTCTCAAATAGAATTGTCAAGATTATCTCATTTTCCATATATATAAGTGCATGTCGTTTTTCTTGAAATATTTTTGTGTTTGAATATAACTTCATACACTTGTTTTCGAACACTTAAGTTCATCTTCAAATATAATTGCATGTCTAATGTTTACAGAAAGCTTTAAAATAGTAGGATATTCGCTCCCATTCAATTCGAAACAGTGAGCACTGTTCCACAGACACATTTTAGCTGGCCATATGCTTGTGTCTCGATAGCTCTTTGACCACATGATATGTGTGTATTGTAGATTACCCGTTACTGATTTCCAATATATAATAGTGCTGTAGCATCAGATGAACTGCTCTGATGTTATGCTAATGCTGGGCCAGTACCTTGTGTTAACTGGAAACTAACTCTTCTTCTAATCACTTGATCGCTAACATGGGATTGCTATTCTAAGCTATTTGTCATGGCAATATCATGTCATGCCTGGCAAATATATATATAGGCCTACCCAGCTTAGAACAAGTTGCTCTCATTAAAAAAAAACTCATGGTTTACTTAACATTTTAAATGTGGGGTTTATAAAATTAAAGTCACAGTAGTCATGTTAGATTTGTGATCATTGTCGTAGCAAAGATGGCCTTCACTGATTGTTCAGGTTAAATGAATTTACCGTACCTCAGATATTCTGTATTAACCAAGATGTTTTAAAGACAAGAACCCCTAGTGTAGTGGGAAAATGCTGGGATCTGTCATGCCAGAATTTGGGTCTACGTCCCTAACAATTTTTGTCCTGCTTAGGGCAGTATCATTTGATTCATCGAACCATTTGATTCATCTTACCATTTCTTGTCGCAGTTTAGCCTGTATGTGGCCTAAAGACCCATTAATTCATGTGAGATGTCCAAAATGTATATTTTGGACTCAGGGCAGGCATTTTTTAATTTACATTTGGGGCAAATGTAATGGTTGAGAGCACATATCTCCATATCAGCGAAGATAATGCCTTGTTTTTATCTGATTATCTCAAATGATTGCTTTAGAATCATCAGGAAGAGAATTACCTGTATTTTGGATATTCCCCTATTTTATGGAATCTCGTATATTGAAGTGTCTGCCTACATTCACTATGCTTGACTACAAGGTTAGTTGCAAACGTTTGTAAAGATCTAAAGAGTAAATGATGTTACTATCCATTAGTTTCTTGAACTACCTGTAGCTGAAGTGGTGAATGGAGAATGATCCATTGCAGCATACAATGGATTGCTAATCATTTTTAAATAAAGTAGATTTATCAATGTTTCATTGATATTAGGATGTTTGCCCAATAGCATAGTAATACATTTGCAAATTATTGATCAGCTAAATTACAATGATGTAAAACATACAAGTAGGCCTACGATATAGACTGACATTAGAATGTTTAAAAGATCAGCCATCTATGTTGTAGTTGAATAAAAATCTTTAGCTAAAAATACCACACTTGTACTTAGTGTCACTTCAGATGTGATATTGCATTAAATAACAACAGCTACATACACAAATCTAAAACATGGCCTGCTAATTTTAATAAGTGGAGTAGCCTGATAGAAGACCCTAAATGGTATAATTTTCAAAAATGCTTTAAAAATAATATACCCGGGCACTTGTACTTATTATTTTATGACAACTTGAAAAGGTAATTAATTATTTTTTTGTCATTTCATATTGATGATTTTAATTGTTGAGTTTTAATAGCTGTCATTAGGACAAAATTATAATATATAAGTGTAAACAACATACATGAGCTGCTGATTTTGAACTTTGTTTTTAATGAAGGTCATATTTTTTACCACATTTCTGTTCAGATATAGTACTGAATTAGAAAAAAGGTATTATAAAGTCATCATGACATTTTTAGAAACTTTTAAATTTATTTATAAATCACAACTATTTTTGTTTGCCACAGGTGAATTATGTAAATCATAATGTTTTCAAACCAAAAGATGAAAAGGGAAGTAAACACTCCTCTCCAGTCCGCATATTTACAAATGTTTCACCCAGCAAAATAACTCTTCCGCAAGACAAAGGTTATAAGTAGGTATAATATTATTTCCAGTAATTGCTCTCTTGTCATTGGTTTTTTTGCTTTAAATTATATATTTCTTTGTTAGTCATTTCCAATTGAAAGGGCATGGTGCCGTGTTACGAGACTGATATTTTTATTATTGATATTCAATATTGAGATGTGTTGATTTATACAATTACTTTCAATGAGACTATGCCATAAAAACTTTAAAAAAGGAAATTTACTATCAAGTGAAAGTTCCAGAGCACACAATTATTGATTATAGTGTTGCAAATTATGATTTTTGCATGCTATCAAAGTCATAAAAAAATTCTCAGGATTTGTTTAGTTCTGGAGACCTTTGCGAACTGTCCTGGCTGTAGTACCTCAGCTATCAAAGCAAAATACAATTTTACTCTCTGTGTGCTCTGCTTGATTTTTCAAAGTTTGAAAAATTACTACAACTGTAATTCTTATATTAATGATATTTATAAAGCCTAACCCTAAATACCTGGAGTAACACTACAACTAGATATGTTTAGTCATCATTTTTACTAGACATTTGTGATAATATTGAGATGATCAAACAATAAATAAATACATATGTGATAAGATTTGAAATGCACATTATTCAAAAGTTTTCCAGGTGAGATGACAATAATATATTTTTTAATGTTAACAGGTGGTGCTCAATTTGCCAGAAGTTTGTATCCAAAGAGAATAAGCATTGTTTCGAATGCAATGCTTGCACGTCTAAGGTATGTTATGATGTCACCCATATAAATAATTTTTAGGCCTTATATAAAAGCTTGTTTTATTTTGCAAGAATTGAAAGCTGAGTTTGACTACATGTGATGTTATTCCACTCACTGGAGTCCGGTGGTTAGAGCTGCAGGCAGTAAGTCGTGAAGTTGTTAGTTCGAATCCCACATCTGACATTGATGGAGATTTCTCTGCCACCATTGGTGATTGTAACACAAGATCGACGGGTACATGAAGCCTCTGACCGAGATTTATCCACTAATGAATGTGATTTTCGGGTGCATCTTGGGAGCTCTGACCCATCAGAGATGGCTAGCTATCCAGGGCCTCGAGATACCTGTGATGTCTGGGCCCGGGTAACTCTAGGATAGAGAATAATAACCCTGTCATATAGTTCCAAATCGAAGATGAACCTACTGTATGAACCCACATAGTGATTGCACAACACTACATATAAGAGAATGAACCTCTGCTGGGGTCAACAAAAATATTTTTTTAAATATATGTGAGATAATGTCACCATATTTAACAGGAATTAAATTTTTTTTTTTTTTTTAATTAGCATATATTTTGTCGTTCCTTATTTATATAAGTTACGTAGATCATTGGAACCGGGATAAATTTATCCCAGTCTTAATAACAATTGTTTCATATAGAAAATGTCATATACATGTACCAGTATTTAAAATATACTCCCCCTTTGTCATTGATCTAATAATTAATTAACTAAAATTTTTGTGTCCACAGACTTTTAAATATTTTATTATAGTAAAATATGAAGCAGTGTATTTTTTATTTTATGTATTTTTTTCATTAATTTTTTATTTCCTTGGAATTTTGACAGGATGGACGACAGTATACCCATTGTGAAAGATGTAAACGTTGTGTGAAGCCTTCAAAAGTTCACTGTGATACTTGTAGTCAGTGTCAGCTTCCAAATCATAGCTGTGGGCAAGTGGCTACATCCGGTGAGGCATCCAGATTGAGTGATGGAACATTTACTATTCATTCACTTCTAGTTTTCACAAAAATATTAATTACATTTACGCACATAATTTTATGAAATCATAGAAAAATCGTTTCTCATAAAACATTTGACATTGTTAATTGTGTAATTCACCATAATTGTATGCCTCCACCTGCCTGCGACCAGAAGCATTAAACATGTAGTTTCCTGTATGTCAGTCTGTTTGTGTGTGCAAATTAAATTCTGGCATTGGTATTCATCGACAACTGCGTTGAATCACCTTTTGGGTGTTATGACCCCTCATCTACTTTCTCACCAACATTTCTGAGCTAATATTACCAATTACCAAAAAATATCTCTATAAAAGGCATATGAGGGGTTATGAACTTTGACTTACTTTGTGACCTACCGTAAATACCGGACGATATCGCGCTACTTTTTTTTCATTTTGAGCTCCTGCGCGATATATAACAGGTGTGCGATATATGCTTCTTGATCACTGATTAATCTGTCTGACATGTCTGATCGCACAGACGAGAGCACTGAGCTGTGAAAGGTCAGTAGTTTTGTCATCGCGCTGGCGCCGTTATGACCTATGCCGTGAGTGTAGCCTCGTTGACACGTGAATGAACACGGCTCATTAGGCAAGGTATAGTACAAACGGATTAGTTATGTCATGTCACTTGTCAGTGTTACTCTCTAGGTCAGAATGATTAACTGTTCAATAAACTGACACGCTGACATTGTACAATACATCATTATAAACATGTTGGGGATTTTTTAACATGTTTAGCGGCCGATAGTATGTCATGATGATTGATAAATATCTAGGCCTACGTGTTAGGTGTAATATAACTGCACATCCATGCATGCCTATGTACATATACCCAGCAAACACGAGCCATTGACTCAATGTTGTTTTAATGTAGGGCCATCGTCTTCGACGTCGGCCCAACAATAAAACAACATTGAGACAATGCCTCGTGTTTGTTAGGTACGCATACACCAGGGACGATACCACATGCTTTATTGGCGCGCAATCGACGGCAGTCTAGACGACATCCTGGGGCTTGCAGTTTTGAAATTTCGCCCGTTACACAAAATTTATTTGTTTGGTTTTTATACCGGTATCAACGTAGGTCTATCTCTATTTCGCCGACTCATTTCCATCAACGTTCATTGTAGATATCGTCGTACTCACATAAAAACATTCGAAGATGATAAGCATTATTTGCAGGTTAACAACGGCCCGTGGCTGTAAAATGTCACACCTTCAATGCAGCAATCACCTGATTACCGTCTGGCGGGGGTATGTGGCATTCATGGGTAACTGGTGACAGTATTAAATACGTCTAAACATTTTCGTAAAAAAATTTAACATTACACCTGAAGATATTATATCATAATAATGGGAGCTAGATAAAACACTCTCATCACCTGTAATTTATACAATATGATTTTAAAAATTGTGTTCAACACCTTCCATTAAAATGATATCTCATGTTTTAATCCTGGGATTTTTATAGCTGACTGACTTTTTTAAGAGTTGTTAAAATGACCTATTATCGTCCACCTTTTACCAATTTTATTTATGGCTTCACAGGCATATGTGCGGGACAGATTTATTTATTGTAAGTGGTGCTGATCTAGAATATACAAAAAAATACTTCTAAAATTTAATGGGGAACTATGCTGTATTGAAGTATATATTTAAAATTAAATACAAAATGAAAAATAAGTCAAAAAAATAAAGTTAGATAGACTATCAGATATAACTATTTTTTGAATGGAATGTATTCAAATTATTATTCGTGTATATCTATTTCTAGGTATAAAACTTTGTAAATTTAATGTTCTTCACAATCCATCTAGCTCCCAACATTATGCTACTTCCCACTATATCTTCAGGTGTATTATTAAATCCAAATATTTTACGCGAGAATATACCTTTAAGTCTTTATAGATCTATAAGAAATATAGGCTTACATTGTATGATACATGCACACAAACGTGTGGGTTGGTATCCTATACGGGTAGAAAGGCTCAGGTTAAAGCTAGTATCGAGTATGTTTTATAGCTTTTAATAGTATTACTCTTTTTTCAGGTTGTCACATATGCGGGAAAACAGACCATAAGAGACGTGAATGTCCTGACAGATATAAACAGCACAGGTGAATTTTAATCTGATACGCTTAGGGTGCATCATACCATTGTGTGATATATTCTGATGTGTTTAATTGTTTGGTGCTGACACGATACACAGTTAATTTATGATTTGATATGCATGTTCAAAATTAAACTCAATTAGTCAATATTACAAGGCCTGTCACTGTTTAACAGCAATGTGTGAATTTTAATGTCATTGATATATCGTCTGCCGAGTAAAAATGGTTGGAGATCGTATTTTTTGTTCAATATATATTGGAAGATATTTGGAAGAACAGATTGACTCCGGATCTCTGTAAAATGTATGGCATTCAAAATGCAGAATCCCGCAATAGTTAGTAAACATGTTCTCTATGTGTTTTCATGTCTTTTGTTATTTGTATATCTTAAATTTAAATTATTAAAAACAACAGAAATATTTTTGTTCAGCTGGTATGGGTATGTCCAGAAATACATAATACTGTATTATGTATTTCTGTTATGTCCCATTATGTCTCATTTAGTTTCAAAATAAAATGTTTTAGACCAGTTTTAAAGTAAACAGTGTTGTAAAATGTATGGATGGATTGAATGTTGTAAAGTAACACGTGGTGTTGCTACTTTACAACTGCCAGTTTTCCGATAATCCACTTGAGATACATAATGTGAGGGGTCTGGGCGTCTTAATAGAACGTAAACTTATTTGCAACTTTTATTCACCACAAAATATGGAAAATATTCACTGTCAACATCAGTGTTACTTTAGCTAATTTTCTTGTCAGATTCGACAACGCAATTGTAGAATTCAACATGCAAAATGTTAAACAAAGTGTTTATAGAAGAAAGCTTACACGGCTACAGAATGGGCTGCAGAGACAAATACTGTTGTATGAGTTACAATAATCTGGCAATTGAAAAGTTGCAAATAAAATAACTAGAATATCATTAAATATTGTGACATATACATGTTGTCACACTATAAACTCGTAAATCTAAAAATAACAGAATGTAAAATTCATTTAAAAATCACATACATCCTTTTTTTAACCAGCAGACGATATATTATGTGTTCCATCATATTTTGAAAGCCAGTTGTCATTTTGTTGCAGAAAAGCTAAAAAGAGACCTGATCGACGAACAACACATATGTCAAAGAAGAGAAAGAGAGACATGGAATCATTTGTAACATGTCCGATCAAGACAAAGAAAATAAATGGTTGAACAGTTGACCGTTTTATGTTTTCTTAAATATAGACATTTGTTGGCAATTTACCTATGAATTAAATTGAGCAGTATCCCAGCAAACACCAGGGGTCACCAGGCGTTCAGTTGTTGGTCCAGCGTCACAGACTGTAGGCCAACATCAAGGTCCCCTGTAGCTTGTGATTTAAACTTTTTCTTTTTTTTGAAAAAGAAATAGGAAAATTACCAAGTTCTCCAGAAGGGGAATTCTCATGGAAAGGATTGCACAATCGGCGGTTAATGTTAACCCTTTCAGCGCGGGGACTGCCTTTAGACTTCAGAACATTCTGACTTTCAAAGACCGTCCCGTACTGAAAAAAATTAAATTTTCATATAATAGTCGTAGACCCATAACATATGTATTCTAATAAGGCAGAAGAGCTAACTGAGCCATTTTGTATAATTTTGAATTGAAAAAAACCTTTTGGTCTATATGGTTTATATGGTTTGTACACAAATATTTCATCGTTGTAATAGTTAAAGAGCTGAAATATTTTTTGTATAAACCATTGCGACCAAAGGGCCATTTTCATTTTGAAAACATATTATGTGTGTTCTGCTTTTCTGCCGATACCTAGATAAGATACTGATACGCCAATTACTCACTCTATAAGACAATATTTTTTAACCCCCCCCCCCCCTCCCCCTCCTGGTCACGGGCCGTACTGAGAGAGGCGAAATGTTTGGAGCGTGGCACTTTCCAGATGTCACTCTGCCGTGCGGTTTCGAGCCCCGCTTGATGCAGGATTTTCAGAGAAATATCATGTTTCTCCCTCTCAATCTTGGGACATTGTTTCGATGTTGTGTCCTTGGGTAAGGCATACACCCTCAGACGCTTCACTGGATTAAGGTAAAAATGAGTACCTGGTAGGACAGAGATGACGATGTGTACGATAAGTTCAATGCGACGAAATGGCTGCAGGACTGTATGCTCTCCGTGGAGTTGAAATGGTACACGGATGAACAGGTCGGGCGGTCCAGTGACCAAGGGGGTAAAATGTAAAGTCGGATGTTAGGTCTTCAGACTTGATATCAACTGTAAACCTGCACCTTTACCTTTTTACTGTACCGGCTGATTGTGTATGTTAAGCAGCAACAATGTATTACTGTAGTAAACACGATATATTTACCTAGTATTATTTTAATGCGGGACCACCGTCTACAACGCTAACCCAACATTAAAACAGCACTCGTTCAACGACTTGTTTGCTGGGATAAGCCCGATATTGTGGCGCACTGGCACTGCTGATTGGATGTTGGCCATCGTGCAGTAGCCCAAATGTGTGCTACTGTCATCTTTGAAAGATCAGTGTACTGTGGGCATAGAGGGGATTTCTGAGCCTCGTCAAAGTATATTGACCAATATATACTATCATGGACTACACTGTTTAACCAGATTTCGTATCCACCATAGGCCTAAGCGAGCAATATCCAGAGGCCTATAATATGATACTCACATGCCTACTTCAATTCCCAAAGCTTAAGGACGACTAGGGCCAACAAGCGTTTATGATGTTTTATTAATTCGCTTATAGCCAGTTTTAACGATGGTAAACCTTATATATAAAATGTATCGTTCCCAGATCGGACATGAGACGGTCAACGTCAGTTCACTGATTGGTTGATGCCTGTACACAAGCTTTTTTTATTTACGTTGACACCTTTTGTTTGATGGTTTTACCACTTGTTGAACACACTGTCGTATATTATAGAGATATATACGCCTTCCATGATATACAAATTATGAACTCCTTCATCTATTGCCACCCAACCATTGATTTATTACAGTTACGCTGATCTGAATTTGTCAACGCATACGTACCTTTTGTGTTGATTGTAATTATATTTTGCATTGTAATTCCCTTATAATATTGTAGATATGCAGGGATTAAACAAAATGAGGCATATGCAGAATTATTTTAATATCGCTGATGTAGGCGAGTGACGTCCTCATTTTCAGCAGAGGGCAGCTTTCTTTTTTTGAAATCATTAGGCTGACTTTCAGTGAGACCAACTGAAGAATGAAATCACCACAAGACAACGATGAGGATTATTCACTTGACAAGAGCTAGGTTCTGAGCGTGTCCAAGAGAAAAAACTAGTTACCTGAACATTTATAGGCCTATTCATTGTGCTCAGCCTTTTGCCTGCAGAGATCCCTCAGCTGATTCGGTGACTCATAATAGCCGATAGACACGAAAACTCCCAAAACATGTAGTCTATATAGGCCTATATAGACGAGGTTTCAATGCAAAACTGAATATAAGGATGATTAAAATCAATTACCGGTAATTCAAAATGGCCGACACAGCCCCATTTTTGGTCGCACGTGAAAACGGCTACACCAATAGACTTACAGACAAACATGGATATATGTAGGCGTATGTAACGGAATACGATCAATTTATAAAATCAAAATCGCCGCTATAGATACGTTTTCGGGGGCACATGAGAACGGATTTAATCCCAAACCAAAGACCCGTAGGAGGTTTCAAGGCATTTAACTGAATATAAAATCAATTTAATTTAAAATCGATCAATCAAAATGGCCTCAGTTGACTCGTTTTCGGTCGCACATTTTATAACGAACAATGCTAATAGACTCGCAAAAAATGTATATCATGCCGTTTTCAGGGCACTAGTGAATTAAAAAAAACAGTCGCCAGCTGGCGGCCATTTTTATTATCGGTGGGAAGCTGGAAATCTAATTAGGGTTATATAGCGTTAACAAGCAATTTTCTTTATCTTTGACTTTTGACTTGAACTTCAGTAAAAAAAAACAATTGCCGGAAGGGTTGAATGATTGTAGAAATAAAATTATTATGAATTCAATCTGTTAAGACTATGTTGAAGCAGCGCAAATAGTAGCCAAAACAAATGGTGGCGTACGAAGGGAACGACGAGACCCCTTCGGGCCCAACGGGTCGAGAAGGTAAAAAATATTCCAGTAGACCATAGAAAATAGAAAGACAAACTGTGAACATTCCCAATACGCCTACAATGTTGGATATATCTCGTATTTGCTTAGCCCTGAATACAAGTCTATTTTGCCGGAGTTGCATCTCGGGTGGAATGGCCTTGCATTCAGGGCTAGTAGGACTATTTTCTGGCGGTCTGAGCGCATTGGTTTTATATCTAATGAACATATTTTCCCATAAAAGCCGTAGGGCCCCATTATACAATTTTATTTTTCACCCACTTGAAGTTGTGTGTCACTACCACGACCCACAACTTCAAGTGGGTGAAAAAACTCATATTTGTTAAACTGGTTCAACAGTTATCGATATTAGCAAGTTTTAATTCACGGTAGCGTGTCTACTAAATTACCTGTTAGATTTGGGGTACCCCAAGGGTCAATACTTGGCCCATTAATGTTTATATTATATGTGAATGATATTGCAGACAAAACTTCAAATTTATTTTTCAAAACTCTATATGCTGATGATGCTAAAATTGGAAGAGAAAATAAATCAATGCAGGATTGCGTAGACCTTCAAAGCGATTTGAATATTAAACAATATAAGAATACGTTGACATCTATCTTGAGAAAAGCTGAAAAAAATTATTATGATGAACTCTTATGTCAAAGTAAATCCAATGTTAAAAAAACTTGGGGTACAATAAATGCAATAATTAAAAGGAATAATCAATCAGCAGCTCCACAAACTGTTTAATTATGATAGCAAAATATTAAAAATAGTAAATCTATAGCTAACGGGTTTAATAATTTTTTGTTGATGTAGGCCCGAATCCAGCTAAAAATATTGAAAAAATTAATGGATCAATTCTTGATACTATGAATGAACCTTCAAAAAAATCATTTTTTTTGGAACCCGTTACCGGTACTGTAAATAAAGTGTTGAAAATTGTAAATTCAAGTCCAATTAAGACATCCATGTATCATTCCGGCATTAACTTTACGTTGGTAAAGGAATGCATTTATTTTTTTAGCCATTCCAATAAGTCATATGGCTAACATATCTTTTGAAATGAGAATTTTTCCTAATCGGATGAAAATTGCAAAGGTAATTCCTATTTATAAATCAGGACTGAAGGATTCTTTTACTAATTATAGACCAGTTTCTTTATTTCTACAATTTTCAAAGATATTGGCAAAACATTTTATTAATCGGTTGAATACGTTTCTAGAGATAAATAATAATCAAATAGTCAATATAGTTTCAGAAATAACTAAAACAGCTTCTCATGCCCTGATTGATCTGCATGAACCACTCCCCAAGTTGATAGATAATAATTGGTGTGTTTATAGATATAAAAAAAAACTTGCGATGCCATTGATTATTCACTGCTGTTTCAAAAATTGCATAGATATGGGATTAGAGGTATAGCTAATGCATGGTTGGACAGTTATTTGAAAGAAAGATCACAATATGTGTTTTGTAATAATGAAAATTCTGACCTAATGAAAATGTGTTGTGTCGTGCCACAAGGTAGTATATATTAGGACCTAAATTATTTATTTTGCATATAAATGCTATGGTAAATGTAGCAAATATTTTTAAATCTGTATTATATGCAGATGATACAAATTATTTTGTAGGCCTACAAGTTAATACTTTGTGAGTTTGAGTGTAACTATCTGTAATGAATTAATGAAGCTGAAAAAAAGGTTTGCTTTAAATAAATTATCATTGAACATCTCTAAGACAAATTATATGTTTTTTTTAAAAAGTCGAGTCAAACAAAATATTCAAATAAGTTTTGGCAATAATTAAGTTGATAAATAAAGTGAATGAAACTAAATTTTTAGGGGTTGTAATTGATGATCAATTAAATCGGCACAGTCACAAAGCAAAACAAGTTACACAAGAATTATGATGTTATACATAGGGCTAGTCGATTATTATCTACTTCATCACCAACTTTATAAAAATTTATGCTTGCGATATACGCTTTACTGTTGTGAAATTTGGGGGCGGAGCCAGTGGATATCTTTTAAGTAAGATAACATTATTACAGAAGAAATTTATCAAAATGGTCCATAGAACTTGTTATCTAGAGCATACAAAACCATACTGTCATTTATTCTTACATTTCCACATCTTCTGGGGTATACTGCTGTTTGGCGAGTCCTAATAAATACAAATAAATATTATAAAACAATAATTTGAGACCAAACATTTGCAGATGTTTAAAGCGACACAATCAAGCTAAAATCATCGAAAAATCAGTATTTTTATTTCGGCTTCTTAATATGGTCATAAGATACGTACATGTCCATAGAATTGCGAAGTCTTTTAAATTTTGGCCTGCTGTGGCAACGTAGCAAATGTGCCGAAAGCACTATTTATGAGTTAGTCCCGCAAATTTCTTATTTTGGACATGCATGTCCGAAATTAAATTTCGTATTTGTCGCTTAACTGCAAATGCGCAACACAAAATTAAAAAAAACTTACGCATTTCTAGTCTTTGGATATGTTCACATATTATGGACACATATTTTTGATGATTTTTCCCTAATTGTGCCGCCTCAAACACGCTGAACAGAGTAGACTACTGATGCACAATGATCCCCTGTACAAACGTTTAGCTACTAGGACTAATTTAATTATGATACAGTAGACCAAGGAAAATAAAATTATTCTATTTTCCTTGAGTAGACGGTGAGCCAACAGCTGTAACGTCTTGTGTTTGCTGGGGAGTAATCACGACCACTTACCCAGCAAACACGAGACATTGAACCAATGATGGGTGAGCGTCGCAATAACCCAGCATTGGTTCAATGTCTCGTGTTTGCGGGTAACATCTTATTATATCTTTTTTTTCGTGACCAAATAGATCTACAAGGCCTATAATCCAAGTCAATACATAACATTTTCTGTAATAGGATAAACACTACAATTTCACAAAAATACCAACAGTCCAAAATTTTGGGATCGTATTCAGTTTAACAATCAGTACCGGTAATATAATGGGAACTGCTATGACAAATAATATAACGGGTTGTAAAAATGCACATATTGTTTTATTATGTTTGGGCTATGTTGAGTTTGTAACGGTTCTATGGCTTACTTTTATTCCTCTGTGTCCAAATTTCGGAGTGCTATTTCTCCCTGAGTTTTCATCTAATCGACTTCAAGCCTTGGCACGATGATCCCTGGTTCAACAGTTATCGATATTAGCAAGTTTTAATTCACGGTAGCGTGTCTACTAAATTACCTGTTAGATTTGGGGTACCCCAAGGGTCAATACTTGGCCCATTAATGTTTATATTATATGTGAATGATATTGCAGACAAAACTTCAAATTTATTTTTCAAAACTCTATATGCTGATGATGCTAAAATTGGAAGAGAAAATAAATCAATGCAGGATTGCGTAGACCTTCAAAGCGATTTGAATATTAAACAATATAAGAATACGTTGACATCTATCTTGAGAAAAGCTGAAAAAAATTATTATGATGAACTCTTATGTCAAAGTAAATCCAATGTTAAAAAAACTTGGGGTACAATAAATGCAATAATTAAAAGGAATAATCAATCAGCAGCTCCACAAACTGTTTAATTATGATAGCAAAATATTAAAAATAGTAAATCTATAGCTAACGGGTTTAATAATTTTTTGTTGATGTAGGCCCGAATCCAGCTAAAAATATTGAAAAAATTAATGGATCAATTCTTGATACTATGAATGAACCTTCAAAAAAATCATTTTTTTTGGAACCCGTTACCGGTACTGTAAATAAAGTGTTGAAAATTGTAAATTCAAGTCCAATTAAGACATCCATGTATCATTCCGACATTAACTTTACGTTGGTAAAGGAATGCATTTATTTTTTTAGCCATTCCAATAAGTCATATGGCTAACATATCTTTTGAAATGAGAATTTTTCCTAATCGGATGAAAATTGCAAAGGTAATTCCTATTTATAAATCAGGACTGAAGGATTCTTTTACTAATTATAGACCAGTTTCTTTATTTCTACAATTTTCAAAGATATTGGCAAAACATTTTATTAATCGGTTGAATACGTTTCTAGAGATAAATAATAATCAAATAGTCAATATGGTTTCAGAAATAACTAAAACAGCTTCTCATGCCCTGATTGATCTGCATGAACCACTCCCCAAGTTGATAGATAATAATTGGTGTGTTTATAGATATAAAAAAAAACTTGCGATGCCATTGATTATTCACTGCTGTTTCAAAAATTGCATAGATATGGGATTAGAGGTATAGCTAATGCATGGTTGGACAGTTATTTGAAAGAAAGATCACAATATGTGTTTTGTAATAATGAAAATTCTGACCTAATGAAAATGTGTTGTGTCGTGCCACAAGGTAGTATATATTAGGACCTAAATTATTTATTTTGCATATAAATGCTATGGTAAATGTAGCAAATATTTTTAAATCTGTATTATATGCAGATGATACAAATTATTTTGTAGGCCTACAAGTTAATACTTTGTGAGTTTGAGTGTAACTATCTGTAATGAATTAATGAAGCTGAAAAAAAGGTTTGCTTTAAATAAATTATCATTGAACATCTCTAAGACAAATTATATGTTTTTTTTAAAAAGTCGAGTCAAACAAAATATTCAAATAAGTTTTGGCAATAATTAAGTTGATAAATAAAGTGAATGAAACTAAATTTTTAGGGGTTGTAATTGATGATCAATTAAATCGGCACAGTCACAAAGCAAAACAAGTTACACAAGAATTATGATGTTATACATAGGGCTAGTCGATTATTATCTACTTCATCACCAACTTTATAAAAATTTATGCTTGCGATATACGCTTTACTGTTGTGAAATTTGGGGGCGGAGCCAGTGGATATCTTTTAAATAAGATAACATTATTACAGAAGAAATTTATCAAAATGGTCCATAGAACTTGTTATCTAGAGCATACAAAACCATACTGTAATTTATTCTTACATTTCCACATCTTCTGGGGTATACTGCTGTTTGGCGAGTCCTAATAAATACAAATAAATATTATAAAACAATAATTTGAGACCAAACATTTGCAGATGTTTAAAGCGACACAATCAAGCTAAAATCATCGAAAAATCAGTATTTTTATTTCGGCTTCTTAATATGGTCATAAGATACGTACATGTCCATAGAATTGCGAAGTCTTTTAAATTTTGGCCTGCTGTGGCAACGTAGCAAATGTGCCGAAAGCACTATTTATGAGTTAGTCCCGCAAATTTCTTATTTTGGACATGCATGTCCGAAATTAAATTTCGTATTTGTCGCTTAACTGCAAATGCGCAACACAAAATTAAAAAAAACTTACGCATTTCTAGTCTTTGGATATGTTCACATATTATGGACACATATTTTTGATGATTTTTCCCTAATTGTGCCGCCTCAAACACGCTGAACAGAGTAGACTACTGATGCACAATGATCCCCTGTACAAACGTTTAGCTACTAGGACTAATTTAATTATGATACAGTAGACCAAGGAAAATAAAATTATTCTATTTTCCTTGAGTAGACGGTGAGCCAACAGCTGTAACGTCTTGTGTTTGCTGGGGAGTAATCACGACCACTTACCCAGCAAACACGAGACATTGAACCAATGATGGGTGAGCGTCGCAATAACCCAGCATTGGTTCGATGTCTCGTGTTTGCGGGTAACATCTTATTATATCTTTTTTTTCGTGACCAAATAGATCTACAAGGCCTATAATCCAAGTCAATACATAACATTTTCTGTAATAGGATAAACACTACAATTTCACAAAAATACCAACAGTCCAAAATTTTGGGATCGTATTCAGTTTAACAATCAGTACCGGTAATATAATGGGAACTGCTATGACAAATAATATAACGGGTTGTAAAAATGCACATATTGTTTTATTATGTTTGGGCTATGTTGAGTTTGTAACGGTTCTATAGCTTACTTTTATTCCTCTGTGTCCAAATTTCGGAGTGCTATTTCTCCCTGAGTTTTCATCTAATCGACTTCAAGCCTTGGCACGATGATCCCTGGTATTGAGGTTTTAAACGACTTTTTTTAAAGAATTCCTAGTTGTTCTTCCGCATTTATTCAGGATTTTCTGGATCAATATATGGATCAATGTCAAATTTTAATGCGCTTTTTTTTCCTCGAGTTTTTTGCAATAGACTTCAAACCTTGGCACAATGATCCTTGGGTGTTGAAGTTTTATACTATGATTTTTGTTAAGAATTTACAGTTTTTCTTCCGGATTTATTTAAGAGGGACCCTTTGTCAGAGGCAACAAGACTGATTTTCATCCTTTCAACACCCTCCCCATATAAAAAATAAAATACATATATCCAATAATGTTTTATGCGGGGCCAGTTTCGCAGACAGTGACCCAGCATTTAACCAACATTGTGTCTTTGATGTGGACAGTAGAATCTTTCAAATACTACATTTTAAGATTAAACTAACAGTTGTAATTCCATCAAAAACAAAACGTCGACGCAATGTTGTTTTAAAGTTTGCCCATCGTCGCAGACAGTGATGCAGCAATAAACCAACGAAGAAGTCAGAATCCAGAAGTCTAAAATTTCAATTCAAAATGGCTGCTCAAAAAAACGAAATCGAAATTCCAATCAATCTGTCATAATAAATATAACCCAATCAACATTGTCTGTAGATTGAGAAAAAATAAAGCACTGTAAAATAGTTTGTAAATACTTCTTTATTTATGCTTATATAATATTCAAATGCGCACTGGTACATTTATATTATCATTCATGTATTTGTATTGAATGTTCAAGTGTTGTGAAAACGTTTATGAACAAATCAAAACATATCGTTTTAACAAAGATATAAATGTTCAAAATCTGCAATCCAACAAGTAGTTTCAGAAAAACTATCTGAAAAGTATTTCGTGATAATATAGACCTCTGTTGTAGAATTTACGGTCATAAAAATTCTGAAATCTAAATTTGTTATATCTAAGCTGATACAATTTATTTATTTTTCACGTTGTGTTTAATAAATAGTGAATATTTAGGCCTTAGACTTACTAACACTGTGCTGCTGAGGCAGTATACATATTACGGTTTCAAGTTATAACACTGAAATAAAATAATATGTGATAGAGTCTCACTTAAAGCGACACAATCACGCAAAAAATCATCATTTTTATTTTGGTTCTTTCATAATTTTCTTACGTTTTTAAAAATATCCATAGACTCTTAAGAATTGCGTAAATCTTTTAAATTTTGAGTTGTGCATTTACCAGTTAAAAGAATAATAAGAGTGAGATTTAATTTTTTACATCGATATCCAAGATAAAAAATCCTGAAATCTCATTCTTATTTCTATTTTAACAGGTAAATGCGCAACCCGAAATTTGAATGCTTTACGTAATTCTAGTTTATGGATATTTTGAAAACTTATTAACATATCAAGGAGACAAAAGAAAACTAATGAGGCCTGATTGTGTGTCGCTTTAATAAAATAATTTAATTAGTAATCCTTCTCGTCATTGCGAGCTGGAGAATGCATTATTCCAGCTTCAAATGAATTAGAAAGAGAGACACACAATTCAGCATTACAAGGGATAACACTGCATAGGTTTGAATAACTGAAATTATTAGATACTGAACTGTGAGAGAACTCCTGCCCATCAGTGTTCATAACTCTGAACATGCTATTTCATAGTTGTTTTTCTGTTTTGTAGGGTAATATAATTATTATTTTATTTTTGGTGATATTGAAATATTATCTTCATAAATCAGATACATTATTCTTATAGAGTACATGTTTTTAAATAGATAGTATCACACAAGATAAATATTTTCATGCTGCCTACTTGAACATCCACAACTCCCAAAAATGGTATTGTCCACTGTCATTACAATCCTTTCTGGTGTATACATTTGAAATAGGTTATTGTCGATACAGACATGAACACACACAAATCTCAAAAGTGGGTGGCCTATCTCTGAAATGTAGTTACAATCCATCATTGATTTTGAATCATCAGTTAATGTACTAAAATAAGGCTTTCTTTTCCAATATCTACACATGAAAAGCAAGCACTTTTCAATATTAAAACTTATATTTAAGCATGATTCTTTTGAAAATAAATTAACATGATATTTAAAGCAATTCACAGCAGATCTGTAAATAATGTCATCGGATTGAATTGGTACTGGTTTCTTTAATTATTACTTCAAATCCACAGAATGCTAATCTATAGATTGTTCAAAGGCAAAGTATGTTTATACCTACAAACAAATATTTGTTTACTACGATATTAAAAGGGGACACCTAAATTCAACAGTATATGACCATGATGACAGCACGTTACAAACAAAAAGATAATTGTTTAAATAAATCTAGTAGATTCCAGCACCACCAAACCACACCTCGGGCTGCATGCTGCCGTCGCTATCTGTGCTAGAATCTAAGTGAATTTGAGATATGTTTCTGTGTGGTGTCATGGAGTTCCAGGGACTTGCTTCACTCTCTTCACTGTCTGAATCTGTAAATAACATTGATGTTTGGGGTCTTCCACGTCCATGAGTAAACTCGAATGACAAAGGAACATAAGAGGCATATTTCTGAGCTGGGTGAGGTAGGCTACAGCTGGCCTCTGACCAATGAAAACCTGATTTGTCCATGTGAAAAACTTTCATTGACGGAACTGGATGAGTCGTAGCAGCTCCTTCTGCAGGTACTGGTCTGTGCCAACCACCTAAAATACAGTCATAACTAATTTAATCATTCTTATCCCTTTATTGCTGGGCCCGTATATATATCACTGAAATTAATACAAAAGATGGTGTACTTAGTTAACCATATATATAAACAGTTTCAAGCATGTCTTAAATCAATAGAAATATCACTAAATTTGATAAAAACAGTTTTTAGTGGATGCTTAGTTAATCCAATAAGTCAATATTGGAGATGTCTAGTTGTCCTTAAATATAAATATTTTTCATCATTTGAAGCTAGAATATGCATTAGCAATTCCAGCTTCGAATGCATGAAAAAATAGAAGCAAAAAATTCAGTTAGAATTCAAAGGCATCTTTATCGATTTTGCACCTTCCAAATATGTGTGTTTGTCACATTTGGGACTACATTGTATATTGCTTTGCAAAGCCAACAGTAACTGCTTACTTTTTCAGTGGCTTTGCAGCAGGACAAGGGTTAACTTGTTAGCTAATGTAAAATAATAGCATCAATTAAAAGTTTCACCACCTCATTTAACCTAACCCAACTTAACCCTTCAACGAATATAACTATGCTTAAAATTTTACTATTACAATTACTCAAAAATGCATCTTTTTTAAAGTGAAATTTGTCTCATAACAGTAAAATTTGAAAACATCTAGCTTCCAACGTGACAAATTTGAATAACATTTTCTCGCTTGCATCTTTTGATCGCCTGAGTGAGTCACAGATTCAAATGGGTGAAAATTTGAACAAAAAACAGAGCGATCAAAGGGTTAAAATATTGGTCCACTGTGAACCATTAACAGGACTACCTGGTTATACCCAGAAAACATTGAGCTCACTACAGTGATAGTAAAGATAAATGCCACCTGGTGAATATACACAAACTAAACAGGAATGGTAGTGGCAAGGCCTTTAACTCTTTGAGCCCTCTTTTATATGACGTCACAAGTGGACTGAGAGATGCTCAGAACATCTCCTTCCGTCACAAAAATCCATAAAAACCGAAATGTATTCTGTCCAAACAGTCAGATTTAAAAACTGAAAGAGTTAAAAGAAGGAGCGATATATATGAGTCTCCTTTGCTTTATATAACTCATATTCAGTAACAGTTGAATAAACAAATAATAGTAAAGCATTATCAATTATTATCATTAATAACTGGAGAAGTGTATTCGCTACGAGGCGAAAATGAGTCTAACCCCCTGCCAAAAACAAAAATAGCCGCAATTTTCTTGAAAATCATTGAACCGCAAAAGGAGCCTTTAAAATTTTTGCAGCCAGGTATCTGTCTACAGACAAAATCATCAGTGATCCGGATAAGCGGTTCATGAGATAAAATTTAAATGGTCGCCATTTTTACATAATTTTTTAAACTGTGACCAAAACCTTTTCATTTTGTGGTCATGTATGCAATTGCCAATAGCTCCCATACAAAATTACGAGTGATACAGACCAGTGGTACATGTACTGCATTCACGGCGACTATCTACTGAACAAATACATGCATCAGGGGTCGAGTGGATGCATAATTACTCACCCAAAACATAAATGGTCCCCTCAAACTTGATAACCCCCATGCCATAAAGCTGCCGGGGAAGTGGAGGACCGAGAGACCAGCTATCAGTAACAGGATTGTAAATCTCACAAGTAGAAAGTCCACTCTCCGGTGAACGCGGCTTTGTCCCTTCATCAGTTAGTGTCTTTACACCGCCTACAATGAGATAAATAATACATGCAAACTAATACACCTTTTCAAAGCAGTAATAACATTTTATATTTTAATGTAAAATCTCATATTATTAGGTAGAAAAATGGGGAAATAAAAACAATTTTTTG
The DNA here is from genome assembly GCA_964017125.1 of Flabesymbios commensalis. NCBI lineage: Eukaryota > Metazoa > Annelida > Polychaeta > Terebellida > Flabelligeridae > Flabesymbios > Flabesymbios commensalis. The sequence goes on from OZ024912.1 coordinate 21,521,855, forward strand.
TTTATTTAAAAAAAAATATATCAGGAGTAAGTTATATCTAGTGCAATATTTTTATATCATGAATATATGATGATACATACCAACTACATAAATGTTATTTCTGAACACAGCACATCCTGCCATCACTCTGCCCACTTTCATCGCTTGATGAAATGACCATGTGTCAGTTTCTGGATCGTAGCTGTATAGAAAAAATGTTAGGTACAAACATGCACTTTTATCTCTCAAAAGCAATCACTCCTAGCATTTAATTTCATAGACATTAATCTTTTTTTTGTGACACGCCTTCACAAATAGTTATAGGTCACAGTTTGACAAATGGCGCTATAGCCATAAAGAAGACATTACCTTGATTAAACCTGTTTCTAATCTTTTCACAAATTTTTGGAAGAATATGTAATTTATTATTTTTAACTTGGGGTTGAATTGAATAATTATTTTGTTTCGTTAATTTTAACACATTTAATCCAATTGTATGTTATTTTTGAAAAGGTACAAATTGCCTTTCAGACCTTCAAAGGCCATTTCTGAAAATCAAACAATTTAAGACTTCAACAAATAAAATTTAGCAGTGTATATGCCTTACATCAGTCTAGTGAAAATATATTCTACAATGTATTTTGTGTAGAGGATGCCATTCTTCACGCAAAAAAAACAAATGAAAAGGTTTTAATACCTAAAAAATTCCTTGGAAATGTTAGAAGACAAAGATGCTACCTAAATCATCATAACTGGAACATTTTTTATAATGCAAAAAATACAAATAAAAGCTACCACAGCTATGGCTATGTCAACACAAGACCAAATTAAAAACCAGAGTGTCAATGACACCAGAGCTCATCCTTAATTAGGGCAAGTGATTATGAATTGAAATTTATTAAATCTGTGAGGCAGTTCTATGCACAGGCACAAGTTCTTTCAAATAAACTAAACAAAATTGAAATTGGATAAGAATTGAGGGAGGAGAAGCATTTCTTGTGAATTGTGGACAGAGTGCCCTAATCAGGTATTAATCAGGTCATAAGTTAAATAATAACTAGATTTGCCTGAGGGGCAAAGCTTGCATCTCCACCCGCCTCACATAATTCGATCTTAATTTGGTAATTAATCGATTAATAATTAAAATTTCTGAAATCCGTGAGGAGGTTTAATGCACAGGCACAAGCTTTTTCAAACAAAATTAAAAATTGGATTAGAATTGAGGGAAGAGAAGTATTTCTTGTGAATTGTGGACAGAGTTCCCTAATCAGGTATTAATCAGGTCATAAGTTAAATAATAACTAGATTTGCCTGAAGGGCAAAGCTTGCATCTCCACCCGCCTCAAATAGTACATTAATTATAGAGAAATACAGTACTGTCACCAAATTTTTATGTAGACCACGTGAAAATGTGATTTCAGAATCACACCTAAATCTAATTAGCATATGACCAGGGTAAGTTGCTTCCTTGAAACAAATCGGGGAAGCAGTTCAAGCTCTTCAGAGTGACATGTGATTCGTCTGCCATCTTGAATTTTGTTGAAAAAATGAAAAAAGAAAAACATAATCTCCTGACTTTTTTCTCAGGGCCACTGAGCATACACAAAAGATCAAATTTGAGCTGTATAACCAAATTTTGATAATAGCCAAAATAAGCAAAACTGAGATATCAGCTAAAATCCTGAAAAGTTAAAAAAATATAAGTTTTTATTATCGTAATCACACAAAAAGCTAATCAGCACACATCCAAGGCAGGGTTATTCCTTTGAACCAAATATAAAACAAATCCATGAAGCAGTTCAAGCTCTAGAGAGGGATATAGGATTTTAGCGGCCATCTTGGATTTTGTTGAAGAAGCTGAAAAACGCAAAAAAAAATTAACGGGCAAATTCCCTAGGGCAAATATGCATACTGCAAATATTTAGAAATAATCCGATCAGGGGTGATTAGCTATATTACCAAATTTTGATGATAGCCAAAAGGAACAAAACTGAAATATCCGCTAAAATTCTGAAACGTAAAAAAGTTTTTATTATCGGAATCACACCAAAAACAACTCAGTACATGTGCAGGGTAAGGTCTTTCAATTAAACAAAACATAAAACAAATCCAGGAAGCGGTTCAAGCTCTAGAGAGCAACATAGGATTTTGGCGGCCATCTTGGATTTTGCTGAAGAAGCTGAAAAACGCAAAAAAGTTTATCGGGCAAATTCTTTAGGGCCAATATGCATACTGCAAATATTTAGAAATACTCTGAGCAGCTAATTAACAAATTTTGATGATAACCAAAATGAACAAAATTGAAAAATCCGCCAAAATTCTGAAACGTAAAAAAATCATACTTTTTATTATCCGAATCAGACCAAAAACTAATCAGCACATGTGCAGAGTAGGGTCTTTCCTTTAAAGTAAACATGAAACAAATCCATAAAGCCATTCGCGCTCTAGAAAACAACATAGGATTTTGGCGACCATCTTGGATTTTGTTGAAGAAGCTGAAAATTGCCGAAAAAAATTTACAGGGCGATTTTCCTAGGGCCAATATGCAAACTGCAAATATTTAGAAATAATCCGAGTAGGGTTGTATGGCTATATTACCAAATTTTGATGATGGCCGAAATAAGCAAAACAAAAATATCCGCTAAAATACTAATACGTAAAAAAATCAAAGTTTTTATTATCAGAATCACACCAAAGGCTTTTCAGCACACGGCCAGAGTAAGGTCTTTCATTTAAACCAAACATGAAACAAATCGATGAAGCGGTTCGAGCTCTAGCATGCGCCATAGGATTTTGGCGGCGATCTTGGATTTTGTTGAAGAAACTGAAAAACGCAAAAAAAAAAATACCAGACAAATTCCCCAGGGCCAGTATGCATACTGCAAATATTTGGAAATAATCTGAGCAGGGGTTTTCGAGTGAGAGCAAAAACACGTGGCGGCGGCGGCGGGCGGACTCAGCAAAAACAATAAGTCTCCACCATCACATAGTGGGTGGAGACTTAATTAAAATTTCTGAAATCTGTGAAGTAGTTTAATGCACAGGTACAATCTCTTTCAAACAGATCAAACAGAATTGAAATCGGATAAGAATTGAGGGAGGAGAAGCATTTCTTGTGAATTGTGGAGTTCCCTAATTAGGTCTTAATTAGGTCATAAGTTAAATAATAATTACAATTTCTGAAATCTGAGACGAAATTTAATGCACTGGCACGAGCTCTTTCAAACAAACCAAACAAAATTAAAATTGGATGAGAATTCAGGGAGGAGAAGTATATCTTGTGAATTGCGGACAGACTGCCATAAGGCCAGTGTTTTTATATTAGTTGGTTGACAGAAGTTAATATTCGAAACCTAGGGCAGGAGGACGGAAAAAAAAAAAAATATAAATTACTCTTTTTTAAATACTGGTCAACTTTATCGTTCACTAACTCGGGGTCGGAGGAACTAAAAAAAAAGATTAATTTTAGTACCAGTCAACTTATTTTCCCATATAAACTAGTGGTCATATGGTGGAAAAAAATACAAATTCAAAACTGGCAGGCTGTGAAGAAACCTCTTTTAATTAAAACAATCTGTGTTCATCTAAATCTACTTGCAGGTTTAGCTACCGTATTTTCTGGTGCATTTCCCGCTCCGGTGTATATCCCTCAGAGGGTTAAATTAACCAACAATTGCTGCTTAGACAATATATACCCCGCACCACATACCCCCGTGTTTCACGCCGCCGATCTGTGATCCACTCACAACACTACAGCTGTGACGAACATTTTGTGTCCTAGGGCTAGGCCTATAGCAATGTAAAATCTGATATGTTTTAAATACGTAGCACTTATGCCGACATTGTATATCATAATTATAATACCTTATTAAAAAGTTGAGGTCTATTAACCTGTTGACGGCCGATTGTAGCTGGCAAGATAAAGATCTACGTGTTAGACTATATTACAGAGCTCAGCATGTACGCGTGCCTCTCCTGTGCCTCTCTGTGTCACACTGTAGGAGTCCTCCCGCCGTTGTATAGGGCCTACAATGCCATCCCGGTAAACACCAGACGTTGAACCGCCCACCGTCTTCGACGTTGGCCCAGCATCAACACAACATTAGATCAACATCCCGTGTTTGCTGTGCCGCATATACACATAACCACACTAGACTATATAACACCATCTCTAAATGGCGCGTAGACACCGGCCCGCGTAGACACCGGCCGCAATGCGGCATGGTGACGTCAGACCTGTCTCGTCTCGTCTCGTCTCGTCTCGTCTGTCTGAAAAGATTCTGGGGCCTGAACGTTTGAAATTCAGTCTATCATGGGAAATGTAATTGTTTGATATATTTTTAATATTGTTATATTCATAATTTGGCGACGCGTTTTTATGATTTCAATGCAGGGCTTCCAATGTTTCTATAACTACAAAGATCATTGTATATATATCCTTGAACAATGTATAGTCCGCATTCAATATATACCCCACTCCCAAGGAGTTAAAAGTACCGCGGGTTATTCACCGGCAAAAACAGGGTCTGCGGCAATAAAAAAATATGTTTTTTCAATTTTAATTTTTTTTCGGATTTTGCGTTTTCGTGACTCGGCGGTTTTGTCAACCAACTAATTAAAAAAAAATCGCCTAATTAGGTCTTGATTAGGTCATAAGTTAAAGAATAATTAGGATTTCTGAAATCCGTGTGGATTTTAATGCACAGGCACAAGCTCTTTCAAACAAACCAAACAAAATTAAAATAGGATAAGAATTGAGGGAGGAGAAGCATTTCTTGTGAATTGTGGACTGAGTGCCCTAATTAAGTCCTTATAAGGTAATAAGTTAATTATTAATTAAAATGTCTGAAATCATAAGTTAATTAATAACTAAAATGTCTGAAATCTGTGAGGATTTTAATGCACAGGCACAAGCTCTTTCAAACTAGCCAAACTAAATTAAAATCGGATAAGAGTTGAGGGTGGAGAAGCATTTCTTGTGAATTGTGGCCAAAGTCTCCTACTTAGGTCTGAATTAGGTCATAAGTTGATTAATAATTAAAATTTCTGAAATCCGTGAAGACAGACGACAGACGCAACACATTGGCATAAGCTCATCTTGGGCCAAAAGGCCGGATGAGCTAATAACATATCATCATGTTAATATTGGTACTGACGTAGCTGTTTATAACCTGTTTTAGTTTAGAATCCTGCTTTAATGTTCAGCATCTATCCAAGTCTAATATATAATACTTGGATTATAATTGATAAAGTTATCAATCTTATTTACCTCAACACTTTGTCAGATATTTCCCTGTGTTCTTTTCGACCTTTCCTTTTTTCTTGAGATTCGCCACCAAATACATACATTTTACCTCTCATTGAAGTGACAGTCATCAGTCTATAAATAGAAGCGATAAAAACAGTTAATTAAGCATGTTAAAAGAAAAAAAGCTGACTCAAAATTTCAAATTTAATATAAAATGATTATCATTTCGATTACTTTTGAATGGATCAACCAATAGAACTACAAGAGTAATTGCTATGCTGAAGGGTAAGAGTAAATTATAGGAGAACTCCAATGTGTAGAATTTTGAAAAATACTAAAAAATTGTGATGGTTTGATTATCACCCATCATCAACGCTGCGAGCCCAGCATCAAACCAACACTGGATCACTCTTATAGATGATACCTGAGCTTTAGAGGCATTGCAGCCACTCTAGTCCACTGTTCCTTTTCAGGGTCATATTTCTCCACAGCATCCAAATTCTGTCCTTTGTGCTGTCCACCAATCACATATAGAAAACGATCGACTTGCACCACACTAAATCTGGAATGAATAAATATTCATATCATAGGAGCACTGTAGAAATTTTGCTTCTTCATCCAAAATGATTTTTTTTTGAGCGAGTACAGTAATTATTCTAAAAAAATAAATACATGTATGTCCTAATCATCAGCCCCCCTCCGTTCATTGTAAGTAGGGTACTAGCTTTTAAAAACTGTTGCCACACTCTCCCCAAAATTCATAGTTTTTCTGTTGTTTAGGTAGTACTAGTTTCTTCTCTGTATTATAATATAAAATTGCTAAACTGTAACTTTTTCAAGTTTCACTAAAATTTGATAATATTTAGGGTCTCTCATTATTCACAGGTGTAAGGTTTACTAGTATAGGGCAAGACTCAGAGGCCCGTGAATCCTTAGCCCAGCTGAAGTGAGTGATCATAGCACCATGTGCATGCCCGAGTACTCAAAAGCCAACTAGTGGACATCAATGGTTAGATGCAGTAATACATGCATAAGGTGGAGCAAGCTGAAACATGTTCTACAGTACTAGTACCGATACCATTTCTTCAAAGACAATGGTATTGGTACTAGTAAATGATATGCCAAGATAGATACATGCTCGACAAATTACGAACATGGATCTATCTTGCCTTATCACTTATAGCCTGCATAGATGTATAAATATAACAACATGAATAAACACTAGGTTCTGGCCATTTTAAACAATGTCGGTTGTTAATCAGTTTAATGTTACTGAAAATATTTGGCATGTGTCGGCACCTGTTTGGCACATAAAGCCTAAATAAGCTACCGTACACAGTAGATATGTAAACACAAATTGTGAAATACATGTACAGTATTGAGAAACTCAATCTGAAGAAAAGTGTATCACTCCTACAATAAAATATAAATAATCATCTCAATTATTATGTAACAGCTTTCAGCATTCGTAATTATATGACATCTACAATGAATGACATACTCACCTGATACGTATCAGATATCATTTCAATAGAATTGTACAAAATTTAAACAAAAAATCAAATCTAACCAATTTAGTTGATAAAATATAGCCCCAGTCTAACAAAACATTATGATTGGAGGTTTTCTGTATTAACCATGTTAACCCTTAAACTTGTTAAAGCACTACATTATATAATTTAAATTATTACCCACTTGATGTTGTGTCTCGGTCCCATGTTCTACAGTACTAGTACCGATACCATTTCTTCAAAGACAATGGTATTGGTACTAGTAAATGATATGCCAAGATAGATACATGTTTGACAAATTAGGAACATGGATCTATCTTGCCTTATCACTTATAGCCTGCATAGATGTATAAATATAACAACATGAATAAACACTAGGTTCTGGCCATTTTAAACAATGTCGGTTGTTAATCAGTTTAATGTTACTGAAAATATTTGGCATGTGTCGGCACCTGTTTGGCACATAAAGCCTAAATAAGCTACCGTACAACAAAGTTTAAATTTTTTTTTAATTCACACCTATGTCACTTGGAATTTTGAGCCACTTAAAGGACAGTTTGTACAAGCACAGGTTTTATAGTGGTTCCCAGAAACATGGTGATGCATTACACATATGTGTAAAATATCAAGCCATCAAGTAGCAAGCTGGTTGTAACAAGTTTTGATGATAATGTTTTGACAAGGTGTTTTTTTAAATTTTATTAATGGTATGTATTTACATTATAATGCACAGATGGTGAGTGCTAGACAGAGACCTAATGTTATAGTGTTAAAGTCATTGTATCAACCAGACCAGAGTCACCTGGTGGATTATGATTTATTAATGCAAGTGTAAAAAAAAGGGCCACCTGGTGAGTGTTATGGTCACTCGTATTGCTATGCGCATTGCTACTGCTGCTGTCAGGAATAAAATAAACGTTTCTCCGGTGACTGCCAAACTGTCAACGTGTCTCCTTCTATTTAATACCGCAACGCACAACTTCAAATGGGTAAAAATTAGGAATTTGTTGTCTTGATTTCTCCCAACGTTACACTGATCATAATGATACTAGTCAAAACTTAATAGTGAGAACTACGCAAACACTATATGCATCCCTCATTGTTGAATTTACAAATTTATCCTCCCCATACAAAGTAAAGAATGCAGTCTCACAAATTATATATGTCAAAAAAATATTTCCAGACTGTACCTGTCAAGGTCATGGTTATAAATAACATACCAGTACTAAAATACTACATTTTTATGAAAGATATGATAACTCACTGAATTCTGGCATACGCCATATTGCCCAAGCTGATAAAAGGCCGACTAAATGCAGACACATACTCAAACAACTTCCTGGATGCCTTTTGTCCATTATTTCCACCTACTATATACAATGAATTTGTACCTGTAATAAATTAATAATAATGAGTAGTAGAAGAAAACAATTATGAAAAATTTGGCGAGCTTAAATATAATGCTAACAAAATACAGTTTTTGGAACAATTATATAGCTCAATGAACAATTCATCATTGCATTAAAGAATTTCACAATTTAGACAAAAAAGCTTAGTCTTTGAACTAAACTCCTTGAAACATTGTAACTACCCCGCTATATATACTAAAGTTAGGATGCGGTTTTTCAGAAATTGCAACCATTGAAATAGACGCTACAGCTGTAGGTAAATTTTTCAAGTTTGGGGTGCGATTTTTAACCAGGATGCTGTTACTAACTGGCAATATACACTAGTATTATAAAATGAGTATGACCATTTTCAAGCGCACTTACCACAAGTTGTCAGCACAGGTTCATGAGTAGAATCAGCTGGGAGATTGAAATACTGCGGCATCGGATGGGAAGCTAGACGAATAGGTCCTGCATCTAGCCTTGCTTGCAGTTGACGATCCGAAGCATAACATTGAAGTTGCTGTAAGCTTGTATACACCACACATCTCACTGTACAAGTTACCTCACCAATGCGAGGTTCCAATGCCAAATCTACCTCATTCCATCTGAGCAGCAATGTTCAAAATAAAATATATTCAGTAAAATGTTAACACACAATTTCCCGAGGGGTTTTTCCAAACTCCCACTTTTTTAAAATTTATCACCATGTCATGCTTATCAAGTGTCAAGATAAAAACTACAGGTAATGAGAATTATTTGTCAATGCATGTGTATATATGTATATTTAAAATTATATTGTAAGAATTTTTCACATAGAAAGGTAAAAGAAAATTTGATTATCACAGCATTGTCATAAAACAATGAGGAGCATATTTAGTCACTTGTGCCACAGTAGATATGTAAACACAAATTGTGAAATACATGTACAGTATTGAGAAACTCAATCTGAAGAAAAGTGTATCACTCCTACAATAAAATATAAATAATCATCTCAATTATTATGTAACAGCTTTCAGCATTCGTAATTATATGACATCTACAATGAATGACATACTCACCTGATACGTATCAGATATCATTTCAATAGAATTGTACAAAATTTAAACAAAAAATCAAATCTAAACAATTTAGTTAATAAAATATAGCCCCAGTCTAACAAAACATTATGATTGGAGGTTTTCTGTATTAACCATGTTAACCCTTAAACTTGTTAAAGCACTACATTATATAATTTAAATTATTACCCACTTGATGTTGTGTCTCGGCCCCATGACACACAATTTCAAGTGGGTAAAAATTACTTATATATGTACAATTAGAATCAAAATATAGGCCTATGCCAATCTGGTGAATTTATTACTCATTTTTCTTTTAAAATTTTTTTCAGTGGTTAAAAACAGCCACAGACGTGATTAACACTTTAATGGTTAACAAACAGAATACTTACTACATTACTAAATTATTTAGGTAAATTAGAAATGCACATCTTGATCACTGTAGTCAAATAAATATATTTTTTGCTAATAACATATAAAAGTTCTGATTTCACACAGCAGAAACTGAATTATACCTGTTCGGGTGGTTCAGCAAGTAGAGTACTTGATCAAAAGTATTGTGTAGCTCTGCACAATCTTTCAACAAAGGGTTATTCTTCACATTTTGCCTGAAGATACGTTCATCCAAAAGACCAAACCTTACTGCTTTCATGATAACATGTACTTGTGATTGTCTAGATGAAAGGTCATGGCGTAGCCATCTTAACGCAGAATAATAAACATCAAGCTCTGTTGATTTAGCCATCGTGAAACTCAAAATATCTGCAGCTTCTGTGGATTTTAATTCTAAATATTCTTTGCTACATGTAATTTCAACAAAATTTTCACAAATGACTTTCTTTGCAGCAAGTTGCAACTGTTCTTGTTCATATAATACAGCAAAAAAATACACCTCCAGTGAATTTTGAACATTTATGTTTACCTCCATATAATTTGAGCATATAGATTCTAGGGATGACAACTGAAACATGTGAGCTGAAACAAAAACTCCCTGTACAGTGGAGCTACTCAGACGTATTTTGCCTTTATAGATATAGTCTAAGATTGATGAGAAGCTGACAGGGTCAGCTTGATTCAAGGTCACCTGGCCACTGTTGCTTTCCATGAACTGATGCTGAAACATTGCCAGGAAATATTTACTGGATGCTGCAAGCACACTGCGGTGACAGCTGAATGCTCGGTCACCAGCTGATACCACAACATCACAAAGAATTTCATCTTTCCATAAAGCTTCTAAGCCTTCAAGACATGTTGCTGATCGACCAGGATCCTCATATGTACACCATCCATTTTCATCAGGAGGAGACTGAGTGAATAGCTCAGTTCTGCTCCTCTTCATGATACTGGTAATTATCCTGCATAAATCCCTGATTATAAGTCACCCAATCCAATTCTTAACACTTTTTGTCCATCTGTAAAAAAAAGATCCAAGGTCAGCACTTTCTTAACTAGACAGACAGCCTTTGTAGTTTTTACTTTACAAAATTTACTCTAATTATGTTGAATTTAAACCTCTTCCTTCTCAATAGATAATATAAAAATAGAAATGTGTTTTAGTCATGTAACAAAAATGTTTTCATCCATTGCATCTGGACATTGTTTTTATTGACTGAGGCAACACTGAGAAAACAATGTAAACTGGAAAAAAACTAAAGTAATCTTCTAAAATAACTAAATTTGTGATGCTACCGATGTGATGTTAATTAAAAATAACACTAATAAAACAAGACTACATAAGTCCAGAAACTCCCGCGACGAATTAGAATTTGATTTAAGCAATTTTGTGTAGGGTTTTTAATGTTGTCCTAAGCTAGGTCAACAAGACGCAAGACAACTAGGTCTAAGAAGCCCAGTCTAAGAGTAAGATAAGAACTAGACAGTCTGTCAGAGATTGCAAACCGCCATTGAAATTAATGATCCTAATCAGTATCCCAGTAATGGTCTACCTATCTGGCACGGTTTACCCGATATCAGGCCAATCGAGGTAACTAATAGCTGATTTACGGTCATTTTGAGTTCGATATAAATTAGTCAAAAACTTAGGGTGCATCCTCCCCCGAAACCTCAAATTTTGTTTTATAGTAATGGACTAACATCTAACACAGTTTGCAAAATATTGTGCATGTGAAAGTAAATAATGGCCGATAGGGGGCCATTTTGAATTTGATCGAGTCAGAATTTTTCAAGATGCATCCTCAGCTGAAATCTCACATTTCATTCTATAGTAATCGTCTAGCTATCTAGCACGGTTTACCAAATATCGGCCATGTGGAAGTGAATAATGGCCTAAAGGCGGCCATTTTGAATGTGATCAAGTCGAAATTTTCCAAGATGCATCCTCAGCTGAAATCTCACATTTCATTCTATAGTAATGGTCTAGCCATCTAGCACGGTTTACCAAAAAACGGCTATGTGAAAGTGAATAATGGCCGATAGGCGGCCATTTTGAATTTGATCTAGTCTTTTTTTTTCAAGATGCATCCTCTCTTGTAATCTCACATTTTGTTTTATAGTAATAGTCCAGCTATCTAACACAGTTTACCAAATATCAGCAATGTGAAAGTAAATAGTGGCGATAGGCGGCCATTTTGAATTCGATGGAGTCGAAAGTTTTTGAAAGGCATCCTCTCTCGAAACGTCACATTTTGCTTTATGGTAATGGTCTAGCTATCTAGCACGGTTTACCTGATATCAGGCCTATCGAGGTAAATAATGCTGATTGTCGGCCATTTTGAATTCGTAAGTTTAAAATTTTCAGGGTGCATCCTCCCCCGAAAACTCACACTTTGTTTTATAGTAATCAGGTAATGGTCTAGCCATCTAGCACGGTTTACCAAATATCAGCCATGTGAAAATGAATAATGGCCGAAAAGGCGGCCATTTTAAATTTGATCAAGTCAAACTTTTTCAAGATGCATCCTCATCTGAAATCTCACATTTTGATTTATAATAATGGTCCAGCCATCTAGCACGGTTTACCAAATATCGGCCATGTGAAAGTGAATAATGGCCGATAAGCGGCCATTTTGAATTTTATCGAGTCAAATTTTTTCAAGATGCATCCTCTCCTGAAATCACACATTTTGTTTTATAGTAATGGTCTAGCCATCTAGCACGGTTTACCAAATAACGGCCATGTGAAAGTGAATAATGGCCGATTGGCGGCCATTTTGAACTTGGACAAAATGAATTTTTTCAAAATGCATCCTCTCCTGAAACCTTACAATTTGTTTTATAGTAATGGTGTAGATATCTTGAGCAGTTTTCATGATATTCCACAATATCAGGCCTGTCGAGGTGAATAATGGCCGATAGGCGGCCATTTTGAATTTTATCAACTTGAAATTTTTCAAGATGCATCCTCTCCTGAAACCTTACAATTTAATTGTTATTAATGGTGTAGCTATCTTGAGCGGTGTTCATGATATTCCGCAATATCAGGCCTGTCGAGGTGAATAATGGCCGATAGGCGGCCATTTTTGATTTTATCAACTTGAAATTTTTCAAGATGCATCCTCTCCTGGTACCTCACAATTTGTTTTATAGTAATGGTGTAGCTATCTTGAGCGGTTTTCATGATATTCCGCAAAATCTTTCAGTCGGATTTACCGATGTTATAAATTAGGTCAAAGTGCTGGGTCAACTTCCAGGTCAAGGTCCAAAAACCTGAAAAGGCACAACTAGGGACCTTAGAGAACATGTATGTGCAATATGACTGTCATCGGCCCAGTACTTTTCGAGATCTGCTCCGGAAACGAAGTGCGCGTCAAAACGTCTAAATAGGTCATAGTTCTGAACCAGAAGTAGGTCAAAGTTCAAATACCCCAAAAGGCACAACTAGACCCCCTAGGGGTGTTGTGTGTAAAATTTGAAGACAATCGGACAAGTACTTTCAGAGATATGCTCCGGAAACGAATTGTTTACGGACGGCCCAACGGCCCAACGCCGTCACATCATCATTTTCTCCTCTGCAACCTTGCGTATTGAATTCAGGCCAGAAAAGGCCAAAAAAAGGCCAAAAAAAAACGGAGGTAGAATCCATAGCTCCCTTCGCTCACCTACGGTGACGGCGGGAGATAAAAATATATTAATATAGGTAATACACGCTTTTTAGTGTCTCATAGTCAGGACACGGGAGGACACACTTGCAGCACTGATTGTCTACCCAATGCTGGGCCAATGCCTTCAGCATGTGGCTCAATGCTGTGAGAACATTGAATCGTCCTTCAGGTATACAAATAGTTTGTTTGGGTTACTTCTGGATTCATAGATATGTTGATTAAAAATATTTGTAAAAATATAAAAATTCTAAAAAAAATAAAAACATGATCCGTGGGATACACTACTTCAGTACGGAGTTAAAAACGAAAATTGATGTCATACCAAGGAGCTGCTTTAACTTTAATGCCTGGTATCTGGCTATTAAAAAAATGTGCAGTTTTAGACAGGAATATGCCCTGAACAATTTCAAGCTGATCAAATTCAAAATGGTTCACTATCAGCCATAATTAACTTTAACATAATTTAATATAACTTTAATATACCTGATATCTTGAAAAACAGTGCCAGATAGCTAGACCACTACTTTAAAACAAAATGTGTGGGGTAGGATTATGCCCTGAAAAATTTCTTGATCAAATTCAAAATAGTCGACTGAGGCCATTATTGACTTTAATATGGGTAATATCGGGAAAACTGTGCCATATAGCTATCTAGACTATTATTTGCTATAAAACAAAATGTGTGGTTTTAGGGAGGGATATGCCCAGAAAATGTCAAGTTGATCCAATTAAAAATTCTTAATCTTTTCTAATTTCTAATTTTTACGTGTACATGACTAACATGGATCATATTGGATATGAAAAAGCAGACTATTTTCTAAAATGTTTGATTTGTTTTTAAGAAATAAGGTTGGTGGTCACTGTAAAAGTGTCACTAAGCCTCCACAACAAACATAGACAATACAACCTGGCGACAACAGCCAACTGACCTTTCATTTTGTATAGCGGAAGACACAGTTTTATATCGTGCAGTTGAAACAAGAGTGCACTTTATGTTTTATCTTGCGCGATATAATAGTCATTTGTGCACAACATGTTTGAAAGAAGTGTAGGCCCACATACATGTGGACTAGGCTTTTATTCTATGTTGTGCTGTCATTGTTGCTCCTTTTTCAAGAGTGGATCCAATTGTTGTACACAATGGGTGTTATGTCTACTTTAGTCTTTACCAAACATAAATTCGGCCTTTTCTGGGGGGGGGGGGGGGTACATGAAAATTTACGTTTGACAATTAAACATGCCAAGTAACTAATATAACTCAAGTCTTTACACCAGAATGCCCACGGCTTGACGAAACATGTCAGACAGGTGATGCGGGAATACAAATTATTGTTGATGGGAGAAGACGAGTGAGTAACGAGGCGGGACAGATAGTTGATGGGGGTAGACGAGTGAGTGGCGAGGTGAGACAGATAGTTGATGATGGGTGACGAGTGAGTAACGAAGTGGGACAGATAGTTGATGGGAGTAGACGAGTGAGTACCAAAGTGGGACAGATAGTTAATGGCGGGCGACGAGTGAGTAATGAGGTGGGACACATAGTTGATGGAGGCAGACGAGCGAGTGACGAGGTGGGACAAATAGTTCATGGAGGCAGACGAGTGAGTGACGAGGTGGGACTAAAGATACATTGTTGCTGCAATGATGACATTTCACATAAAACATTTTGTCTAGAAAAAACACCATCAGTTCAACTCCTTTCACTTATTAATTGTAATAGGGCCTATTATTTGTATATAGTAGAATTTGTGAAAGAAATGTTAAAGTCGATTTTGTTATTGCTTATTAAATTGCAGGAACGTCTGGTATTAATAAGCCTATTTACCATATTTACCGGTGGACTATGAAGTATGTAAGAGGTATTCTCTAATTTGGTTTGTTTTCCATTAACCTAGGCCTATATAAACATGACGAGATCTATATTCTAAATTTGGCATTAAAACAAATTTTGTAATGAAAAAGTATTTAAATGAGTGAAGTCAACTTGTTTCGCCTATCATAACAATAACAATGATATCGCGAAGGACCCTCTATATAGAGCCTAACCATACCGTGGTCTTAGAACCAGACCAATAAATTTGGATAACTATATCCAATATCCACGATAAAGGGTTTTTTCATTTCTTTTAAATTAATTACAATTATTTCATACCTATCTATGAATTAATATTACTCATAATCACTCATATTGTGTGTTATGAAAAATATTTAAAAACAAAAAAAGATTAATCCCCCCCCACTTTTCCACATCTCGTACAATATTCCGGCTGCCCCCCCCCCCCCTATTAGATATTCACATTCAAGCATTCTATGACTGATAATTCTATGACTACGGTAACTGTCAATAAAATAATGTCTGAAATATGTGATAAATCTATACCCTCCTCACACTACTCTGCAATACTCATAGCCCACTAGTTATATCATGTACAAAATCAACAGCCCCCTCTAAGAATCTTCTCAGCCCTCCTCCCTCTGTCTATAAATCAAGAACGCTTCCTAACATCGGTATGTTGAATAAAGTATTGTATTGCAGGTGCGTGATATAAAACAGTCTTGGTCGTGATACAAAACAACGCTGTGCGCGATTCAAAACTGAGTAGTGCGATACAATGCTGTAATTTTCTACACTTACATCCGGGCCACTGTCGTCATATCAATGACTCCAGTCGACATAGGGGCTAAGTAAAGCGAAAAAAATAGAACTCGTACGTATGTCATATTTCTGAGAATTAGATGAGGTAGACTATTAATATGACTGGGTTCTAGTTCTGTGTAATGGTGGCACTCAGGACAAGGTCAGCGTGAGAGTTGAGACTGAGAAACTGGCGACACGGCACACGGCAGAAATACGTTCAGGAAAACAGCAGAGGATGAGAAGTTCTTCGCTTGGCACACATCTTTATTAACTTGTCACAGATCAATGTTCAATAGTTACATACTGAGTCTGAGGCAAACACAATGAGCTTGTGACACTGGTGATACAACATGTACAATGCAGTGGTAGACTAACTGGTACTGGTAGGTCTGAGGTGGTAGGCTAGATCTAGTAAAACGTGTAACAATGGTAGTTCTGGTAAAACTGTTCTTTAATATCAATAAATGATACTAGGCCTAGAATAGACAGAACAGAACAGGACAGGACAGACACTGTGCGTGTGCCAGGGACAGACATGCAGGCGGCATGTCTGTCCCCAGCTCAGAAAATCCACGCGTCCTGCTGCTCTGGAGATTTCTATAAGACTGCCGAATTTCAAGCGGCAAACTCTAATTCGAGTAAAGCCACGCCCCCACGAGAGGGCCTAAACCAATGAGCGAGGCGGAAAGCCACACGTGGCTATCAAACAATAATACGTCATAAGTGAGAATGGATACTGTGACGTGAACAGCCCGGCTTCAAGACCAAACACGTGTGACAGGGAATGTGTCACGCGTGATATCATGAGTGACGCGCCTCGCAGCTATCAATCAGGAAAATCCTGCATGAACGCTTCTGACTGTAAATTCAGCAGAAACGCAAATAATACAACTCGCGTCCAAAGGATGCAAATTCACATACGCCCAGTCGCCCATGGCGACAAGAATTATGTAAGGGCGATTACAAATCAGCATATCGCTAGCCCTGCTGGCGAGTGATTCCCAGTGTGTTCTGCATATCATGTGTGTCTATTTACGCATAGCCAGCGCCGCACAGCTTAGAAGAGACACACGTTGTTGTGGCGCGCTGCAGAGTGTTGTTCAGACTCACGTGGTTGTGTTCATCAGATATCTTAAAGTTTGAGGAGTACAGAAACGCACCTAATTCAAGATTTGGTACAGTAAAAAGTGAGCAGCTGAATCAATTGCATTGCCGACACACATGTGTAGAGATAAAAAGATGAACAGCACGCTCACTGGGTGGGTAAACAAGCTGACCAGTACGGCCTGGTCAATCAGCTGGTCAATCAGCGGAGCGCGGCAGCGTGTATTGTATGTGGCCCGATCTGCGGTAGCCATGACGGCCCATACAGTCAAATATTGCGTCGTTTCAACAAATATTTCATAGTTCAAAATGGCGCTGATCGAAAAACATCATGTGTCTATATGTTTGTATCATCATGATACAAACATATAGATTCATGTGTTTGCTGACATAGGCCTATATGTGTATGCTGACTGTTTTTCATTGCCAAACGAGCTGTGGATGAATAGATGTAGGTCTTGATTGTTGCTGATTTTGAAAGATCTATCATTGTCCTGATAAATCGAGCACTAATCTTACATATTATCATCTGACAAAAGTCTTGCAATTATGTGTGAATACAAGCCATGGCTAATACTCCAGTTTCAGTCACACATAGGGCTACCGCTGGCGCATATAAATCGGCGCAGAAACGATGTGATTAACTGGGAATAGGGGATGTTGAAACTAATATGCTAATAGGCCTGACAGAAACTAATCTAGCACCCAAAGAAAAAAGCCTAAAATGAACCTGAGACCACCCATTTACCCCAGTTATTTTGTGCCTTGCTGTGTCACGATGACATAGACTCAGGCCTATCTGTTCCATTACTTCTTTGTTAATACCTATCATGTTCACTTACCTTGAACAGTCCCTAACGATATGAAACTAAATGTTTTATTTTCAAGTAGCCTTCTTAAAATTATGTCAAATATGCCTACATGAAGGAGGCCTACTTGACATCCCAGACTGAATGTATAGCAATTTATTATATTTGCATATATAAAGGTTGATGTGGTACGGCAAATGTTGTTACTTTCGAAGGGAAATAAAAATATATCTCAACATAGGGCCTACTAGTGGCACATCTTTTTAAAGATGTCCCCCTTTTTTACACCCAAGTGGGCCACATGGCCCCTTCTTTCTCGAGGTTGGAATGAACACTGTAGTGGGCCAATGTCGGATAAAATTAATCGTCTCATTTGTCTGTAGGCCTATACATGCAATAATTATGAATTGCCCATTAAACATGTTAAATGGAAAATGGGTCAGAAGGGGAAAAAAATAATTAGTGATCCAGCCATGTCGCGCACAGTCCGGCATTTTTTTCATAAAATCTTGTAAGGACGATTAAAAAATCATAAGGGCTAGTTGATTTTTAGTTCCACTAGCCCAGCTGGCAAGTGGATAAAAATTACATTTTTTTTCCCCTGCACATATCTACTAGACTACTAGCACATACACAACTGAGCGTCACTAATTTATTTGGCAGTATCATGATATAGACAAAAACAGGGTTATATCGCACCTAGGTGCGCGATATACCCCCAAATTACCCTAAAAGCTTTAACAGTTAGATTAACACTTTAAGCTGGGCCCACAGTTACCTGTTTCCGTTGCTAGATGTATTATATAGACAAGTTGGGAATCACACATTTTGGACAGTGATGTGTACCGAACTCCCTCATGGCGGCCTGTAATCATTATTTATAGTGTAGAGGGAGTTCGGTACACAATGACATCATCGTGAGATTCCGAGCTTTCTATATCTATGATAGTCTATCGACAACGGAAACAAGCAAGCTTTGGGCTAGAAGTAACTTAGTAGATGGGGCGGTTTCTAGACACTTCGTACCATGTCCACTTCGTAACCTACCACTTCGTACCAGAAAGCTACCAGTTCGTACCAACGTACCTACCACTTCGTACCAGAAAAATATATATGTTTTTTTTCAATTTAGACAATTTTGTTAAGCTATATGCAATATATGTATATGTATGGATTACATTCTGCAATTCTTCAGAATAATCAGAAATAAATATATGTCTTTGTCTTAATTATTTAGACAGGTTTCTTATGCTATATATATGTATTTGTCGACGTGATGTATTGCTGTGTGTATTTCAATACATTGCATCAATACTTTATTTAGTAGCCTAGCTACATCATATAAATTACGACTTTTTTACGATATTATATTTTTTACGTCGCATTTGATGATCAATTACTAGGTCTACACGATTACTACAGGTAGGCCTGTGTTCCCCCGTGCAAGCCGATGACAGCGTCAGCTATCACTCACAACACCTATGGCTCGGAGCTAATCCCTAACAGGTAGGGTCTCAGTTGGAGTAATTCACAACTCACCTTCGCAAGCTGATATATGACAGCTTAACTCGTCAACTGCTAAATTAAATATTTTAAATGTTCACCCACTTAAAGTTGTGTCCTGCTACCGCAACCCACAACTTCAAGTTGGTGAACATTACAATAGTAGTTTAAGGGTTTTAGGCTGTCACTTACCTCTACGTGGACTAACTCTACAACAATTTATTATATGAAGTTTAATAAACCACAAAAAAGATAACATGTCTTACTTTATTATGAAACAGCTTATAATTAGGAAATCGTAATCGAAGAGATAGAGGCCTAAAACGCACGCTATGCTATATATATATAGGCCTATATGTATGGATTTCATTCTGCAGATTGATCTTTATAATATCTATCTTTTAAATTTGATAATTGATGATCGATTACTACATGATTACTACAGGTAGGCCTGGTAAGTGTTTAAAATTGAGATCCCAGCTTTCCACTGTGCAAGCCGATGACAGCGTCAGCTAACACTCACAACACCCCTGGCTCGGAGCTAATCCCTAACAGGTAGGGTATCAGTGGGAGTAATTCACAACTCACCTTTGCAAGCTGATATGACAGCTTAACCATGTTAACTCAAGTGGGTGAACATTACAATAGTCGCGCTTAGCGATTGAAGGGTTTTATAGGCTTCCACTTACCTCTTCGTGGACTAACTCTACAACAGTTTATTATATGAAGTTGAATAAACCACAAAAAAGATAACATGTCTTACTTTATTATGAAACAGCTTACAATTATGAAATCGTAATCGAAGTGATAAAGCGCACGCTGGATAAAATTTATGTTTATAATTTACTGTTTGGTAAATATTGTACGTAGCACTTAAATAATTTCAACAAGGAGACATATTATACTCACAATCAGTTGATAATATACTCCTTACCAGCTGATAGCAGAAAAACTGTATCAAAAGAAAAATGTTATTTAAAAAAAATGTCAGGCGCACTGTACTTGGCTCTAGAACGTCAATAGTCTAATCCCATTACTATAATCAGTGCAGGTGTTGGCGATAATTGCCACAGGCATTGTTAGAAAAACACACCTTTGCATCGCTTAAGCCGTTAATTCTCGCACGGCTGGCAACCTTTGGATATGTAGAGAGAGACCTATTTAGAGGCCTAATTAATTTATCAATTTGAAAATAGAATTTAGCATACATCACCAGATGAGCTCGGCACTCTTCCATCTTCAATCGTTTTTACATCTACATTTCGAGAAATGAACCTAAAAGATTAACCATTTCACCGCTAATCACTACTATAGTCATTAATAATTCATTTTTTAGGCGATTAAGTCACTGTTATTGATGCAAATATTTCGTCTCAAATTACACTAGTATGAGTAATGTCCACACACTTGAAGTTGTGGCTTGCGGCACAACTTCAAGTGGGTGAAAATAATTCTCAGATTCTGTGACTAATTAGTAATTAGTTTTTAGACTAATAATCTATAAGTATTTGTCTGTTTTTAATTATTGTAATTTTATAATCAACACTTTTAAAATCCAATTGCCTTTCGTCACCTTCACACCTTCTCCGAGGTGATACTCCCTTCACAACTCAGCTTGTGTCATCAGCTGCGGGGTCGCACGAGTACTACTCACCTTCTCCGAGGTGATACTCCCTTCACAACCCAGCTTGTGTCATCAGCTCCAGGGTACTGCTCCCCCTTCTCCGAGGTAAAATGTGTATAAAATGTGACACAATTTTAATATGACATCATTCATTACGGAATACTGCCGTATATCAACATGGAATTTGGGAGAGTAGTGCAAACAGCTTGTGTCGTTTGTACAAGAGTCGTCAAGAGTAATCATGAGGCCTTAGAGTGTGACGGCTGTTCCAGATGGCAGCATATAACATGTGGCAATACCGGTCAGTACATATCCTATTAGTCATATATACTATCTATTTTTTAGTTTCAATGAATTTTTAAATATCTGCCAAAATAACTTTTCAAACTCTAACTTTACCTTTATTATTGTCAGGTATTACCAGGGGACTGAACAGCGGTCTCGAGACATTGTTGGATTGGCGCTGTCACGACTGCGACGGTGCTGCGGACATCGCCATGGCGATAGAATCTGTAGAGGAAATGTCTGAGGTATGTTGTTCATTTACTAAGTACTATTTATGTGTGCCGGGTACAGATTGGCCAATGTTTATAGGAATTAAACAATTTTTAGAAATGGGGATAACTACCATGAGTAGGCCTTACATGACTATTGCTACATATTGATGCTAAAACATGTTTATTTTATCATTTCAGCCTGAACAGTCCATCAACATACGTATTATATCTTAATGCTTATTTATTATATGTTGACCTAGATGTTTGTGTGATTGTCATTACAGGATGATAGTGTGTTATCTGATGGAATGGACGTAGATGGTGGTGATGACACTGCCAGAATCAACAAAACTACATTTGTAGTTGACGACGCCAATCAATCCTATGATCTGCCAGTTGCACAAATGGAAGAGTAAGTGAAATCGTTTATTTTAATTGTTCAAAGCCTAATTAAGAAAAATATTTGTTGACGACATTGCAACGTTACATATCACATGTAAGCGATTCCAGCGATGTGTCACACTTGATAATAAATTGTTAACTGACAAAGTTATAAGTGGTTCAAATTCGAGTAAGTTAGCGTGAATTGAATACTGAAGTTTTACATTAATTGTCGTGAATTTAATGCTGCTTTAATCATGTTAATACCCGTAATTCTAACACAATAAAAAGATAAAATACGACGTTTTGTAACAAAGTTATTGTAATAAAGCGATTCCAGCAATGTAGGGGAGAGTGGGGCATGTCCACACACCTAACATACTTGTCTAATATCAGATGAATTATTAATAATAAACGTTAAATACTCTTGTGTAAATATGAGTTTACAATATACCTTGGTAATTCTCCAGACCAACCTCTGATAAATTTCATGGAATCAACGCATTCCACTAAATGATGATTAGAGCTTGGTATGTGGACATGCCCCGCACAAGGGGCATGTCCACATGGGGTGTGTGGATATGCCCCACAGTGGGAGGTGGACATACCACATAGTGGTAATAAACAAGCCCTGGATTTAATAGAAATAAATGACACACAGAAAAGCATTGAAAACAACATCATAATAGATATTTTTAATACCGGTATATAAGTAAAGACAACAAAACAGAGAGCCAGCCAAGGTAAATTTGTTTAAATCAAAGCAGAGTAAGGGAGGGTGGGGGGGGGGGGGGATGCTCAAAATAATATTGCAAAATCCTAACTTGAAGGTCTTGGGCAGGATTTGGGGTTCGGGATGTTATCACTTAATTATCAGTGTGCAGGGCCTATGTAGGATTTACGCACACATTGTAACTTGATAGGTTTCTACAACCAGATATAACACAGTCAGCGGTCCGTCAACACAGCCCACCTCTGGTCTATTGACCACTGGTGGCCCACTGACTGCAGCCACCGCTGCCAGTGGTGCCCATACCATCCACCGCCATCCCAGACAGAAACGTAACAAACTTAGGTCACCAGGAGCTCGTCACCGTTTGCCACTGGTGGCCCACCACATGGATGTCCAGCAGGTAGCCGGTGGCCCACTAGCTACATTGTTTGACAGTGGTGTATCGTCACGTTGCTGTCTGGGTTATAGCCACTGTGGACCACTGGAGAGATCTATCTGATTGTCAGCATGTGCACAAACGTTTACCCTGCAGTCAAGGTGGAAAGCAAACCCTGATTTAATATTAGCATGCAGTTGTTTAATTTTATAATAAATACTAACCAAATTAATTAATCACTGATTAGTGTTTGTGTCATGGGGCATGTCCACACAGGGCGGATATGCCCCATGAGGGGCATATCCACACTGGGACTGGGGCATATTCGCCCAGGGTGGACATGCCCCATACAGTATTGGGCAATTATTATTGCATTATCGGCCATGACAGCAGTGAACGGCGATATTCAATTCACACATAGATCATACAAATAACACAGCATATATGGGAACCTTGGTCTGTCAGTACATTTGAAAAGTTCAATAGCTAGAACCTTCGCCACAAGCTACTAAAATAACTTCTTCGGAGGTTAAAATCATTTTTTGTTTCCAGTAATCAAGACATCATATCTATCAAATTCAAACAACTTGGAGGAAAGAATCTCATACAAAATGTATCTCGTGTAAATCATTTCATTCACCAGGTAGCGCTTTATTGTAATATACTGAGACATGTGGACATACCCCAGTGTGCGGACATGCCCCACTCTCCCCGGCCTATCACACTTAATATTTTATTAAAAACTGTCGAAGTTATAATACGTCACAGTTCATTCAAATGCATGTAGGTTCCCGAGCGTGAATCTACTGTTAGAGTTTAGAAAATATATATTCAATATTGTTATTGTTATTATTATATCTACTGACGTACTGTTATTATTATAAGATTTCTAATAGACTCCATCTCCAGGCATAAAACATTTAAAAAAAAGTGGTACGAAGTGGTAGGTACGAAGTGGTAGGTAGAGGTGGTACGAACTGGTAGGTCTATTATTTTTTGTGGTACGAAGTGGTAGGTTACGAAGTGGACATGGTACGAAGTGACCTGCTACCATAGTACCATTGGCATTGGGGCAACTGTCTGGCACTTCGTTTCGGGGGCGGGACCGATTGACAAATGTAGGCCAGGTATGATAGCAACCCTCAGTCTCTTCAATCATACAGAAACAACATGACATAGCCTCATAGGCCCTATAGCTTAGTAGGCCTATACTGTACAACTAATTTAGACTCTAACGTTACCAGAGAAGATTCTACCGTTGCACAACTTTTGTTCTGAGCGATAATACAGTGATAAATAGTTTGTTTTGTTGTTTATTTGTTTTGGATAGCTGGTCCTGGAAGCAGGTTGCAAGAGCCTTCTGCATTACTAGCGACAAAAGATCGAATGTAATTCAGAATCAGAAATTGTTGGGGTTATTTTCATAAAAAATACATTGTAATTCACATTAAAAATAGTTATACATTAAGTTTGTAATGACTATGACAAAAGGTCACCATGCACCTACCTGCATTTGTTGCACAGTAAAAAAACATGTCACTTAAAATATGTACGAGAGTATTTTATGGAAAAACATGTTTTTCTCCCTCTTGATCGGACATTTATATGAATTTGAAGTTGTCTTCTATTTTATGGAAAAACATGTTTTTCTCCCACTTGATCGGACATTTATATGAATTTGAAATTGTCATCTAGCATAGTCCAGCAGATCTTGAAATGTAAGAATAAATGACTGTTCAAACAATGGTTTTGTATGCTCTAACGTTAGATAACAAGACCATTCTGATAAATTGCTTCTGTAATAATGTTATCTCATTTGTTATCTGGCTCTTCCCCAAATTTCACAACAGTAAAGTATATAATTATGGCAATATAGGCCTACCATAAATTATCATAAAGCATATATAATAAGTGACAAAATAGACAATACTCTACTAGTCCTCTTTATAACATAATATTTCTTGTGTAACTTTGAAACAATCTGCTTTATGTGACTGTACCAATTTTATTGAGCATCAATTGTAATTTCTAATAACTTAATTAGTTTTATTTACCTCACTTATATTTATCAACTTTATTTATTGCCGAAACATATTTGAATATTTTGTTTGACCCAACTTGTGCAAAAAAATCGTACATTTTGTCTTAGAGATGTTCAATGATAATTTATTTAGAGCAAACCATTTTTCCAATTTCATTAATTCATTACAGATAGGCCTAGTTACACTCAAATTCACAATGTCTTTACTTGTACAAAATAAACTTGTATTATAAATTTAAAACTATTTGATAGCTCACACTTAGGCCTACCATAGGCATATTTATATACAAAATAAATGATTTAGGTCCTAATATTATACCTTGGGGTACGCCACAATTGGGTCAGAATTTTCATTATTAGCAAACACATATTGTGTTTCTTTCAAATAACTGTCCAACCATGCTTTATCTATAGAAATAGGGCCTACCTCTACTCCCGTATCTATTTTTTTTGTAACAGCAATGTATGATAAATGGTATCGAAAGTTTTTTTTAAATCTATAAACACACCAATTATAGGCCCCTACTTAGTTTATCATCTATCGACTTGTTGAGTTATTCACGCAGATCAATCAGGGCATGAGAAGTTGTTGAGTTACTTCTGAAACCATATCGACTATTTCATAAGAGTATTATTCAACAGTAGAAACTTATTCAACCGATTTTTAAAAAGTTTTACCAATAGGCTACGGTATCTTTGAAAATTGTGGAAGTAAAGAAACTGGTCTATAATTAGTAAGTGAATCCTTTTGCGAGGCAGATAAGGAATGGATAAAAAATCGTGGATTTTTTTCTCTGGTGATTTTTTAATGTTGGTCAGCCCCTCAGACCCTTCAGATGCGGTTAAAAAATGACCTAACCTTGTTTTGAAACATATACAATGTTTTTTTGATGTTTTTTATAGATTTTTTTGTGCTGAAGTCAAATCCGATGAGTGCCAGCTTGAAAAGTTTGAGCATTTTTGTATATTCAAGATCAAAGGTCAATTTCAAGGTCAAATATGATTTTTCAACAAATGAAGCTAGGAACAAGTGTAATACCTCATTTTCGTGTGATTTTGAATGGGCAATCAATTTCTAAAATTATTTTGATTATTCAAGGTCATCTTCAAGGTCAAAAGGTCAATTTCAAGGTCAAGTAAGCAAAAAGTAACACTAGGAACATGTGTAATACCTTTTTTTCATGAGATTTTGACTGGAAAATCCATTTATAGTATTATCTTGGGGATTCGAGGTCATCTTCAAGGTCGTAAGGTCAATTCCAAGGTCAAAATGTAAAAAACCATCGATTTTAGGAAGGAAAAATAGGAAGAAATGTAATAGGTCTTTTTCGTGTGATGTTGACCTCTTTTTCGCGTCATTTTGATTAAATAAACTATTTCTTGCACTATTTTGATTATTAAAGGTCATCTTCAAGGTCAAAAGGTCAATTTCAAGGTTAAGTGAAGGAAAATATGATTTTTAACTAATAAAGCTAGGAACATGTGTAATACCTCTTTTTCGTGTGATTTTGACTGAAAAATCCATTTCTTCCATTATATTGGTCATTTGAGGTCACCCTCAAAGTCAAAAAATCAATTTTAAGGTGAAATATGATTTTCGGAGTATATGCTAAGCTTTGGATAACGTATAATACTTAGCTTAAATATGATTTTGATTGGATAATCTAATTCTGTTGTGTTTAAATGATTAAACATGCCCATGGTGAAAAGATCAGGCGACAAGAAGACATTAAAGGGCAACGGAGAGGCATTAGAGAGCGACGAAAAACTTTAAATGTTGATGAGGAGGCATTAATTACCATCATCCCAGTTTAGAACCCCTTCTCTTAAAGGGTAATGAGAAGGTGTTGTAGGATAATGAAAAGGCGCTAACGGGCAATGGGAATATTTATATATTAAAGGGCAATGAGGAGGCGTCAAAGGGCGATAAAGAGGAGTGAGACTGGGTGTATTATAAGGTGGCAGAGGGATATTAAAGGGCTATGGAGAGGTGTTAAAAGGCTACCAGGAAGCATTAAATGACAATGGGAATGCGTTAATGGGCAAAGGAACAGCATTGAAGGGTGATGGAAACACACTGCCATCGCACTTTAACGATTTTTGTCATCGTCCTTTATGAGTTTTCGTAGGGCTTTTAGTTTAACGCCTCTTTGATGCAATTGAAGGCCTTTTCATTGCCCTTAAACGCCTCTTTTTCGCCCTGAAAACACTTTTAGTTTAACACCTATTCGTTGTAATTAAAGGCCTGTCCGTCGCCCTTTGAAGACCTTTCTTAGCCCTGAATACATCTCCATTACCCTTTAATACCTCTCCGTCGCCATGTAACCCATTGACTACCGCAATAAATTGCTGCTGCACTCTTGCCGAGACCAGATTTATTGATAACGTCATAGTTATCTCATGTAATCAATCTTAAATCCCTAATATATCTGGGACTGGTTCCCACCAGCTTAACCCTTTCAAGCCTGAATTTATAATTTATCATTGTCATTTTTATCCACTGCAAGCCGCGAATTGCTGTCCCAAGTCTCGGCGTAAAGTGGATAAAGATGACTTGAAGAGGGTGAAAGATACAGAAAAATATATCGTTATTATTCAAAGAGTTCTATGAAAATGTTCTAAAACCCCTAGGTGTATGAAATAAAGTGATTCTTCAGATATGCAAAATGATGAATTGATGCATCGTGTAGATCCAAAAGGTTAACACCTCTCCATCAATATTTAATGCCTCCCCATCAATTTTTAACGCCTTACCATCTCAATTTTACGCATATGCCGCGCCTCTCCATTGCCCTCCATGCCCTCCATACTTAGTGCCTCTCCGTCGCCACCTAAAGCATTTCCGTCGCCCTTTAGCGGCTCTCCATCGTCATTTACGCCTCTCTGTTTCCCTTGACGCCTTCTCCTCACCCTAAATGCATACCATACATCACCCTCTAACTCCTCCCCATCGACCTTAATGCTTTGCCATCACCATTTAACGCTTCATGATCGTCTTTTAGTGCCACCTCATCGCATTTACCGCCTCCCCATTGTCATTTTACACCTTTTTTTCGCCCTTTAATGCATCTCCATCGACTTTTAACTCTTCACCTTTTAACGCCTTACCATCGGCCTTTGACATTTCTCTGTCGCCATTTAACGCTTCTTCGTCACCCTTCAGTGACTCCCTGTCGTTTTTAACGACTTTTCCTCGCCCTTAAACACCTATCCATCTCCTTTTAACGCCTCATCATCGCCCGTTAACGTTATTTAGCGCTTCTTCGTCACCTTCTAACGCTGTTCCATAGTTCTTTAATGACCCCCCGCCACCTTTTAGCGAATCTCGTCGCACACGAACGCTTTTTCTTCACCACTTATCGTCTCCTGGTTGCCCTTTATCGCCTCCTCATTGCCCTTCAATGCCTCCTTATTGCCCTTTAACGCCTCTGCATTGCCCTTTACCGTCTCCTCATTGCTATTTAACTTATTCCCGTCACCCTTTAGGGCCACTGGGTCACCTTTTAACGTCACGTTGCCGCCCTTTAACACCCCCCATTGTCCTTCAAAATTGACGCAATGACCTTGAAATTACCTTTTATCATCAAAATATTAACAGAAATGGATTTTTCAGTCAAAAGGACATCAAAACAGCGTACTACATTTCTTCTGCTATTTATATTTGCTAAAAATCATATTTTCACATTTTTGACCTTGGGATTGACTTTTGTATGACCTTGAGTTGAAATTGACCTTGCAAATGACATTAAATCCCCAAAATAGTACTTTTTTCCAGTAAAAATCTCATGAAAAAGAGGTATTACACATTTTCCTAGCTTGATTTGTTAAAACTTATCTTACTTGACCTCAAAATTGACCTTTTGACCTTGAAGATGACCTTGAATAATCAAAATAGTTTCAATAATGGATTGCCCAGTCAAAATCACATAGAAATGAGGTATTACAGTTGTTCCTAGCTTTATTTCTTAAAAAATCATATTTGACCTTGAGATTGACCTTTGACCTTGAATCTACAAAAATACTCAAACTTTTCAAGCTGGCACTCATCGGATTTAAATTCAGCACAAAAAATCTATTAGAAACATCAAAAAAACATTGTATATGTCACAAAACAAGGTTAGGTCATCTCTAGCTCGGACTATTACCTGGTATTTGGGATCTAGGCCTATGTGCAAAGCTTCCTGGCGCACTCAGAAAGGCCTCATTGATCTACTGCAGTAGGCCTATGTGTAGGCCTACTTGGGTTGAGGTCCGACCGAGTTATTGGAAGTGCTGGTCCAATAATCTATTTTCAATCATTTTGAGCTGATTTGACCTTGTTGTGACCTTGAGATGACCTTACCAAGACCTTGGGACAACTCCTCCATGAAACACAACACCACCATGTGTACTTGGCTTGTATTGGGTTACGACCTATTTATTCTTATACTACCATAAGGGTCAAATGTACCATATACTTCGATGACCCCTGGTGACCATGTCCATTCATAGAAAATCTGCAGACCACCTGAAAGTAAC
The DNA here is from genome assembly GCA_964017125.1 of Flabesymbios commensalis. Classification (NCBI taxonomy): domain Eukaryota; kingdom Metazoa; phylum Annelida; class Polychaeta; order Terebellida; family Flabelligeridae; genus Flabesymbios; species Flabesymbios commensalis. Next base: position 21,551,324 of record OZ024912.1, read on the forward strand.
GTGGTACATAAAAGGTTTAAAAAAATATGTAGATATGGTGAGCTAGTGAGCTATATATTGTCCAGTTCTATACTGATACGAAATTTAGATACGAATCCAGTGAACAAAAGAGATTGACCCGAATTTGGATCAATGTTGTTCTGGTCTCATATATAGGCGACGGCTCAACCTTGCACTGACATTGGTTTAATCAATCGTGTTTTCAGTGCAGGTACATTCAGCCAGCAGGCACGAATCGCTGTCCATGGATTGGTTTAATGTTCATCCATTGTCTGTGACGCTGGCCCAGCATTAAAACAACCCAGGTGCCACGTTTTGTGTTTGGGTGAGTATCTCACCAGAATCTGACGGTTAAAATTGAGCCATGTAAAATAATACCTACTAACTGATAAATTAATAGTCAAAACACGTTAATGTTTTTAGGAAAAGAATGCCTTAATGACAGATACACAATTAGTAACACATTGATAATATGCAAATAATAATAGACTATTCTTACATAAATTACATAGACTACCTGACGTGAACAAAAACACAACACAATTAACACAAATAATTACCTTTTATACATCACATTTCACACATTTTCCATTGGGCTACACTTTATGTTTGTATTTTTAGAAGTATATTTTAGCTTTCCACTGGTTATTTTATGTAATATGCAAATGAAGTGAAGTGGTTAAAGCTATCAGCTGATGTCTTTATTTTAATTAGCTTTTAATTGATAATTTTATGGTATGGTTTTTACACGTACTAGCAAGACCACTGGATGAAGTCCCAATTTCTGACCATAAAATAAGTCCATTTTAAAACCTTAACAATCAACGTATTTACACATTATTTTGACTGCATATCACGAACCGTTTACATATTTTAAACGAAGTCTTTTGCTACATTTAAAAAAATATTTGTTTTCCATTAATTATTTCATGGTATAGTCATTGATCATGACTGTAAAAGGACGTTGTGTATTACCACCATTCCTTGGGAGCTGTCTCCTCTAGGTGTGTGGGAAAATCCCATTACTTTTCAATGTACTCACAGAGTGTAAAATAACCCAGTTCATGTTATTAGCACTGACGCTTCTGCAAATAAGATAAAAATATCTAGGCTGAATATATCACTGTTTTTCATGGATGCAATATAATTATACCTCCTACTTTAAGCACACTGTGCAAACTCGCGACTCATAATGGCCAATAGACTCGAAAATCACTAAAATCTATAGGTCAATATATTACAAGGTATCAAAGAAAAACTGAAAAAGGGTTGATCACTATATTCAAAATGGCCGCACAGCCTTATTTCCAGTCGATGATAAAAACGGGTCCAACCAATATAGACTTGCAGACCCGAAAAACCTATATGTGTGCGAGGTTTCAAGTCATGCAATTGAATATAATATCAATTTATTTAAATTAATAAAATAAAAATGATAAAAACAATCCCAATACACTGGCAGAATCCACAAACTATACAAAGACCTAGGCCTGCCAGTTCTCAATGCACCATTGTGGATTCTAGAAAAATATTCAAAACCATTTTGATTATCGGTGGATAGCTGAAAATCTAATCAGATCATCTCTATACTCATGGGTAACGGCACATAAACGATACCGAGCAAGCATTCAAACACCCCTCCGCTGATGCAGGGACTCATAATGGCCGCAAATTTGACACAGCTGCTGCCAATGATCGAAGACCAATGATGAAATCAAGGTGGCAGCTGTGGCTTCGGTTTTCGCATGAAAATAGACAATGCCAATACTCGCAGACCCCGAAAACCTACACATGCCAGGTTTGAAGGCATTTACCGGAAACTAAGAGCCATTTAATAAAATTGATTAAATCAAGATGGCCGCTGTATCCTTGTTTTCAGCCGCACATGAAAACGGATAATGCCAATAGACTCTCAGACCCTGAAAACCTATAAGTGCCAGGTTTCAAATCATTGAATTAAAAATGAGAACGATTTAATAAATTAATAAAATCAAAATGGCCGCCATAGCATCGCTTTAAAATCAAAAAAATAAATTAAGTTGCCAGCTGGCAGCCATTTTAATTAGCGGTAGAAAGCTAAAAAAATAATCAGGTCATTCCACAGTCATGGGTAACTTCACATAAAAAATTGATAATCCAATAATTATTTTACAAGTCATCACGTTAACAAGAATTTGTTGGCATCTTTGACCTATCACCTTGGGTAAAAAGCATTTGCCGGAGGGGTTGAATGTTTGTATGAATTTGATCTGCTGGACCATGTTGGCGCAGTAGACAAAGCTGGCGGCATTAGGCAGAAGAAGGGGACAACAACACCCCTTCGGGCAGAGGGGTAAAACATGGAGAGATCAAACAATCATTATTTTTATCATGTGAACAAGCAACTTTCCTTTATCTTTCACCTCGAGGTAAAAACAATTTGCCAAAGAGGTTGAATGTTTGTAAAAATTATTGAATTAAAGATACAGTCATGTGCTAAACTCACATGTGTATGTCACGGGTTTAGCTTTCAGCATGTACAGTACAGTACAGGTTGATTCAGCTGAGTAATTTAACCTGATTACAAGACTATAGATACTACTCCAACGAGCCACACACCCAGCAGTGCTTTAATGTTAGACCAGGGTCTGCTCGAGTGTACAATGTTTGAGGGAAAGCTGTCCTGTCAATACATGCTTGGGGTCAATTGTTTCGAGATCCATGCAGTAATACAGTCAGTTAGTTTGCGAACTCAACGCACAGCTAAGATCCAAGGCTAAGAGCTTTGGTGGAAATATTAACTATGGGTGTTGCTCAAGTATATGACTTACTATGATTTAGGAACTTGCTCTCAATGCGGCGTTATAATGGAATAAGGCCTAGGCCTGAACACGGACACCATTGCATTCTAGGAGACACATGTCCTGCGAATTTTAACAGCTGACTATCACTTTAAATCTGTTACCATGTTGGAACAGAAGCAAACAAAATAGCTACGGACTCAAAGGGAAGACAATATCCATTCGAGCCCAAACAATATACTATATTCATTCTAACTAGATTTGCCTGAGAAACAAAAATTGTGTCTCCCCCCGCCCTATGTAGACTTCGCAGCCAAATACATTAATTATAGAGATATACAGTACTGTCACCAATTTTTTATCTAACCACGTTAAAAATGTGATGTCAGAATCACACCAAAATCTATTCAACATATAGCCAGGGTATGGCGCTTCCTTGGAACAAATCGGTGAAGCGGTTTAAGCTCTTGAGAGCAACATGTGATTTGTTGGTCATCTTGGATTTTGCTGAAAAATTGAAAAAAGAAAAACTTCAGACAAAATTTTTTTAAGGGCCAGTAAGCATACTCGAAAGATAAAATGTGATATACATAGATATATTATCAAATTTTGATAAAAGCCAAAATGAGCAAAACTGAAATATGCGCTAAAATTCCAAAACGTGTAAAAATCAAAGTTTTTATTATCAGAATCACACCAGAAACTAATCAGTAGGCCTAGGCTTCCACGTCCAGGGTAATGTCTTTCCTTGAGCAAAAATATTAAACAAATCCATGAAGCAGTTTAAACTCTAGAGAGTGACATAGGGTTTTGGCGGCCATCTTGAATTAGTTTAGGAAACTGAAAAAGAAAAAAATACCTGTTACATTCTCTAGGGCCAATATGCATAATGCAAATATTTTGAAATAATCCGAACAGGAGTAGGCCTACTAGTGTATGGCTATATTACAACATTTTTATGATAGCCAAAATGAGCTGTTTTTGTTCACGTCAGGTAGTCTATATCATTGAACATTCAAAGATTTATTGTGCCTCTAATTTGATCTGCGATCGTTTGGTGGTATTTTTAAAACAAACATGAAACGAATCCAAAAATACCCAGCAAGCACTCGAACATGCCTCGGCTGATGCATTGACTCTAAATTTCTGCAAATCGGAAACAACTGCTTCCAATACGTTATGCCAATAATAAGAGATCAATGATAAAATCTAGATAGCCGTTATATCCTCGGTTTGGATCGCACATGAAAACGGACATTTTTGCCAGTTAACTCGCAGATCCCAGTAATTTGTATATGCCAGGTTTAAAGGCCTTTAACTGAAAATAAGAAGGATTTATTGAGATAGATAAAACCAAAATGGCCGCCATAGCCTTGTTTTTGATCTCGCATAAAAACGGACAATGTTAATAAACTCACAGACCTAGAAAACTTACATATAGGCCTACCAGGTTTCAATGGAATTCTAAAAAAAATCAAAACAAAATTTAGTCTCCAGGTGGCGGCCATTTTGATTATCGGTGGAGAGCTGAAAATCTAATCAGGTCATCCCCATACTCATGGGTAACTTCACAAACAAAAATTAGAGAGATCTAATAATTATTGTTCAAGTTAACAAGCGTTAACAAGCTATTTTTAAATTAAAAATCAAGATGGCCGCCATAGCCTTGTTTTTTTCGTTTTCACATGAAAACAGACAATGCCAACAGACTCAAAGACCCCGAAAACCTATATATACCAGGTTTCAAGAGAATTTTGAAAAAAAATTGTAAAGAATGCAGTCGCAAGGTGGCAGCCATTTTGATAATCGGTGGAAAGCTGCAAATCAATCAGGTGATCTCCATACTCATGGGCTACTTCACGAAAAAAAATAGATCCAATAATTATTGTTCAAGTTATCACATTAACAACAATGTTTTTTTTTAATCTTTGACCTTGACCTGGGGTACAAAAATTGCCGGGAGGGGTTGAATGTTTGCATGAAATATTAATTCAATCTGTTGCACCATGTTGGTGTAGTAACCAAAAGGCTGCATGTGGCGGAGGAGCTGGCGAACGAAAAAGAAACTCAAAACAAATTACAAGGCAAATTCCCCAGGGCCAATATGCATACTGCAAATACATGTTTTTACAAATAATACGAGTAAGGATTTTTAAGTGGAAGCAGAAATAAGTTGCGGCAATAAAAGACCATCCCCTTATTAGAAAATAATATAAAGTTAATAAATTAATGTGCAAACTCAATTACGAAAAGATTGTGTTTCTTACAACAAATTCCTAACTGCCATAAGTCTGTGCATCATTTTTACCTTTCAAATAGGCTCAAAGTGGCTAAGTTGAATTCATTCAATCCGGTCGAACTGATTACGTCATGGTTATGACTTTGTAGGCATATCCAGCGTGCATTGTGAAGGAAGGGGCTTGAAATTTTGTTTGAGAGACCCATCTTTGATGCACGCGCAGCCCGCACCAGCATACACATGTGCATCCTATTTGCTTTGGTTCTTTCAATGTAGCGTCTACTCTGGTTCCCAGAGCCACACTACGCGGCGGGGCCGAGCTTCATGTAGCCTCTGGTATGCTCCATTGGCGAATGTTTATGACTAGTTGGTATTTTTAGATGAAAATAGGATAATCCACGAATTCAGGCATTTTGAAAGGTCACTTGTATTGTATTTCCCCTCTGACGCATTTCCTATGACTTGACCCAGAAAATTATTCACCGACCTCAATAGAACAGGCATGAAAGTCACGTGACTAAGAACCTTGGCCTTGACCCGGCCATAAATGAAATTGGCCGGGCTCGCCAGGCAATGTAGCGTCCCTCCTTACTAGGAGATATTTGGGTTGGAGACTGTCGAGTCACTGTTTTGTCACTGTCATTTTGGGTGTGCATGGCTATTTTTAGACCATCGTCCTATGGGGGATATTTCAAACCAATTTTATTTCAAAAATATTCTAATTTAAGCGCCCAACCCTCCTGTAGCCTCTCCGGTGTTCTAATAAACACCCAGGACGTTTATTAGAAAAAAATAAATACGGTATTTAAAACTTAGACAGACGAATAGATAACGGAGTGCCTTCAAATGAAAATAATTAATTTAGTGTAATAACAAGACTACATAAGTCCAGGAGCTCCCGCTCCGAATTAGAATTTGATTTAAGCAATTTTGTATAGGGTTATTAATGTAGTCCTAGTCTAGGTCAAAAATCAAGACGGAAGACAACTAGGTCTAAGAAGCCCAGTCTAAGAGTATGATAAGAACTAGACAGTCTGTCAGAGATTGCACACCTCCATTGAAATTAATGATCCTAATCAGTATCCCAGTAATGGTCTACCTATCTGGCAGGGTTCACCCGATATCAGGCCAATCGAGTTAACTAATGGCTGATTTACGGTCATTTTGAATTCGATATAAATTAGTTAAAAACTTAGGGTGCATCCTCCCCCGAAACCTGAAATTTTGTTTTATAGTAATGATCTAACATCTAACACAGTTTGCAAAATATTGGGCATGTGAAAGTAAATAATGGCCGATAGGGGGCCATTTTGAATTTGATCGAGTCAGAATTTTCAAGATGCATCCTCAGCTGAAATCTCACATTTCATTCTATAGTAATCGTCTAGCTATCTAGCACGGTTTACCAAATATCGGCCATGTGAAAGTGAATAATGGCCTAAAGGCGGCCATTTTGAATTTGATCAAGTCAAAATTTTCCAAGATGCATCCTCAGCTGAAATCTCACATTTCATTCTATAGTAATGGTCTAGCCATCTATCACGGTTTACCAAATATCGCCCATGTGAAAGTGAATAATGGCCGATAGGAGGCCATTTTGAATTTGATCAAGTCAAAATTTTTCAAGATGCATCCTCTCCTGAAATATCACATTTTGTTTTATAGTAATGGTCCAGCTATCTAACACGGTATACCAAATATCAGCAATGTGAAAGTAAATAGTGGCCGATAGGCGGCCATTTTGAATTCGATTGAGTCGAAAGTTTTTAAAAGGCATCCTCCCTCGAAACGTCACATTTTGTTTTATAGTAATGGTCTAGCTATCTAGCACGGTTTACCTGATATCAGGCCTATCGAGGTAAATAATGCTGATTGTCGGCCATTTTGAATTAGTAAGTTAAAAATTTTCGGGGTGCATCCTCCCCCGAAAACTCACACTTTGTTTTATAGTAATCAGGTAATGGTCTAGCCATCTAGCACGGTTTACCAAATATCAGCCATGTGAAAATGAATAATGGCCGAAAAGGCGGCCATTTTAAATTTGATCAAGTCAAATTTTTTCAAGATGCATCCTCATCTGAAATCTCACATTTTGTTTTACAGTAATGGTCTAGCCATCTAGCACGGTTGACCAAATAACGGCCATGTGAAAGTGAATAATGGCCGATAAGCAGCCATTTTGAATTTTATCGAGTCGAATTTTTTCAAGATGCATCCTCTCCTGAAATCACACATTTTGTTTTATAGTAATGGTCTAGCCATCTAGCACGGTTTACCAAATAACGGCCATGTGAAAGTGAATAATGGCCGATTGGCGGACATTTTGAACTTAGACGAGTTGAATTTTTTCAAAATGCATCCTCTCCTGAAGCCTTACAATTTGTTTTATAGTAATGGTGTAGATATCTTGAGCGGTTTTCATGATATTCCACAATATCAGGCCTGTCGAGGTGAATAATGGCTGATAGGCAGCCATTTTGAATTTTATCAACTTCAAATTTTTCAAGATGCATCCTCTCCTGAAACCTTACAATTTATTTGATAATAATGGTGTAGCTATCTTGAGCGGTTTTCATGATATTCCGCAATATCAGGCCTGTCGAGGTGAATAATGGCCGATAGGCGGCCATTTTTAATTTTATCGACCTGAAATTTTTCAAGATGCATCCTCCCCTGAAACCTCACAATTTGTTTTATAGTAATGGTGTAGCTATCTTGAGCGGTTTTCATGATATTCCGCAAAATCTTTCAATCGGATTTACCGATGTTATAAATTAGGTCAAAGTGCTGGGTCAACTTCAAGGTCAAGGTCCAAAAACCTGAAAAGGCACAACTAGGGACCTTACAGAACATGTATGTGCAATATGACTGTCATCGGCCCAGTACTTTTCGAGATCTGCTCCCGAAACGAAGTGCGAGTCAGAACGTCTAAATAGGTCATAGTTCTGAACCAGAAGTAGGTCAAAGTTCAAATACCCCAAAAAGCACAACTAGACCCCCTAGGGGTGTTGTATGTAAAATTTGAAGACAATCGGACAAGTACTTTCAGAGATATGCTCCGGAAACGAATTGTTTATGGACGGCCCAACGCCGTCACATCATCATTTTCTCCTCTGCAACCTTGCGTATTGAATTCAGATTAAAAATATTTTAACCTGTCCATTAGCCACCTGGAAGTAACCCACATACCAAAAATTGTTATCCTAGCTTATTTTCTTACAAAGTTATAGGCAAAAGAAGAGGCCAAAAAAAAACGGAGGTAGAATCCATAGCTCCCTCCGTCTCACCTACGGTGACGGCGGGAGCTAATAAGAGCGGCTCATATTTCTTTAAAAAAAAAAAGATCGGCCTCATTTTGCTATAAATGCTACTTCATCCAAGAAAATGATTAAATCTGAGGAAAAATGGAAAATCAGAGTCGTTACAATGCAAACAATTTTTATGAATGTATAGCCCATGCAGGAGCATTAAGCAATGGAACACTAGAAACTTGGAAAAAATGCAGAAAGCTGAATTTTTCAGGGATTATTGTCTGATGTGTTCTGAGTGAAAACACATAAAAACCCTAGCGATTCCAGTTGTTCTAAATGCGTGGGAGTGTAAAATCCAAGATGGCCGCCATTTCCAAACATCTGCTAATATCATATATGGTCGTGTAATAGATGGTAAAAAAATCAGCTTCAAAATTATATTAGTGCATCATGAAACAAACGGTAGACCTAGCCTACTGTGATATAATTTTAGGGTATACATTATAATATCTAAACAACTTATACCTTATTTCTACCAGCACAATCCTATTTAATGAAGTTTTTTTAAGTTTTCAATCATTTGCATATGTGATGAGTATCTCGAGACATAAGTGACAAACTTATGTATTTTGTGTCATTTACATGTAGTATTGCAGGCTCAACTTCAACTCTGTAATAAGGGCTCATCGGTCTCCACTTTATCTTTCCTCTTGTAACTGATTCTCCGGATCAGTCGCCATGTCTGTTACACTGATGTATAATTTTGCATTTAGTGTGGAGAAATAATATAGTCTCCAGGATTGACGCTTGGCCTTCATAAAAGTACGGAAGGATTTAGCATAATCCTTTTTTTATAACCGTCAAGGTTTTGTCTTGTCAGATGTTTTTTTACCTTACTCAAGGACTTTTTCATTTTCCCAATTGCCGTTCTACAATTGTCAACAAATCAGCTGAGGGTTTATAAGGTTTTTGTGTCGCAGTCGATGGTTTTTGGTATGTTCTTTTCGGCTATTTTATGTAATTTTGATGTAAAAAGGGCTGTAGGGCCTCCTCACTCTCGAATTAAGAGATAGTGAAGCTCTCCCTACTTGCAAATGCCCTGAAATCCTACGTCAAACCTGTACATGCCAGGGAGTTTCAAAATGCTCCCCATGTTGTTGATGGAGGACACCTGTTACACAATGTAATGTGGCCCAGCGACTGTAGATATAACAATGTCATCGATGAATATGTTTGATATGTAGCCAACAACTATTGAAATGAAGCTATTGTGAGTTTGATGGCTATGGTGACAAGTCTATGTCCACTATTAGTGTTCAGAGCACATACTCTATCAGAGAGGCTTTAACATCCAAGTGTTGTTTTTTGTTTGTTTAACATGCAATTACAGGCTGGGATATAACTTAGTGTCGGCCATATATAAAGTTGATAAATAACAGCCTGATCTTTGATATTTTCAAGGAAATGCTGCTACCCAAATGTCTGTATTGCAACTTTTATGTATATGAAACTAAAAGCTAATCCTGACAACAGCAAAGTATACTTATCTTCCAGAGCATATTAGTCACTAGATGTATTTTCTAGATGTATCCACAACAAAGGAAGGTATATAGGCCTACTGGCGGACCAAAAGAAGACAACAGGACAGGCATACCCTGTGTCGGTGATGATCATGAATTAACTGTGGTATCACAAATAAGGCCTCGATCTACTCCGCGGAGCTACTAGCCATTGAAGCGCCTGTAGAGTATATATGGTAAAGTAGCGGAACTGAATTCATGATCATCACAGATTTGATTTCATCATTGCGGGCTCCTTAAAGTCAAAAGCTCAACAACACTATCCAATATCTTACATATGCACGTTACCATTGCTTGCATGACACAGGGGGATTGTTTTTTGCTGGGTACGCCATATTAAGATACATGGCAATGATCGGACTGATGTTTTGGCCAAGGCTGCCCTGTATAAAACAAAACAGTTTTACTATATACCTTAGACTGATTTTAAGTACAACTTCATGTGTATTTCGACGACATTTAGAAGTGGAATATTTTACCTTTTTAGAATGCAGTGACATGACCTTCATTTGTTTAAAAATCCAACATTACAATTTTTATGATTACAATTATGTTTCAATGTAAAACTAAAATCAGGAATGAATTCCTCATACCATACATGACTATTTTTTATGTCAGCATATTTAGGGGCCTACATTTGACGAAAATAGCGAAAAGGCAGCAACCTTGGATTTGTTTGATTTTTATGATCACAATTATATTTTAATATAGAACCAACACTGGGAATGGATTTATGATACCTTAGAACCCATAAAACCTTATATTACACGACTATGTAAGCATATTTACATGCGACAGAATTGGCGAAAAGGCGGCCATCTTGGATTTTCCACTCCCATGCATTTAGCACAAACGGAATTGCTAGGGATCTTATGTGTTTGCACTCAGAACACATCAGAGAATCATCCCTGAAAAATTCAGCTTTCTACATTTTTTTTCCACCTTCATACTAATGCTCATGGGCTAGTAGGCCTACTGTCAAAGCAGACATCATTTACATGACCAAATTGTTTATGTTGGCACTTCAGTGGATTAAAAGCTTTCACACTTTTTTAAGGGCATGAGGCCAAGGTAAAAGACCTAGTGGGGGGGGGGGGGGTAGTTTGGCGGTTAATAGCCAGGCACTAAATATAATAATGATTTCATACAGATTGCTGTTAAAAATATTTTTTTTTTAAATATCAAATTAAATAACAGTTCAACATTTACGATCGATATACATCGGTTAATATACTAGGGAAAGTATCAAAGAACAAATAAATGGAATGTAGCAGGACAAAAGTGTTTATTCATTGTTGCGAAGAAACCATTACCTACAAGTCTGCTCATTTGAGACAATTTACTCACAATAGTCAAACAAAATTATTTCACCACTATAGAATTCAATAATACAGAATGAAACCTTTGATTATAATGACAATCATTAGTTATTAAATTACTCTTCCAACTTCACCTAACATCATAATTTATCCAGTGGTCAGCAATTAAGTGAGCTAAAGTTTGAAAATCATATGATATAATCTTTAACATCAATCCCCATAGAGTTTCCTTCACTTAGCTGAATTACTTAGTTTTTTTTTTCAAATACCTAACCCCTTACACTACTAGGCATGACTATTGTTGATTTCAATTGTTTTATTAGTTGATAAAACCACTGCTATTGGAAGTTAGATGACCGTTTAACCTTTTAACCGCCGGTGCCGCATATATTAGAGTTTTCAATTTTTATTAGCACATCAGTACCACCTTTTAGACATGTGAAAGAGAAAATGTGACGTCAATTAGCAATATTTGCAAAGAGTTGACCTCCATTTTGTGGAATCTGATTAATTTTCACTCACTTGAAGTTGTGGATCGCGTCAACGAGACACAACTTCAAGTGGGTGAAAATTCAGATTGAATAATTTGGCGGGTGAAGGGTTAAACAGAGAGTAATTTTAACCCACTCGGAAGTTGTGGGGCGCGCTACCGAGACAGCTGCAAGTGGGTGAACAATAAAATTATATAAATTAGCACTTTGAGGGTTAATACAACATAAACCTCACTTTTTTATCACTGCAATTGATATAGAGATACAATGAAAACAACTGTGCATTTGTAATCTGGTAATAGGATATATTTGTTGTAACAGATAACATGGAAAAATTGCAAATTGTTCTATGTAAGGGGACATGAATAAACTGTTCAAGGAAATAATAGTCTTATCAAGTTATTATCAAATGTTTTCTTCGCAAGTGTTTATTACACAATCCTCATAAACACATCTATCTAAATTCTACGAACAGTTGTCCAGCCGTCATTATCTGCTTGAGGAGCTAAAACAAAAAAGTTATAAAAAAATTATTTATGGGAAAACATCCTCAGGGTGTTTAAAGAAAAAAAATAATAAATAGATAACTTTGTAACAAAATTATATATTAAAAAGAAAAAATTGTTAAAATCACCTTTATCAGCTGGCGGTGGATCTGACCGTCTGTCCAAATCACGCTGTCCATCTTTTTTGTCATCATATCTATCCACAGGGGCTCCACCATCTACAAATCAGATTGGAACAAAAAAGCTTAATTTGAAATCTAAGCATAGAAGGAGAATAAGTCATGTTACAAAAAAATTTTCATTCAACAGTTTCGTCAGTTTACCGAATAAGTTAGCTGCAAGTTCATGCACAGTTTTTCCAGTTTTAAATATTATTTTCTCTGTGTTAAATTGGAAGTGCATATTCAGTTTTATACTGGAGACAGAACATATCAAATAAATTTAGGTGAAATTTCTTCATTAAATGATTATTTGTACACCAAATGATGTGGCCATAGACCTATATGTTGCTTAGTTTCCAAAAGACTACACCATCATTTCTTTGATTGCTTAAAATATCAATATTGAATATCTATCTCCAGGTTACACACATTCTTTTTCTTACATGGTAGATCAGACCTTACAGCTGAAACCAATATCCTTCTCACAACTGAAGTCTTATAATTGCTGCCACTATATCCGCTCCACCGGTATACAGTGGCAGCATATCATAAATAGCAGAAATACTGTATTATGTATTTCTGTTAATAGAAAATAATATGTTCCTTTTTGTAATGGACATTTCGTTTCCTCATTGAGTGTAATGTATTGTAATTGCCGGACTACATTTATTCTGCGCCACGTAAAAGCCCTCGTTCTGAAGTGCACACGAGGCCGAAATAGGCCTCACTTCATCCTTTAGACAAATATTCAATACCTCACACCTTTAAATATTTCCCATTCCCTTTGTATTACGGTTAAACGCCTATGGTGATTCTTGGGAAAGACAATAGAGTGGTGTAATTAAGAGATAATATGCGCAAGTCTGACCCTGTGTTAGATCAGCTGAAGTATAATACAAGTTATTATTATAACACGAGAGGGCGTTACTAGCAGAATGGTGCTACTTGATGTGGACATAAAATAAATTATTTGCATATCCGACTAGTGTGCACAAACACCTTGTACAAAAGGCTAGCAGCCCTAGCCTCGTGTATGCTAACTGCTGGAGTTGTTCCAAGTTGTTGTGCCTAAAGCTTTTATAGACAGACTACAGGTACTGTAGGTTTCTGGCTGCACTGGTTGACGATGTTTGACGATGATGTTTGACTATGTTCATTTTTTTTCTCAGATTGACAATTCTTTCCAAATTCTAAATTGATTTCCTGACACGAGAAAACGAGGCCTGTCCGTATTTTCGTCTTGTACAGTACTACAAGTGCACACCTGTTCTATGCGGGTTGACACCTGCCTGATCGACAGCACAGCACACCGACAAGAAGCGTGATAGCAGAGTGGTTAGTTCCTGCATAGACGGGAAAACAGGTGGAAAATCGGGAGACTTGGGGTCATGGTAGGCCTAATCCTCCTAACAGAGAGTGAGTGACATGACATAACTAATCCCCTCTTAATACACCCGCCCTAATGAGCCGTGTTCAGTCACGCGTGTACGAGGCTACAGTCACGGCAGATGTTATTTAAGCGCAGCAATACGAGTGGTAACTGTGACAAAACTATACTGACATTTCACAGCTGATATCACTGGGATAAGTGAAATCATTTCACTGGGATCAGTCAAACAGATTAAACAGTGCTCCAGCCACAACAAATGTGCACCTGCTGTATACCATGCGGACCGCTTAAAAAAAGAAGTTGCGCAGTATAGTCCGGCAATTACTGTACTTTCACTTGTATTTTTTTGTTTTGCACAGGAGATAAATTTGATCAGCTTTTCGTAGCTGGTATGTAATCATCTTGAAAGAAATACATGTACAACAAAACTAGCACTTGAGAGTACAACTACTTGATACAAACCAACCCTAAATACATCTGCACTCAAATAAATGTTAGGTTTTAATCAACGAAATAAATTTTTTTTAAAGCCTTTTAATTTGAGGTGTATTTACCTCTTCGCCAGTCATCTCTTGGAGGACCCCTATCATCACGGCGACCATAATCCTCCCGGGGTCCACGATCATCACGAGGGCCTCGAAAATCACGAGGGCCACGATCATCACGAGGTCCTCTGTCGTCTCTGGATCTGAAATCTCTAGGACCTCTGTCATCTCGAGATTTGAAATCTCTGGGACCTCTATCATCATCTCTCATGGATCCAAAATCACGAGGTCCCCTGTCATCTCGAGGTCCCCTGTCATCACCTCTACGTCTCCAAGAGTCTCCACCTTCTCGTGAACGCCAGGCACTACCACCCCCACCCCCATCTTGATCTCTCCAGCTGCTCCCTCTCTCATCTCGCATAGGAGGACCACGGTCATCGCGCATTGGTGGTCCGCGGTCATCTCTCATCGGTGGTCCTCGGTCATCTCTCATAGCGGGTCTTCTCCATGCACCACCATCATCAGCACCACGTTCACGTTCACGATCTCTCCAGCTGCTACCTTGCTCCCGTGGGGCATTCCTGCTAAAATCATCTCTACCACCACCACCATCTCTGCCGCCGCCGCCACCACCGCTTCTCCAACTGTCTCTCTCTGGCTGTGAATCACGACCACCACGCCAGTCATCTCTGGGTGGTCTGGAATCAGTGTCATCTTGAGGTGGCCTACGAGACCAGTCATCACGGTCTCTGGGTGGTGCACTGCGCTCTGCATCTGCTGGTCTCTCTACATCCCTAGTCCTCTTCCAGGCATTTGGAGGACTTGAAATGTCATCTTCATTGCCTTCATCCTCACTGCAGAAAAAAAGGATTACATTAGGGATGTGGGTGAGAAATGGGAAAAAGTGTGATTCACTAGGATTTGCTTGCATTTCAGAATGACACATTCTAAGCATTTTTCCTCGTTTTTAAGTCAGTGAAAATATACAAAAATGCGGAACTCCCACATCAGAAATATAATAAAAGTTTTTGTCAAGATATTTACGTTTCTGTTACGGAATCTAAATATTATTGTTCTACAGAATGCATAATCATGGTCAAGTTATTTTTGCTGGTCCAAAAAAACAGACTTGACTAAAATGTATTGTCAAATTTAAAGAAAAATTGAATATTATTTGTAAAACACCCAAATTTGATCAGGTCATTGGCCTGACATCATTAAACGTATCTACAAAATTAAGATCTAATGGATATTTTCCATAACACTGATTCGCAAGTGTTTTTCCTAGTTAACATAAATTTAGCAATTGACCCTTAAAAAGATAAGATACACTTGAAAATTATTAATTCTTTTAAATTTCAGACCAACATTTGCAAATCTCAATGTTTAAAAACTTATCATTCCTAATATTAGTGATTTACCCAGCTTAATGAAATAGATTAAAAATACCGTGCAAGCACTCAAATACCCCTCGGCTTATGCAGTGACTCTATATATGCCAGGTTTCAAGGCAATTAATTGAAAATAAGAACGATTTCTTAAAAATGATAAAACCAAAATGGCCGCCGCAGCTTAGTTTTCAGTCTCACATGAAAACGGACAATACTAATACACTCACAGACCCTTAAAACCTATATATATACCAGTGTTTGAGGAAATTTAAAAAAAAAAAGGTAAAAAAAGAATTAGTCGCCAGGTGGCGGCCATTTTGATTATAGGTAAAAAGCTGAAATTCTAATCAGGTCATCTCCATACTCACGGGTAGCTTCACATAAAAAATTGGAGAGATTCAATAATTATTTTTCAAGTTATCGCGTTAACAAGGAATTATTAAATTAAAAAATCAAGATGGCCGTCATAGCCTCGTTTTCAGTCGCACACTAAAACGGACAATGCCAATAGACTTGCAGACCCCTAAAACCTATATATATCAGGTTTCGTGGGAATCTGAAAAAAAGTTAAAAAAAACAATTTGTTTCGCCAGGTGGCGAACATTTTGATTTTCGGTTGAAAGCTGAAAATGTAATCAGGTCATCTCCATACTTATGGGCAACATCACATAAAAAATTGGAGAGATCCAATAATTATTTTTCAAGTTATCGCGTTAACGAGGAATTTTGTAATTAAAAAATAAAGATGGCCACCATAGCCTCGTTTTAATGAATAATGCCAACAGACTCGCAGACCCTGAAAACCTATATATACCAGGTTTCAAGGGAATTATGAAAAAAAAATAGGTCAGGGGGCGACCATTTTGATTATCGGTGGAAAGCTGAAAATCTAATCAAGTGATCTCCATACTCATGGGTAACGTAAAAAATTGGAGAGTTCAAAAAATTATTTTTCAAGTTATCGCGTTAACAAGATTTTTTTTAAATCTCTGACCTAGACCTTTGACCTTGGGTAAAAAAAGTGCAGGGAGGGGTTGAATGTTTGTATGAATAATCAATTATGAATTTAATCTGTTGAGCCATGTTTGTGTAGTAGCCAAAAGAGTGTGTGCGGCGGCGGAGAAGGCGACCCACGAAGGGGACAACAATACCCCTTCGGGCCCAAGGGGTAAAAATGACTAGTCATGCTTAACAGTAAATATTTGAATATATACCTTGGTTTTTTCCAAGAATCATGTCTTGCTCGTTGTTTGTCACGCCAACCACCTTCTCGAGGAGCAGGAGGTTTCCAAGCTCCATCATCATCATCTCTGTAATAAAATCACATTTAGCATTTGCTGCCATAACTACATGTAACCAGAGAACAAAGAAAAACTAGAAGTAGTTTTTTATATACAAAACAAAAGTAGTACCCCTCTGTGACAGCTACACTGGTAATTTGTATTGTATATAGGAACATTTTGTTATGAGTTTATCATTGTGTAAGTCAAGTCATGTAACACATTACAGCTTCTTTAATACTAGCAGCCAAAGTGTCTGGAGACGTGAGCAAGATTGGAAAAAAAATTAGCCCTTTGGAGACAATGTACAAAACAGAATAACTAGAGGCTGACGGCAAGGAGGGAGAGTTGAAACAGGTATTCAGGGTCAGAGTGTTCTAAAGGATGCATTAAAAAAATGCAACTTTTACAACATTGGGCGAACAAATTGAAAATTTAGATAAAATAAAATAACCTACAAGATGCCCATTTGAATTAATGTGCCAATCATATCTATAAGTAAGCCCTAATGGTTATGCTCTTTAATTCAGCTTATCCAAGGCTCTAAAACAATTTGAGTAATGTCTTATTCAGCCCATATACACATTGTAATGATCAAATTCTTAGTAGTTCAAGTTATGTTCTTAACAAGGTACTGTAACACCCTTGAGCAGTTAGAGATATTGGTGTATGGGCACGATACTGACATGGTTCCCACACTTTTTCAAATACAAAATTCCAGGATTTTTCAAGGACCTTTCAAGGACTTCTTTTTTGTGAAAAACAGCAAATTTGGAGGTTTTTTTATTTTTTTTATCAAATATCACACCACACCTATCAGTGAAATTACAATATTGTAGAAAATATGAAATGTAGGCCTACATTGTTTATCGATATTTGTCTTTTGACTTTATAGACATACTACATTCCCAAACTAAATCGTTATTTAAGTGTAGCTTTTCTTTCACTTAATCACTAGCTGTTGCCGATGCGCGACGTTTTTCGAGATCAATAGCAAAACATCACAGGTTGATCAAAATCAAGGCCTTCTCCCGGTTTATTTGAGTTTTTTACAAAAATCAAGGACTTTTCAAGGCCTGGAATTTTATTTTTCAAATTCAAGGACTTTTCCCTTCTTCAAGGACCTGTGGAAACCATGTACTGAGTATGCATCAAGATGAAACTAAAGTAAATATCACACTACTGCAAGATGTCTAGTCATATCGGCTATGGGCTGACTAAATTATACCTTTTTTTGACAAGTTTGCCTACTATGCAAAAACCAAGTGAATGTACCTGTGCATGGTACATTTAGCACAACCAAACAGTGAATGAATTTCAGCACATACCGAGGTATGCATGAAAGCTATTTTTATCTCTATACGAAGTGGTCCAGTAGCCTGGAAAGTCATCCAGGCTACCAAACACAATAAGGATTTGTCAGCCCCTGCTGAAGTTTACATGACTTTTCAGCACAGATGGTCATTTGTGATGGGACGGGCCAGGAAACTTGGTTATATAAGTTGAGGCTGATTACATCCGGACCAAGTGACAGGAAGTTGTTCTCGCAGCCCTGTCATGTTGTCCCACAACAGATATAGAACTGTTGAGTCACACCGCCTTTCTAGAATTGCACAGTACATACACTGAATAAACAAAAAAAGCTACGGTTGGGTTGACCAAAAAATCTGTACAAAATTCAATAAAATCTGTTTTGTCGCCTGTTGTCCTAATAATCGAAGGGTTGATTATATGGGAATCAAAACATCATCTGACAAATTCCCTAGGTATGTAATGGCTATGTGAAGCTAAAAGCAGAGGTCACAGTTCTGTTGCTATTTCAAAAAAAGTCCGACAACACAGGCTGTGTGGAATAGATTACACAGCTGGCTTCTGGCACGGGCTGTTTCGAGAAAAGGAAAAATGGATTGTGTTCGAGTGCAACCATTTTCAATTTGATCCGTGCGATTTTAAAGATGGTCTGTCAAGATTGTAGGTGAAAATATAAGGCAACTTTCTGAACATTCAAGATAAACCAATAAATGGACAATGCGGCAGATGCAAAAAACAGTCAGAACCCACTCAAACGGGGGGTACCTAATCATCCACCCTAACAAGGGATTTGTATTTGATTACCTGGATTCTTTATCCCTCTTCTCCCTCTCTTCTATTTCCTTCTCCCTCTGTCTCTTCTTTTCTTCAATTTCTTCAAGCTTCCTCACTCTCTCTAGGTATACTCTTTCTTCTTCATCTTTCTTTTCAGATGCCAATCTTTCCTCTTCTTCACGCTCTGATTAGTCAGAAAACAAGACTACATAAGTCCAGGAGCTCCCGCACCGAATTAGAATTTGATTTAACCCTTTCACCACTGAAGCCCGTTTTTATGTGCTGAATGAATGCCATGGCATTCAGCACATAAAAACGGGCTTCAGTGGTGAAAGGGTTAAGCAATTTTGTGTAGGGTTATTAATGTAGTCCTAGGCTAGGTCGAAAATCAAGACGCAAGACAACTAGGTCTAAGAAGCCCAGTCTAAGAGTAAGATAAGAACTAGACAGTCTGTCAGAGATTGCAAACCTCCATTGAAATCAAGGATCATAATCAGTATCCCAGTAATGGTCTACCTATCTGGCACGGTTTACCCGATATCAGGCCAATCGAGGTAACTAATAGCTGATTTACGGTCTTTTTGAATTCGATATAAATTAGTTAAAAACTTAGGGTGCATCCTCCCCCGAAACCTCAAATTTTGTTTTATAGTAATGGACTAACATCTAACACAGTTTGCAAAATATCGGCCATGTGAAAGTGAATAATGGCCTAAAGGCGGACATTTTGAATTTGATAAAGTCAAAATTTTCCAAGATGCATCCTCAGCTAAAATCTCACATTTCATTCTATAGTAATGGTCTAGCCATCTAGCACGGTTTACCAAATATCGCCCATGTGAAAGTGAATAATGGCCGATAGGAGGCCATTTTGAATTTGATCAAGTCAAAATTTTTCAAGATGCATCCTCTCCTGAAATATCACATTTTGTTTTATAGTAATGGTCCAGCTATCTAACACGGTTTACCAAATATCAGCAATGTGAAAGTAAATAGTAGCCGATAGGCGGCCATTTTAAATTCGATTGAGTCGAAAGTTTTTAAAAGGCATCCTCTCTCGAAACGTCACATTTTGTTTTATAGTAATGGTCTAGCTATCTAGCACGGTTTACCTGATATCAGGCCTATCGAGGTAAATAATGCTGATTGACCGCCATTTTGAATTCGTAAGTTAAAATTTTTTAGGGTGCATCCTCCCCTGAAAACTCACATTTGTTTTATAGTAATCAGGTAATGGTCTAGCCATCTAGCACGGTTTACCAAATATTAGCCATGTGAAAATGAATAATGGCCGAAAAGGCGGCAATTTTAAATTTGATCAAGTCAAATTTTTTAAAGATGCATCCTCATCTGAAATCTCACATTTCGTTTTATAGTAATGGTCTAGCCACTAGCACGGTTGACCAAATAACGGCCATGTGAAAGTGAATAATGGCCGATAAGCGGCCATTTTGAATTTTATCGAGTCAAATTTTTTCAAGATGCATCCTCTCCTGAAATCACACATTTTGTTTTATAGTAATGGTCTAGCCATCTAGCACGGTTTACCAAATAACGGCCATGTGAAAGTGAATAATGGACAATTGGCGGCCATTTTGAACTTGGACGAGTTGAATGTTTTCAAAATGCATCCTCTCCTGAAACCTTACAATTTGTTTTATAGTAATGGTGTAGATATCTTGAGCGGTTTTCATGATATTTCACAATATCAGGCCTGTCGAGGTGAATAATGGCCGATAGGCGGCCATTTTGAATTTTATCAACTTGAATTTTTTCAAGATGCATCCTCTCCTGAAACCTCACAATTTGTTTTATAGTAATGGTGTAGCTATCTTGAGCGGTTTTCATGATATTCCGCAAAACCTTTCAGTCGGATTTACCGATGTTATAAATTAGGTCAAAGTGCTGGGTCAACTTCAAGGTCCAAAAACCTGAAAAGGCACAACTAGGGACCTTAGAGAACATGTATGTGCAATATGACTGTCATCGGCCCAGTACTTTTCGAGATCTGCTCCGGAAACGAAGTGCGCGTCAAAACGTCTAAATAGGTCATAGTTCTGAACCAGAAGTAGGTGAAAGTTCAAATACCCCAAAAGGCACAACTAGACCCCCCTAGGGGTGTTGTGTGTAAAATTTGAAGACAATCGGACAAGTACTTTCAGAGATATGCTCCGGAAACGAATTGTTTACGGACGGCCCAACGCCGTTACATCATCATTTTCTCCTCTGCGACCTTGCGTATTGAATTCAGATTAAAAATATTTTAACCTGTTCATTATCCACCTGGAAGTAACCCACATACCAAAAATTGTTATCCTAGCTTATTTTCTTACAAAGTTATAGGCAAAAGAAGAGGCCAAAAAAAAACGGAGGTAGAATCCATAGCTCCCTACGTCTCACCTACGGTGACGGCGGGAGCTAAAAATAGATTAGATTTTTAAAGAAGAGTTGTGCCATGTGCATGCGAAGGTGACTTGTCAGTCCAGCAAACATGCATGGCATGAGCGTATTCATAGTACCTACAGTCTTTCCCAATAACATCGGACTGACCGGAGATGTCTGGTAAAACACAGGTGGGTCCGGAAAAATACCCAACTACATCAGACCTAAGATCCGGTCATTTTTTGTGATTACAAGGTAAGAATCGGACATTTACCACCTACTGTCTGGTGAAAATTTTTTTGTCTCATAAAATTCTCAAGTTTACTGCCCAGTGAATTGGTTGAGACTGACAGTCAACAATCAACAAAGAAGCTCAGTAATGATACTGACCCCCCATTCAACATTTGATCGTCGCCTCATGGGACAATATTGACTAAGCCAAATGGGATGACGCAATGTAGGAGTCAGCATGCTTATTGAGCCCTGCAAGTCTTACCAGTAAAGTGTTTTTTATAGCATTTTGCTATCATCTTTAAAAACTCATTTGCACATTTTCATGTTGTTAGGAATTTGATTTTAAAATTTCAAAAAAATTTACAGAAAAATTACGAATGTTTTTTGAGTTTTCACGCCCACAAAAAAGCTTCATGGCTGATGGAATCGTGGTGCACACAAAATCCCTCTCTTTTTACGAATGTACTGAAATGCATGTCAATATAATCATCAACCTATATATCATCTGATTCATACGTTTTTTCAGTTCTTCATCTTTTCTTCTCTGCTCTGTTTCTTCTTTATCTTTATAATACTTGGTTCTTCTCTCCTCCTTTCTTCTAACTTTTCTATCAATCATTCTTGTTTTCTTTTCCTCCAATAGTTTTTTATCAAAGTCAGCTACCTTATCCTTTTAAAAATTGATAAAAAAATAATTGTTACAACATACTGATATTCACAAAAAAAATTTTGTTAGCACATAAACTACAGAAGAGAATATTCCAAGAACAGTATTTCACATCAATTAGAAGAAGAGAACAGTTGACAATAGTCCACCCCTCCCCACTATTGAGAATTGTATTAGAGATCATTTGTATTAGCACATGTGCTACTTGAAAATCTGTTTATACCAACTGGTTATTAATAACAGGCAGAACAAATTTGAACAGGATACATGAACAAGAGTGCTGACGCTAACAATAATCCCCGTCATTAATTAATCTCAATAATGGCCTCAAAGTCAAAGGTTAACAAGACTACATAAGTCCAGGAGCTCCCGCGACGAATTAGAATTTGATTTAAGCAATTTTGTATAGGGTTATTAATGTAGTCCTAGTCTAGGTCAAAAATCAAGACGCAAGACAACTAGGTCTAAGAAGCCCAGTCTAAGAGTAAGATAAGAACTAGACAGTCTGTCAGAGATTGCAAACCTCCATTGAAATTAATGATCCTAATCAGTATCCCAGTAATGGTCTACCTATCTGACATGGTTTACCCGATATCGGGCCAATCGAGTTAACTAATAGCTGATTTACGGTCATTTTGAATTCGATATAAATTAGTTAAAAACTTAGGGTGCATCCTCCCCCGAAACCTCAAATTTTGTTTTATAGTAATGGACTAACATCTAACACAGTTTGCAAAATATTGGGCATGTGAAAGTAAATAATGGCCGATAGGGGGCCATTTTGAATTTGAACGAGTCAGAATTTTTCAAGATGCATCCTCAGCTGAAATCTCACATTTCATTCTATAGTAATCGTCTAGCTATCTAGCACGGTTTACCAAATATCGGCCATGTGAAAGTGAATAATGGCCGAAAGGCGGCCATTTTGAATTTGATCAAGTCAAAATTTTCCAAGCTGCATCCTCAGCTGAAATCTCACATTTCATTCTATAGTAATGGTCTAGCCATCTAGCACGGTTTACCAAATATCGCCCATGTGAAAGTGAATAATGGCCGATAGGAGGCCATTTTGAATTTGATCAAGTCAAAATTTTTCAAGATGCATCCTCTCCTGAAATCTCACATTTTGTTTTATAGTAATGGTCTAGCCATCTAGTACGGTTACTAAAAACCGGCTATGTGAAAATGAATAATGGCCGATAGGCGGCCATTTTGAATTTGATCGAGTCAATTTTTTCAAGATGCATCCTCTCTTGTAATCTCACATTTTGTTTTATAGTAATGGTCCAGCTATCTAACACGGTTTACCAAATATCAGCAATGTGAAAGTAAATAGTGGCCGATCGACGGCCATTTTGAATTCGATTGAGTCGAAAGTTTTTAAAAGGCATCCTCTCTCGAAACGTCACATTTTGTTTTATAGTAATGGTCTAGCTATCTAGCACGGTTTACCTGATATCAGGCCTATCGAGGTAAATAATGCTGATTGTCGGCTATTTTGAATTCGTAAGTTAAAAATTTTCAGGGTGCATCCTCCCCCGAAAACTCACACTTTGTTTTATAGTAATCAGGTAATGGTCTAGCCATCTAGCACGGTTTACCAAATATCAGCCATGTGAAAATGAATTATGGCCGAAAAGGCGGCCATTTTAAATTTGATCAAGTCAATTTTTTTCAAGATGCATCCTCATCTGAAATCTCACATTTCGTTTTACAGTAATGGTCTAGCCATCTAGCACGGTTGACCAAATAACGGCCATGTGAAAGTGAATAATGGCCGATAAGCGGCCATTTTGAATTTTATCGAGTCAAATTTTTTCAAGATGCATCCTCTCCTGAAATCACACATTTTGTTTTATAGTAATGGTCTAGCCATCTAGCACGGTTTTCCAAATAACGGCCATGTGAAAGTGAATAATGGCTGATTGGCGGCCATTTTGAACTTTTGAAAAATGATTTTTTTTAAAATACATCCTCTCCTGAAGCCTTACAATTTGTTTTATAGTAATGGTGTAGATATCTTGAGCGGTTTTCATGATATTCCACAATATCAGGCCTGTCGAGGTGAATAATGGCTGATAGGCGGTTATTTTGAATTTTATCAACTTCATTTTTTTCAGGATGCATCCTCTCCTGAAACCTTACAATTTATTTGATATTAATGGTGTAGCTATCTTGAGCGGTTTTCATGATATTCCGCAATATCAGGCCTGTCGAGGTGAATAATGGCCGATAGGCGGCCATTTTTAATTTTATCGACCTGAAATTTTTCAAGATGCATCCTCTCCTGAAACCTCACAATTTGTTTTATAGTAATGGTGTAGCTATCTTGAGCGGTTTTCATGATATTCCGCAAAATCTTTCAGTCGGATTTACCGATGTTATAAATTAGGTCAAAGTGCTGGGTCAACTTCAAGGTCAAGGTCCAAAAACCTGAAAAGGCACAACTAGGGACCTTAGAGAACATGTATGTGCAATATGACTGTCATCGGCCCAGTACTTTTCGAGATCTGCTCCGGAAACGAAGTGCGCGTCAAAACGTCTAAATAGGTCATAGTTCTGAACCAGAAGTAGGTCAAAGTTCAAATACCCCAAAAGGCACAACTAGACCCCCTAGGGGTGTTGTGTGTAAAATTTGAAGACAATCGGACAAGTACTTTCAGAGATATGCTCCGGAAACGAATTGTTTACGGACGGCCCAACGGCCCAACGGCCCAACGCCGTCACATCATCATTTTCTCCTCTGCAACCTTGCGTATTGAATTCAGATTAAAAATATTTTAACCCGTCCATTAGCCACCTGGAAGTAACTCACATACCAAAAATTGTTATCCTAGCTTATTTTCTCACAAAGTTATAGGCAAAAGAAGAGGCCAAAAAAAACCGGAGGTAGAATCCATAGCTCCCTTCGCTCACCTACGGTGACGGCGGGAGCTAACAAGAGCACACCTGACAATAGCCCATCGCCATCACTGAATTTATTGCGCCCACAAGGTCAAATTATTAAAGTAAAATGCAAAAAATCACAATAAATCGGCTTATTAAATATTTTTCCAGCCATTATTAAATTTTCATTAGCAACATGCAATACACATTTTGGAAGGATACATAGAAACTTTTCAAGTTATCGCGCCCACAAGATCAAATTATTGAAGTAAAATGCGAAAAATCGCAATAAATCAGCCATTTTTTTCCGGCCATTATTGAACTTGTCCGTGAACTGGTCACTAGTAACATGCATAACAGATTTGGGAAGAATACATAAAAAACTTTTCAGCGCGCCCACAAGGTCAAATTTTTGACGTAAAATGCGGAAAATCACAGTAAATCGGCCATTTTGAGTTTTTTTTTCAGTTATTATTGAACTCGTCCAAGAACTGGTCATTAGTAACATGCCTAACAAATTTAGAAAGGATACATGAAAAACTTTTCCAGTTACCGTGCCCACAAGTAAATGTTTAAGCTGACAAACTTCAATATTGTAATAACCCACCTTTTTAAATTAAAATGCGGGCTGAAAATGAAGATAAATCTGCCATTTTCATTTTTTTAAGCCATTATTGAACTTGTCCGAGAACTGGTCATTAGCAGCATGTAGAAAAATTTGAGCAGGATACATAAAAACCTTAAAATTTATCACAAGATGAATTTAACAATTTGAATATTTCTTTCAGCCATTATTGAACTTGGCCAAGAACTGGTTACCACGTATATCCCCGTGTATAATGCGATGTTTTTTCTTAGCTATTCATGTCACAAAAAGGCACCTTGTATTATACATAGATGTAGAATTTAATACATTTTTTTAGCTCTGTAGCGGTAAGTTTTCTAGCGGTAGAAACGTGTATGTCGGCGTGTATGGTAAGCAGGCCTATACACACAATACAACAAGACTGTGCCTTTCCAACTGGTAGCAAACAAGAGAAATTCACCCAGTGCTGGTACAATGTTGGGCCACTGTCAGCGACGCTGGCACAACACTGTACCAGCATTGGGTGAATGTGTCGTGTTTGCTGGGAGCCCCCGTCTCACATTCCCGCCGACGCGAGTGGCACGTTTGACAACCACGGACAGATATATGACGCCGTTAGTCTGCAACCAATTCACACTCCTGAACCGTTCATTTATATTAATAATGATTTAATCTAAGATCGCCTTTCATATGTGCGTGTTCTATTGTGTACGACAAATCTGAACATGATATTTTCCTATTGGAATGAGAGAATGCGTTGATGAAATATAACAGGATATCACTGTTTATATCTCCTATCGCAAATTCTATACATGTAGGCCTCAGAATGTCCATATTGCAGGGATAACATTAACACCTACCGCTGTTGCCGCGCCTGATACGGTATTGAGCAAATGGTGGTATCTGTTAGCTGTAGTTCATGAGGCGCTGCTGTGTTATTGCACCCGGACACCTTATACAACTAAACACCTCTTGTGTCTAGACAATGCGGCTAGTCTGCAAATGTTTTACAATCACATTGCATCTTGGAATGTTCTTATTTGAGCACGACGATGTTAAAATATGGTCTTTGTAATAGATAAAGTAAAATAATATAAATTTGTCGGCGAAATATAAATACGGGTATTTTAAAATCTGTGTGTATATATATGTAGCCTATGCAGGCCTCAGAATGTCTGCCCATCGAGACGGTCCCGATGACATCCACTCTGCCGTGGAAAATGGAAATACAGTATCTGCTTACTTTACAAGTAAGCAGATACTGCCCTTTGGTTTTGTAGAGCTGTACTGTTGCCGCTGTTCCCGTCATTGAGCATCGTCTATGCAGGTGTCACAGCGCTATTTAGTAGAATAAGATAATATCCATGCCTCACATTTAGATGGCCCGGAACGCTGCCGACCGGGACGCTGCCGACATCCAAAATTTGAGGTCGTAATATACAGAGGGGTAGACGTTTTTCAGGTCATCCTAGGCCTCAAATCTTAACTCGTATTATACATGGCGTCGCACTAAACGCGGGGATATATGGTATTAGTAACATTGCAGAACAAATTTGAGCAGGATACATGTAAAATTTTAACTTATCGCACCCACATGTAAATGTTAACTCCGATGCTAACACCCACGCCGGTGAACTTTAATTGCAGTAGCTCACCTTGTTTAGTTGAAAATTAAAAGGTGGGTTAAAAACAAACATATCAGCTAATCTTAGTCTTAAGTAATAGCCCTAATTTGGCATTTCAATAACCTTGTAAAGCGTCATGCGTGAATCTCTCAGTTTCTTCAAGAATTCATCCTTCTCTTCTCGCATTCTCAAGAGCCTATCCCTGTGCTTCAAAGCCACCTCTCTTTCTGCTTTCATGGTTTCAATCTAAAAAAATAGATGAGAAGATGTAGACAACAGGTTGTCATTTGGTGTTTGCTTCAATAAATTGTGAAGATACAAAGCAAAATGTTACCTTTTCTTTTTCTTGCTGCTCCCATAACTCCCGGTTTTTAATTTTTTCCTCATCATATGTTTTTATCAATGAAGGAATCTCCTCCAGGCGCTTGGCTCGCTCAAAATAGTCAACCTAAAAATAATGTCCAAAAAAGTTGAGTGATAAAACAAGAAGACTGAAGTCCTATATCCTCCCCCGCCATAAATTAGGTTAGACTTTTTGCGGTCACAAATATTTAAAAAAGTTGATTTGTGGTGGCCATTTTAAATTTAGCACCGTTGCAGCCTGATGATTTTTTTCCGACCTACTGCATTAAATTTTCACACCATGAAATCGGAAACAAGGATATTTTTTAGGATGACCTTATGCCTGAGAATATGACACCTGCTATGGAGACTGATACAACAGCTACACGTGGTCAACATTTTGCTAAAAACTGTGAAGTCACAGAAACTCAGAAGAATTCCGTATAAATGGACCCTCATCCTCCCACAGCGGATCAAGCATGGTATACATGTATTACATTGCTGAAAGAAACATAGTATGTTGACATGTCAATTTTGAGAAAATAATTTATATTAAGTTATATATAATAGCCCACTGGTCTGAAATAGTTTTTTTTTAGTGCACTAAAAAAGACAAAATTAGTTGTATTTCCAAGTCGTATATTGTCATGTAAACACAACTGTGTGCAGTATACAACACTTTATACCACAAATACCCAGTCTCAGAAGGCATGATCAAAGTTAAAACCTGGTTACATCAATAGCCTCTGACATTAATTGGTGTGGGAAGTGATGATCAGGAGGGGGGGGGGGGGATTCCCCTACAGCACCAATCATCTGCTCAATGCTGAGCTGACAGCACCAACCTGTGGCCCAATGCTGTGGTAGCATTCAACCATTATACGTATGGTCTCTGCCAAATCTCAATGATTGGCATCTATGTAAGAGTACATTTGTTGACTTTTGAAGTATGAGACTTTTTAAGAACACTATAGCAGTTTTCAAGACATTTAAGGCCTTAAAAATGGCAACATAAAAATAAGACATCTTAAGATTTTTTAATATTGCGCACGAACCCTGTTGCATCTTGTGCAGTTTCATGATAACACACAAAGTACTGTAAACAATACATACACCATGGAATGCTTGTTGAGAAAAATGCTGAGGAAAAGACAGCAAGTTGAGCTTTTTCAGTGTTCTTGTTGTGATGCATAAGCATGACACACAAATAAAAATTGATTGTCAATGCAGTAAGGCCACACTTTTTTAATAACGTGATATATGGATGCGGCATCCCTGATATTAACCATAGCTAATTATAAAATAATAAGTCTCAACTAGATAGTGGGTGGAGATTTAATAAAGAAAAACATAGATAAAAATACAAAAACTTTGCAGTTAAAGCCTTCCTGACAAGCATACTTTCTAAAATAGTCATATTTGAACTATGTTATAATTATATGGAGCATTTAGCCATTATTCTGCTGATCACGACTATTGTCGTTTTTAAGCTGTTTTATTTGTCGACCAATCATGGTTATTGGAAATTAAATGTGTTTCTAAACATCAAAATTTGCAAATAGTTGTGCTCAAATTAAACAAATATGAATAATTTTCAACCACTTGAAGTTGTGGGTCACGGTAGCGAGACACAACTTCAATGGGTGAAAATATATAGAAACTAAGCAAGCTAAGGGTTAATAGTATAAATTATCTTATTTGTGTGCTGCTTAGTACACAAATAACAACATCACAAAGGAATATGACATACCCGTTTTTCCTGTCCCTTAAGCTTCTCTTGCATCTCCTTCTTTTCCTTCTCCAGTTGTTCTACTTGTTTGGCCAAAATATCTTCCATGTCCATCTCTGCAATCTCCTATAAAAAAAAATTCAGTAATAGTTCTGACTTACATATTGGCAAAGTGGTGTTGAAAATGAACTGGAAAAAAAAATTGTTTAAGATTCCACAGACAATAAACCAATGTAATTGACAATGTAATGCAGTCTAAAAACCACTGAAATTTGTAGCAAGATATTCATTGAGTGACTGTTGGCTTGCTCGCCTTTTCTTATTTCACTCCGAGAATTTGAATGTTTCAATCATGGACATACACTGCACGTTACAATATTTTCAGAAAAATCTATGTTCATTAATCAGTACAACTGGGTGATTCACATATTATACCGGCAATCCAGTTAATTTACTGGCCTGCTAGTAGCATCGAGGTCCACATGAACAACAGTATAATTCTGGAGGATAACCTGATATTTTCACCTTGTTGTCCACTTGACAACCCCATTTTAACCCTTATTCTAAACACTGTATACAATATACTGATAGTCTAGCTATCTCAAAGGTTTTCATGATCTTTCACAAAACATATTGATTGTATATACTCTTTTATATATTAGACCAAGTGGTGGTCCAAAATCAAAGCCAAGGTATAATTACATGAAAAGGCTCATCTAGAGACCTTTGAGATGGCCTTTGTGCAATATGGCTGAAATCCACCCTCGCGGTTTTGATTATCTGTATGTAGGACCTTGCAAATTCATACAAAATAAAAATATTTTTTAAACATGTCCAACCGCTACCTAGAAATGTTCCTCATACCAAATATTGTCACCATGTTGTTTTCTTAAGATATGGATGCAAGAGGTTTAACAGAGCCTGATGCCAAGCTCCCTCCGTCCCAACTTGGGTGACGGCAGAATCTAAACAAATCGGCTGCTGAAGGTCATATATATATAACCTACCTCCTCTCCAAGTTGGGCAAACACTTTAGCACCAAGAGGAGTCTTCTTTATTTCCTCCATTCTTTCCTTGGCAGCTTTCATCTGTATTGAGCGTCTTTCTTCTTCTCGTCTATTTTTCTCTCGTTCTTCTGCTTCTCTCTCCAAACGAGCAGTTTCTGCTTCCAATTGCTTTCTTCTTTGGTCTTCTTGTACCTGCCTCTCCTGACGTTCCTGAATAGAATAAGATAATATATTACTGATCTATATGATATATATATATAAATTGCATACTAACACCACCCCCTTGATAAATTGGTAAAAATGTCAAACAAACACAGCAAGCATCTCTATAATATTGGGGATGCATAATTACAGATTACAAACACAAAAACTTAGGAACAAAGATGGAGGCAATCCATATATTATAAAATTAAATTCTATTAAACATCATTGAAAAATCTTATAAAAATCACTCCTAAAAATACATTTTAAAAAAACCAACCCTTTCAACATTTAGGTTCTCTATCTCTTCTTTGCGCTCCTCGATAATTTGCCTTCTTTGAAGAATGCGAGAATGCTCTCGACGTGCATTTTGCAAATAGTTGTGTATTATATGCGATTTCAATTCCTCCTGCTTGGTCTGCAAAAAATATTGAACAATAGATCAGTAATAATAATTACTAATTATTACACTTACAATCAACATACTTACCAAGTTACCTCAAGTACAGAACTAGATTTGCCTGAGGGGCAAAGCTTGCGTCTCCACCCGCCCCACATAGTACATTAATTATAGAGAAATACAGTACTGTCAACAAATTTGTATGTAAACCAAGTGAAAATGCGATATCAGAATCACAACAAAATAGAATCAACATATTGCTAGGGTAAGCTTTTGAGCGTAACATGTGATTTGTCAGGCATTTTGAATTTTGTTGAAAAAATGAAACAAGAAAAACAATTCTCCCAACAATTTTCTCAGGGCCAGTGAGCATACCCAAAAGATAACATTTGAGCTGTATAAATATATTACCAACTTTTTATAATAGCCGAAATGAGCAAAACTGAAATAACAGCTAAAATTAAAAAATTGTAAAAAAGTATTAGTTTTTATTATCAGATTCACACCAAAAACTAATCAGGACACGACCAGGGTAGGATTCTTCGTTTGAACCAAGCATGAAACAAATCCATGAAGCAGTTCAAGCTCTAGAGAGTGACATAGCATTTTGGCGGTCATCTTGGATTTTGTAGAGGCTGAAAAACGCAAAAAAAATTTACCAGGCTAATTCCTTAAGGCCAATATGCATACTGCAAATATTTAGAAATAATCCCAGCAGGGGTGTATAGCTAAATAACCAAATTTTGATGATAGCCAAAATGAACAAAACTGAAATATCCACAAAAATTCTGAAACGTAAGAAAATCGGTTATTATCAGAATCACACCAAAAACTAATCAGCACATGTGCAGGGTAGGGTCTTTCATTTAAACTAAACATAAGAACAAATCCATAAAGCGGTTAAAGCTCTAGAGAGTGACATAGGATTTTGGTGGCCATCTTGGATTTTGTTAAAGAAGACGCCCAAAATTACAGGGAAAATTTCCTAGAGCCAATATGCATACTGGAAATATTTAGAAATAATCTGAGTAGGGGTGTATGGCTATATTACCAAATAATTTCCGAGATATCGTTTGGAAACGACACACGGCCAGACATGGTGTCAGAGGTGATCCTCGCCCCTAATTCGTGGGCGGGGGATAAAAAGTATATTGGTCTAGCTGGCTTGAATTTGGAGTCTAGTATTCCAAATCTGAATAATTAAAGAGTAGCTCAGCAATGCTGATAAACAGCTCATACCGTATTTATTCTAATAAACACAAAACACCCTGGGTCCTAATCAGAATAACCCCCTGAGGCAAGATGAGTCGTGGCCGCTTATTAGAGTAGATTTTTAATGGCTGTATAGTGTACCATGATGAAGGATTTTTTTTGGCAAATCAGGGGAGTGGGCAATTACAAGAACACTATACTGGCTAGATCAGCCAATCAGCCAATGGTCTATGAAGATTTTCTAAAGATATTTTCAAACTAAATTTCACATTTAGATGTGGAGAAAGTATGATAAATTTCTTTTTAAAATATAAGTTTTAAAAGTATAAGTTGCACTTCTGAGTGTGTCTATAAATCATGAATACATCAGTTAGCTTACTAGCAGAAAGGCACATTCATTACTATTGATTAATATGTACTTACAGTCTTTTTCTGTGGACAGATGACCATCATTGCCTGCTCCAGAGAATTAGCCATGTTGCATAGCTGACTGCGCACTTGATCTGAGGGCATACTCTGTAGGGAAGGGCCTTCAGCTAACTCTTCATTTTGTGAACTTCCCAAATCGCCACCAAAACTCAATGAGCGTGTGTGGTGGTCAATCCGTACCTGTAAAAACATTATTATTGATGCTAATGCTTTTCCTTCACGTAAGCAGGCCTTGACGTGTCAGGTGCACAAAAGAGCACACACACACACCACACTGAGTTAGAAATACAGCTCAGTACATCAACCCAGATTTATGGACCATCCAACAAAATTAATGAGATGTTGAACAGTATTTGGTAATGTAAAGTTTTCAGATGAACAGCATTTGGGATTTGGGCATGAAATATTGTTCTAAATTTTCAACCCCGGGGTTCCATTGAACAACCAGAAATTGATATTGTCAAATAAAAATACGTTAGGTAAAACCAGTGGGATGACACATTTAAAAATGAGCAGCATTTATGAATGTAATTGTTTATTGAACTTCCATTTGAAGCAGCAATTACCAGTATATGAAATTTCTACACTACCTGTAGCTGCAAAGTCCTGGCAGCATTCACAATTACTCTCTCCAAGCGAAAGGGTGTGGCAAATGGTACCAGCTTACACAATCTTGAAAATTCAATTGTCTGGTACATTTGAGAGACCTATGTTAAAAAAAAAAATATTCGTTAATTCCAAACAAACATCATGCATGTCTGAGCAAAACTAAGTGCATTTTTCCATTGTTTTCAATTAACTGTGCTATATTACTTCCCAATTAAAGGTACTTAACATGGCAATATAAAAATAAATCATTACATGGAAACATGATAAAATCAAACTGGAAAACAAATATTTAATATTATATTTTATTCACTTTGTTTAAATACAAAAAATAAATAATTGAAAAAAAACTATGACAAGTATATTACTTGTTTCACAATGCGGGTTATAACGATATCTTCCAGAGCTGGCATATATTCTTTCACATGTTCATTGTTGCCAATGAATTCTAGTGATGGAGATACTTGTTTATGGAGCTGAAGAGGATGGAACTCTACTTCGAGCCAGCGGTGGAGAGGTTGAAGTTCTGGATAAGCCAAAGCCACCACTCCGTACTTGACCTGTTAAGTACAAAATAGCATACAAGTTCTGGTTGGAGAATTTTCCTAGCTTCACTTCAGTTTGCTTGGTTTAGTACATTTTTCATAGTAACCCTTCTTCCCAATTGATTTCTGAGCTGAGTAGGCCAATCACAAAAAAGGATAAATGCAAGTAGGACAGGGGCGAGACTAAAATTGATTCTAAAGTGATACATATCATTTAAACGTACAATAAATAATATATTATTATCTATTCGTAGAACATTTGAAACAAGAGCGCACTCGACAATAGCCTGCCGGCATTATTGAAATTAAAAAAAGCAAACTTTTTTTCAGCCATTATCAAACTTGTCCGAGAACTGCTTATCAGAAACATTATTGTCGTAAAAAATAACAAAAAAATCTGCCATTTTACCTTTTTTAGAGCTATTATCGAACTTGTCCAAGAACTGCTTATTATTAAAAATGCATAACAAATTTGAGCAGGACACTTCTCAAGTTATCGCGCCCACAAAGTCAAAATATTGATGTAAAATGCAAAAAATCACAATAAATTAGCCATTTAAACTTTTTAAATAATACAAATACAAACCCTGGGACCCAAGTACATATTTTTCGTGTCACATGTAGCCATGTGAGATCAAAGGATGTTTTCTTTTAGCCAAGAAGTAGAGGGGATGAGTGAGCACAGACAAGACTAGTGTTGATTTATTGTTGGGTCAGTGTCGAAAAAAGTAAGTAGCATTGTACCAGGTTTGCAAAAATGCCTTGTGTGTACAGCGCAAAGGACTTAGCTGTCCACTCTTGTAAATGAAAAGTCCCAGTCAACTGACCTCTACAAGTTATGTAACCATAACTTCGGCTACGGAGAGGATGTCACTCTGATTGTGTAACCCAGTGCCGTACATAACTAAATATTTTTACCTATTAAATTAATTAATTCATAAATTTCAGTGTAAATCAGTATAAATCGATACCTCTTAGTCAAATCCAGTCCTAAAACCTGCAAAATACCTGTGGGTAAAGTGTGAAGGCACACATGTACATTGCATTTGAAAAACTAAATGTCACTCGATATGGCTTCTTCATACAGAAGTCAATAATTATGCATGAGTTAAGTGTTGTGCTAATTAACTGTCTAATCAGTAGGCCTATGACTATTAACGATTCATTATTGAATAGATTAATTAAATGAACAATGAGATGAGAATCATAAGTTATATTTACTTATTGATGAATGTTTGTTTCTAGCCATAAAATTTGTATTATTGCCCAGCCTTGGTCAATATTAAAATTTAATAAACGAGGTAAGAATTATTATAAGTGATATTTACTAATTATCTAATTATTAAAAAAAAGTTTGATTCAAATAAAATAGATCAATTGAAAAAATATATATTACTGCCCACGATTGCCCACTTGGGCTAAAAAAAGCATTATTGCCCGGATTTTCCCATCCCATGTCGGGTAATATTGCCAACCCTGACCATGACTACTAGTTGTTTTATTCCATTACAATAACATAAATACATACCAGATCTTTGACAAGACTAGCACGAGTAGGAGTACTAGTTTGACTTAACAATGTTGCCAACCTCCTCTGTTTCTCCAATACATTATCCTCAAGAGCCAACAGCTGCTGCCTTGGTGGGGAAATTGGCACGGATAGTGTAGCACAAAGTACCCGCGAAGCAAGTCTGAAAAAATTATGTGTGTTTATCTACATAGATCCAAATATAATATAATGGTTTTAAAATATGCACTATGTCACAGATATTGATAGCTGCTGGTAGCTACTCATATTGTTGAAAAACAATTTTTGTTTATTTTTGACCTTTGACAGTCAGTCAAAAAGTTTGTTTGCATAAATTCAATCTGTTGGAGCAGTAGCCAAAACAAATGGGGATACGGCGCACAAAGGGGACGACAATACCCCAGGCCGAGGCGTAAAAAATCCATTACAGGGTGCACTGTATCATAGATATGTATACCACAAAATAATTATTTATTTGATTAAATGTTACTGAAATTAATTTTAAGGTAGATGTCCAGTTAATATAACCATTCAATTTGGGGGACGTCCATTTAAAAAAAAAATGTTATTGTCATCTGGTGCTGGAGATTGCTTTATCAATCTCCCCTACCAAAAAAATTGTCTCCAACATACTGGAGGAGGTACTTACCATTTTGAGTACCAGGTACTACGTTTCTCCACCCCCTATCCCAATGCCATCTTATCAACAATAATCATGAGAAATGGGACAACCCTACTGATAATTTTAGCTCCCACTGATAATTTTTTAGCTTAGTCAATGTTGACTCAACTAAACCAGTACCAAAATGTAAGCAACATGTACACCTACTTTTGAAGCTCATCAGATGACAAGTTCTTCCTCTGTTCTCTGGTCAGGTGAAGTAATCGATGCCATGCACAAGCATGGAAAAGATAGTTTCCAGATTTCCAGAAAACAAGTCCAAGCTTCTGATAGTAATTAGCCATCAGTGATGGTTTTGGTGGCTTTTTTGACAAGGTAATCATACCATGCACATCCTCCACAGCTTTAAATGCTTCCTATATCATAAAAAAAGAGCTTTCAAAAAATAAAGAAACAAGAACAATGCTGAAATGCTAAGACAAAATGGCATGACTACAAAGCACAGATAAAACTGAGTTTGTTTTATATTTGTGTTTGACAATTGATTCCATTTGCTTAAATTGTATTCAGTTTATCACCTCTAAATCAAACAGTATATTTTTTTAAATGAACAGTTACTATACTCGACATTCTTTAAAAAACTTCTTGTTACAATTATTTGCATTGTAAATAATTGCACTTAAGGCAAGATTCCCTCAGTGATGGTGAGTGCAGGGGAAGAGCCCTGCACTGAAATGTATAAGTACTACAAACATTTCAGTACGATGGTCTCTGTGCAAGGACTTGCCAAATTATATGGGTATAATTTGGTAGTGAAAGCACATTCTTCAAAAAAATGTAGTTACATCTTATAAGATGGTTAGATTGGTAAAAAAAATCATTTTTTGAAAACTTTGAATGGCAAGTCAGTTTGTTTAACCTAAGCATTTAAATAGTGTTAAAAGCTAAGCATGCAAATTTTCCATAAGAATATATTTACCAAGATATGCAAAAGTATAAATGTCTGATGACAGTTGAAAATCTTATAGCACATATATACTATCAAATGCATACCTGCCACAGCTCCATCTGGATAGCAATATCCAACTGTACTAATCTTGTCTCCAAATGCATGGCTTGACTTTCTGGGTTATTCAGATTTATAGCCCGTTGCTGATGTTGATGCTTATGGATATGCCCAAGATGAGTACGCAACTGAAAAAAAATATGTCATCAATCAAGTTATATTTTCATTCTGATGTGTTTTTAGAACGAAAGATGTATTAAAGGCCTTGAAGGTTTTATAGGCTACACTTTTATATAGCAGAGAAGACAGTTGAGCATGCAGAAAAAATTAGCAAATAATCAGGCTTACAAAGAAAAGGTGTTTATGTTCGGATCTGTTATGTGCCATTTTCAATTTTGATGAGTTTGTATTTTAAACATATAGGACAACTTTCAAAACAATTGAACAAATGACTGCGAGTCAAATCACCTATACAAGAAAAAGCTGTTTATCTCATCCAACTTTTATCAAGTTTCAGAACAATTAAAGAAAAACAAGCGAGTCAATTGTGCATAAAAGAAAAACTGTTCATGTAGAAGGGACGGCCATAAAACTTGTCAGTTGGGTATGTATGGTAAACACATGTTTCACAACAATCATTTATAAATACGCAAGTCAACCAAGCTTACAAGGCAACATGGAGAGACAGATGGACAGAAGGATGTTCAGGCATCATGGGGGAAGACAATATTTAGCCTTCAGCTAAATTGGCTGAGGGCTAAGAATGTGTCTTTGCTATATAGGCGTTTTAACTTATTGTTTCATTCTGTGAGTTTAAAGATAATTTTAAACAAAAAATAATAAAGACACAGAAGACAAAAACTTTTGAGTATTCACTCTAGAATACAGTGATCTCATTTCTCCTTTAATTGCTCCCATGTTCAAACTCATCCAAGATATCAGTAAAATACACATTTTGTATAAACTAAAGAGAGACATCAATACCTAATAAAATGTTGAGTGTATCATATTAATAAGAAACACTGGGGGTCGAAAAAAATCAAGGTCACAAAAGTCAAACAAAGGCGGGCCATCCACATTCGCCAACGACGTCCAATTATGAACAGGGACCAAGGCTACCAGCTACCACCCATCTACGACAAGATCATTCCGCCGATGTCTGAGCTATTTCACCGCCAGGACATCAGTATGTGATCAAGGCTTGCCATAGCAAATCAAAAATTTGAAACTTTTGTTCCAAAGTTAGTACATTTTACTATCCTAAAATGGTGTGGCATAGAAATTGATGTATTTTAATTTTAGATTTTATAATACTCAAGGTCATTTGTTTTCATTTACATGTTATACATTCAATAAAAGTACCTAATAAGTTTTATATCAAAATTTGTAATTGTCTGCATTGTTGCTATACTGTGTGATTTTATTCATCGTGATTGGGATGATTGGCAGACCTTCCGACTCTGAACTGGGCAGTTTTGAACCAATCGGCATTAAAATTCACACACAATAAATCTGAGAATGATTGGAAAAAAATTATGGTTATCAAGTAGTTTTGTGTTTTTTCAAAAGCCATAGAAGGAGAAATAAAAATGTTCGCCATAATTGAACTTATCAGATAAATATACACAGGGCTCTCTATGTATCTATCTGCACTGGTCCAATGAACTGACAATGTTTTTAGCAAGATTTTTTTCCAACATTTATTACAATAATGGGTCGAGACTGGTCTTTAATACACAAATAAGGTCCAGTAAATTGGATTCTGGAAAATTATTTAAATCTCATCCATTCAGTTTGACAAGCTAGCTGTGGCCTAGATTACGTCATATGATCATGATTAGTGTCTATGTGCCTCTGAGCTCAGTCATCAACTGATTCATTGACCTATTAATTATTAGTAGGAGGGGGCAGATAGATGAACACACTGGAAGACAACAGTAGGTTCAATCAAAATATTGATCACTAAATTAATTATTGTAAAATTTAATTGGAAATTCAAAAAGTGAAACTTACACTGTCACATAGCTTTCTGAATTCTGTCTTCCTGGAGTAGCTCAAACAAAATCTGAAAGCTAAAGAAATCATGATATATTGATTAGACGTTTAATTATTGCTTAGAGACATAGCAAACATGAAAATAAGAAAAATTACATTAATCTTTTTTTTCTAATCCCTTGCATTTTCTGAGGTCTGAAAATAGATTATCTACTACATAACATATTAGGCCCATAGAAGTAAATTGTGAACTCAGGACTAAACCAATAATTCTAAAAACTCGTATTTTCAGTAGTGCTTACAAGGGAAAGTCATATGGATAAAAAATATCGGCAGAGGTCTAAAAAGGACTTCAATTACCTTGTTGAGCTATATCTTGATATAACTTTTCCACACTATTGTTATTGCGCAAAAGATCTAGGCAATGTCTGTAGGACTCCCATAAAAACTTAACCCAAGGAGTCAAAATGGCACGATCAGTCCTGTCTTGAGTATCTTCCCCACTAACCGCACTCAACAACAAACTAAAAGCACAAAAACATTCAATATATATACCTGTATAATTTTATCATCATGTTATAATATAAATTATTAGAATTCTCGAAGCTCAAATGTGAATTCATTGAAAGATGCCGTGTGTATCGAAACGCTAAGGTCGCAAGTTGCATTGAAACATCACGCAGTATTGTTTACACATATAATTTACATACGGTGAAGTTAAGCTAAATCATGTGTTCCAAAAAAGGCACCACTGACAACAACAGCCCTCATTTGGTATTTATGTTGAGTAGACACTTGAGTCAGATTATCTGGACCAGCTGTAGTATCTACCCCAGTCATTGTCACATGACAAGATCAGCAGCTAATCACTGCCATTTAAATTTGTTACTGTAGATTTGGTGATTTTTGTGAGGTTTCAATTTTTGCGAATTTCTCGAGGACAAATTTGCGAATTTTTGAATCTCGCGAAAATTATTATAATAATAGTGCTACTAAAGAAAATTGAATAAAAATAGTGAATTCTGAACTTCGTGAAAAGTCCCAGAATCAGAGATTCACGAAAATTTAAAGACGCGAAAATTAACAGATCTACAGTATTTAAATTAAGTAGAATACCATACTTGAGCCAAATATATTTGAGGCACCTCAGTGATAGGTCAGATATAAGACAAAGACCTTTTTTACCTATTTTTAGAATCCATGGAATCTTATCTAAGCAAAGAGTAATATGTTGCCTAGAATCAAATAAATTGAAACCTATCTATGCACACACTTATATTCTCTGAGTGAGAGCTGAATAAATTAGCAATTTCTGCATCCTAGCTGCATATGGATGTAATAGTACTGTGCATCTCAACAGGTTTTCCTTCAATTTAGATATATACAACCTATGAACTAAATGCTATATCTTCAATTTCTCCTGGCGTATCTGCAAATTATTTCAAGAACATTCAAAGAATATTGCGAAGAGTAGAAAACTAACTTTTCAGGGGTTTGCAGTACATCCAAATCTTCCACATCAATTACAACCTGATGAGATTCTTTTTTTGCTGAATCTGTCTTATCAGATGCAAGGGCTAGATATTTTCTTACCACATCTTCCAGTGATTTTATATTCACCTGAAGCATCAAAATTGAAAAGCAGTGATGAATAACAGAAAATAATAGGAAGCGAAATAACAGTTGCAAATTTAAAATTTATTAGAAGTAGTACTTGCGAAACATTAGTTAAATATTAGCTATATAGTCAGATCATAACATTAATTATTAAAAGCTGAGCAATTTCAAATAAATTTACTCACAAGTAAGGTAACTACATATTCAGGGGTAGAATTAAACTTTGAGGGCCTGACAATCCACAGGACTGCCAAGTTAAGGAATCTGCCATTCCTGAGAAAAAACTGTCATTCCTTGAATGGTCATGTACGCCTACTTCATTTGCCAGTTCAATGGAATGGCTAATATCAAGAGTTTTGCCATTCCTAGATATTTTATTAGTATACCATACAGAAAATCTCCCTCTTCAGCTCCCTGAATATATACTAATTGTGAGGTTTACCAGACAACTAATTGTAATGAGTGTAAAGCTGGAACGCTGAAAAAAAAAACATGTGCCTAACACAGTAGTGGCTGGTGCTGTATCTAAATTCACAATGCAAAAACTGAATTAGACAGATACCTGGGTACAGTTTTTCAAGTACCTGTGCCTCAATGACTTATGTTTCATCCGTGTTAAGAAATAACGCGGTTCCGTTTGTCCGAGA
This sequence comes from Flabesymbios commensalis, assembly GCA_964017125.1. Taxonomy (NCBI): domain Eukaryota; kingdom Metazoa; phylum Annelida; class Polychaeta; order Terebellida; family Flabelligeridae; genus Flabesymbios; species Flabesymbios commensalis. Next base: position 21,592,548 of record OZ024912.1, read on the forward strand.
CAGCCAGATTATGCTCGGACAAGGAGTAATGATCATTCAGTTGTCAATACGGACAACCCTTTTTTATTTGAAGAATTTTTTCAAAACAGTATTTCAACAAGGTGATGTTTTGTCTACACAAGCGGTAAAAATGAACTGATCGACACCAGCACATGTCACGTGAGCGTGGCAGTGACCTCACAGGTTGTGGTTATTTAGATCTCAGATTTAGATCTGTCAATCTTAATGATTACTGAACCAATGTAATGAACAGTCATTACAAGGTTTTGTTGTCAAAACTGACATGCTGTCATCATTCTGACACAACTCAACGCGCAGCTTACTTAATCCAGGTCACTGAGGTGCCGAAATCAGGTGTGAAAAATAACTGTGACAGATCACAGCTGACACTGTGCACGCTATGGCATTGTTAATTTGTCACACACATTACACTCTAACTCAACATGAAACACCTTGATTGATCAATAATACATTGCCGAACAAAAATTAGAAAACAAATGTTATGGATAAATTCTCATTGAAATATCCAATTGCAAGCATGCGAGGCTGGCGTCTTTAATGTTGACCCAGAATTGACAACGCACGCAGGAGCACAGCCACGTATCTTCACAGTATCCTCTGAGGCTCTGTATGCACGTGGCTCTGGTCGGCGCGGAGCAGTGCAGTGCTGTTCTAATGCTGGGCCACCATTGTAAATGGTGACCTAAATTAGACCTGCATCGGCTTGGCGTTTGTTGGTGGCCACCCTTTTAGAAAACAAACCGCTGCATTTATTGGGGACAAAAGAGTCAATTTTTTTTAGCCAGTATACAGGGTAGCCTATACTGAGAAACGAGGGGGGAGGCACCCTTATTAGGAAGTATGGTGTGTTTATTAGGGACAGCCTAATATGGTAATTAAATTATTAAGACTATTAACATGATTAAAGATCAGACATGTAGGCATGCTCCCAGTCCCAATATAGCACTAGTAGTTGTGAGTTGAGTAGGCCCTGTAGTCGTAGGCTGTAGGGCCAGCGGGCCTATGGCTACACATGATCCGGCGTAGCCCCAGGTTGGCCCCCAGACATGCCAGTTTTGTCTTCTATCATGCCTCATTGTCTGTGGGAGCTAGATTGGACATGAAACTGCACTAGTCTATCATTGGATCAATGAGTCAATTGCTAGTGTTTGCTGGGTTATACGAATCGATGTATTTCTATTAAATTTGCGGTCAACCTGAAATAAAAAAATTGCGGACAACCTGTTTCAGCCTTAGGGTTGTCCGCCGGACAACACTACTTTCAGTCCTTATTTCTAATGCTGTTCATCTAGGCCCTATCTATTTCTATGCTACTCATCATGAGTGCCTTCAGCATTCATGAGAAAGCATCATGGTACTCGGCGGTTCGGTTTCAGCGCGGCGCACAATTTGCGCGCGGCGTACAATTTGCGCGCTGCGCACAATTCGCGTGCGGCGCACAATTAGTGGCGCGCACAGTCTGGGGGTATGCTCCCCCTTGAAATTTTAATCAGAAAACCTCTTTATATGCATTTTGGTGGCTTATTGCAGTAATTTGTATCCACTGTTTGTGCTGGTAAAAAATTAAACACTGATTCTGCATGTAGACTGATATATAAAAACCGAGTGCCAGTTTTACATTTAAAACCCTTGTGATATAGACCACCAATTTTCTCATATGTACACAGCATGAAGTGACGAAGGAAAAATGTTGTGTCTAGGCCTACTTTGTCTAGTTATGCCCCTGTATCAAACTATGATAACAGAGGAATACCATGAGATGGGGGCCTGAGATCTATGGTTCTTGTCTGACAAGACTATTGGATTAAATCACATTGTGAAAAATTAAAAACAATAGACTAGCCTACACTTTTTATTCACAAAAATGAAATCGAAAAAATCTTTAGACCATTAGACACTAGGCATAACGTAATGATTCAAAATTGGTCAATACAAGATCTGTTCAATAGCATGCTGTTTGTTTGTGATTGAGAAATAAATTCATTAGGCCAAGTTAATAGATCAGTGCCACGCCGATGGATTATCATCAGGACTTGCTAAAACCAGAAAACAAGTTGGCTTAAATACAAGAATCTGGTGACATTGGTCCAGCCTTTAATGAACACAAACAAGGTCGGCATCACTTGTTTTGCTTTCTGAGAATATCATAAGTTACAGCCCAACTGATCTCAGCCAGCACGCTTCATTGCCTAAAACAACGCTGTGTTGACGTTGGGTTCGTGTAGACACGGTAGAGGATTGTGACACACCAGGCGTATGCTCTGTTATCGCGGCAGACACGTCAGGTGGAACAACGCGCTTATGTTGAGCCAGCGTTGCAGACGAATTACCAACATTAAGTCAACATTATATCAACGTACTACACTGTGACACACCAGGCGTATGCTCTGTTATCGCGGCAAACACATCAGGTGGAACAACGCGCTTTAATGTTGAGCCAGCGTTGCAGACGATTTACGAACATTAAGTCAACATTATATCAACGTACTACACGTACTATACTGTAACTATCATGTTTGCTGGGCGAATGCAGCCAGCTACACGCTGATAGACCCGCCAACAGTGCCTGACCACGTGACATCATAGTCAATGTAATGCTGTAAGATCTAACGTTGATCTGTATCGCTGGACATCGCAACACGATGCCAATGTTGTACGGAATTTCCTGAAGCGTCACGGCACTTACTGAAGCATCACGGCACTTACTGAAGCGTCAGGGCAAAAAATTAAAGTGTCATGGTGCCGTGCCGCTTGGACGCTTTGGGGGAAACCCTGTGTTTATACAGCGCCATGCCATTGCCATGTCACATTCACCCCACCCATGCATGTCACAGGGATGATAATAGCAGAGACTAAAAAAAAATTGGAAATACGGGATCTGTGGAATTTTATCATCCCCTAGTGATGAACTGAAAAAAAAAAAAAAAAATCCACAGAATTTAATTATCCCTGGGGACACTGTGACTGATTAAACCTTTAGCAGAACACTTATATGTACAATAAATACATTGGTGGTATTCACACTTATAACATACACAGGTCTGATGATGTTGTGTACGTTTGTTTCCGATTTATTGTCATTTTAATCCACCGGTGGGTAGGTGGAATTTTTTTTTTGTCACTTCAACCAATCGGTAAGATTTTTAAAAAATTTTATTGGCACCAAATTCACTTGCATGCATATCTTATCTGTACATTACTTAACAATTTTTTGTTTTCTGGACGCTTTTTGAACCCCCTCTCCTCTCCGTAAAGTTTTTTAGAGTTACTATGATTACAGCCGGTAACTCATCCCTTAACTTATGGATTTCCTGAAAATACATTTTTTTATGGAAATCCATAAAATAAATTTGGGTTGCAATCGGAAACGAACATTGTTTTTCTTTAGGCCTAATGTTTATCATCAACGATGGTGACATACATTAATTGATATGGGTACTGTTCTGCATGTATCCTAAAGGGGGGTAATGGAAATGCATAAACTGGGTACCCATGGCGCATGATTGGTGATAGGTGGTGCAGGGAATATTTTGTTTCAAGATTATTGATTAGAGATTTTCTTCAAGCTTTTACTGACATTGCAGCCCTAGGCCAAAAAAAAAAATATATGTTTGTTTCCAATTTGTGTCATTTTAACCAGTGGGTAGTTGGGAAATTTATTTTATATTTTATTTTTTGTCACTTCAACCGATCGGTGGGTAAGAATTATTTTTTATTTTATTTGGCGCCAAATTCACTTCCATGCAAGTCTTATCTGTACATTACCTAACGATTTTTTTTTTTTTTGACGCTTTTTGACCCCCCTCTCCTTTTCGTAATTTTTTTTATTTACTTTGACTACAGCCAGTCATCCCTTAAATTATGGATTTCCTAATCCATAAAATAAATTTGGGTCGCACATGTTATGATAGGGTCGGTCGGAAATCGGAAACAAACAAAACTTTTTTTAGGCCTTATTATTAATGTATAAATATTTCTCTAAACAAATTTAAATTTTACTAAATAGTGAATGGGCAGAATTGCATAGCTTTTCGCTATGTGATACTGAACAAAATATTCTTTGTGGTGACAGCCCCCCCCTCCTTGTGCATTCAAAAAAATCGGGTGTTATGGAACTAAGACTAATTTTTTAAGTGCCTATTAAAACTAGGCATTTTCAGCTGGCAAGGGCGGGGGCCTAGGGTAGTGGTTAGCACCGCTGCCCTTCACGCCAGAGTTCGGGGTTCGGTTCCCGGTCTCGGCGGTTGAAAGAAATAAAAATGTTTCTTCCGCATCCACGTGTGAAAGTCAGTATTGCGGGGAGCCTCCGTGACCGAGAGGTAGCGTGCTCGGCCTCAGACCGCCAGGGCTCGAATTGCGAATCCTGTGTCTTGAGGACAGTGTCATCTCAATCATCTCACCATCCTCAGGAGGTTCTCCTGGCCCAGTTTAGCCTATATGTGCACAAAGGTGGCCTAAAGCCCGATTCACTTCATTTTTTTTCAGCTGGCAAAATGTAGCATGTGTTCAAATAAATATTCTTTTCACAACACTAAAAATTGTAGTAAAATAGACTGGTACTGTAGAAGTGTATTAAATGCGGTTGAAATCATAGTGACTCCTGCAGAATCTCAGGGGTTGGCATCTCTGCCCTCATGAACCTGTCTGTAACTGGTGGTACATGTCAAGACACATTAACTATATTGGGAATAATTGTAGTTCAGCATCATATAAAATTTTGTACACCAGTAATTATTTTCCCCAAATGGCATTATTTCGAGCCATGTCATATTCAGAGCCATTGGAAATAGTGAGATAGTGAGTGAAAATAGAGATATCTCCGCGGAAAAAAACAGCCTTTGGGTCACTGCATTATTGCACGATCAACACAATAAATAAGATGTTTGTATTCCCATCAATATACGAAAGTGATATATAGCTCTCTGTTACCTGCTGACATATATTCTTGTACTGGTAAAGGCCCTCCTTTGCTAAATGGCTTTTCTTCAGCTCCACGCAGAGGATGAGGTACTCTTCCATGATTGGCTCATGGATCTTCTGCCATGTCCGATGTTTTTTACTTTTGATAACATCATACAATGCATCAAGAGCTCTATCTTTCTTGCCTACAGCAATCAACTCTGAAAACAAAAAACATACCAGACTGATGATACTCTCTTGCATATTATTATGTCTATATTGATACAGTAGGAATAATGCAGTTTTTAAAACTTTTTTCACTGGACATCATCATCATCATTTTAAACTTGTTGTAGGCTATCAGCCTTGAAGAATTCTAGAGCTGTAAAAAGGTCATATGTGCAGCATGATAAAAAATTGCTGTCCACGCACATAGATGTTACATATATTTAACTAGAAGAGTCTAGTTCTTTTGTAAAAAAAACTAGATATGTCTCCCCTCCAGCAGCGTAACCATAAAGGTTTATAGCTATTAGATGTTGTGTCAATGGCTTTTGTAATTAATGTTACTAAATAGCTCCTCTGGACAGTAGACAGGTAGAGACTATGTATTTTGATGTGGTGGTACCTGTTTTTTATCTACAGCATATTCCCCCGCAAGGTTCGCTACTCCTGAGACCTAGCTATGTCAAGACCTGCTGCCGGGAAGATGATCTACAGTAACTAAATCATCTTTAGGCTCAATCAGTTGGACAACAGTTTTATTATCTTCACACCCGGTCAGGCGGTGATGTGGCCTGTCGAAACTCCCAGCAAACACGAGACGTTGATCCAAGAATGGTCCAATTCCGACACCTACTCAAATGTCTGATAAATGCTGGACCACATGCAGCGTGGCGTCAAACACGACACTGTATTACCCAATACTGGGCTAATGTTGGCTCAGCGTCGTAGACGGTGGGCCAACAATAGCCCAACATCGGGTCAATGTCTCGTGTTTGACCGCCTGCATGATAGACAGAGAGAACAGAACGTACAGACAAAAAACTGATGTGAAATAATAATGAGCGATGAGAAGTAAACCTATATGTCTCCCCATCTGTGTACAGAGGGGAGACATAATTAAAAAGTATGTGCAGTCAAGTATAGTGATGCAAATCGTTTGAAGTACTAATAGTCATACATGTACATCGATAAAATATATTAACTTGTTCATTCCTTGTAAAATAATTATTTAAAGAAAATGTTTCATGAGTTGCAAGACTGCAGAACGTTTTATTTTCTTCATAAAAAACATCATCATTTTTCTGTGGGGAAAAGGTCTCGGGAGATTGGTATTAAATATATCTCTCTCGTGTCAAAAGTTTCTGGTAGCCACAAGTAGAATAGTCTAACACGCTACATGACATGCAGGCCTACTATCAGGACTATATGTCTACACATGCTAGACCAATAGCGGGGCCATTCTCAAGCTTGCCGTCGACATTTCGGTTATTAAACCTACTTATATTGATAAATTTTATTAATATAATGCAACCGGTGGACTATGGTTACTTACACAATAGTATATAGGCCCCCTATATAGTTAATTGGGCCTCTATTAGCGTTTTTAGGGCCGGTTTCGGCCGGTATCACTCGGCTTGTGAAAAAGACCCACCCCTCTCGGCCAGTAGGCCTAGTCGAATCCTTTACCTTTGTTGGTCAGATTTAGACTTATAAGTTATATATATATCATATGCAGGGCTCGGAAGAAGGCCTTTCCTCCAGTCAGATAAAAAATGTTCAGGAATGGTAAAATTTGTCAGTACTTAGCCATCCCGATAAACTAGCAAATTTAAGGCCATCCTAGGACAAACCGTCAACGCCATTTCTAGGAATGAAAATTTTTACTCACTGACTCAGGAATGGCAGTTTCCTTCACTTGCCAGTGAAGGCAGTGGATTGGCATGCCACCAACGTTTAATTCTTTCTATAGTCTGTCCGATGGTGGAGGATGGTCCAAAATGAAAGTTAGCTTTTTGGTATCCGTTCAGTCAATTCTCAAGCGAAATTTTGCAACCATTATTATTTGATCATTTGGCAACAACCCTATAAATTTCGCGAAATTCCATTTAGTATTTCAAAAGTTAGACCATTTGACATGTAACGCAATTCTAGGAATAAACCGGGATGACGTTAATTGGTTTATACATGTTTATAGAGGAGCGTCATAAACAGACATTTACTATATGTCAAATGGTCTAACTTTTGAACTATCAAATATTTTTTTACGAAATTTTCAGGATCGATGCCAAATGACTGGAAAAAAGGGTTTATAAAATTTAATATTGCTTGAGAATTGACTGACTGGATACCGAAAAGCTAACTTTCATTTTAGACTATCCTCCACCGTCGGACAGACTAGTATAGGCAGTGGCTGATCGTATGTGATTCTTTATAATGTAACTCTATGGGCAGCCTCGTTTACGAAATGACGGGCTCCCATTGAGTGATTGACTCCCATTATAATTTTGCCGTACGAATAGCCACTCCGTTAATTCTACCCCTGATATGCATGCCATGTACAGTCATATGGCCTACATATATTGATCGGCTTGCTCCAGGATATTTCTATAGCCACCTGTGGAGGCCTGCCAAGCATCATTGTATGGCCAGGCAGGGCGATAAAACGTGAAAATGAACTGGAGTTCAAGAATGAATGATTATGACTCGACATGAGCAGCGCCGCAGTTGATTTCATTTTTAGTTTTCACTAGGCCTACAGAAATCATTGTCATCTTCAGACATCACTGATACAGTGACTGATGGCGTTACCTTTCGCCCTCTTCAGGGCATTCTCGGGTCTTTGAAAAAATGTCGGCATTTTGGCTGGTGATTTGTGATCAGTTTTAGAGTTTTAAGGCGTTTTTAGCCCAAAAGACGGATCACATATGTTCAGCAATCCACCATCTTTTCCTCTCTGAAACGAAGAAAATGGCGCACGCATGCTGCACACATGACATGTGACACAAGTACGATTGTTGATGCGAGGCACTATTCACCACCCTCAAACGCAAACATGAGACGCACGTTGACCAAACGTTGGTTTACTGCTGGCTCACAGTCTACGACGTTGGCTTAGCAGTAAACTAATGTTGAGTCAACGTTTCATGTTTTCTGGACATTGCGTTCACAGGCCTCAGTTGAGTTGGCTAGCTATTGTACCGGGAGGCTCGGCCGTAGGCTGATCCCGTTGCGGGGGAGGGGGGGGGGGCGTAATTTTCTGATGTGGACCTGTTGGCGAGCGCAGCGAGCCGTAACAACAGCTGGGGGTTTGGGGGGGCGCTGTAAGTTGGGGGGCGCTGGAAGCCCCCCCTAGGAAATTTTGTTTGTTTGTGATTTCTGAGAGCACCTGACATGAATTCTGGAGACATAATGGATTTGTTCATACACATGATATTTTTAGCCTGACAAAAAATTACTTTTGAAAATTAGTATCCAGGTAAACCAAATATTAGGCCTACTAAAAGCATTCAAGTCGACAAAGGGCTATTCAAACAAAATCATTAGGAGCCTGTAGGCCCTATCTATTTTTTTAATTATATAATTCCAAACATTAATAGGGTAGGCCTCTTTGATTATTAGTTTAATTGAGGCAAAATTCAATGACATTATTGTACTGACAAGCACATAATCAAGTAGGCCCTACATAATACATGCATATCTTGCATCCATAATATACACTTTAAATTGACGAAAAAAAACCCATCACTACATAATAAGGAATGCAGGATTATCGTATAATTCACATTTAGTTCTGTGAAGTAATTTGAGTAATATGCTCTCGTTCCAGTAAACTACTTCACTATGAATATGATATATGGTCAGAAATTAATACAAACAATTAGGCCTATTTGCTGAAAAAACTACATATATGTGTAGGCTAACAGTATCAGCGTATTAATAAGACTCATCAATATAATGTTTATTTTAAAAGTGAATCTAGCTCAAGAAGACGTGTATGGAGCTTTGGATACAGATCAACAATCTCGTCCAAAGCAAATTGTGTTTCATAATTAAATCTACCCCTTCATCCTAGGATCTACCCCCTTTTCGTGATTATATGAAGTGTCTTCTGATCCCAGGATCTACCCTTCCGTTCCAGAATATACTCCCTTTTAAACATCTAGGCCTATACGAGGCCCTCCCAGAATCTACCCTCCCTCTCAGAATATACCCCGTTTTAAACATCTATAAGTGACCCTCCCAGATTGTACCCTTCCCTCCCAGAATATACACCCCCCTTTTAAACATTTTAGATCTATATGCGACCCTCCCAGAATCTACCCCTCCCTCCCAGAATATACCCGCCTTTTATATAAAGCGACACTCCTAGAATCTACCCATACCCCTCTTTTCACAACTATGTGCAACACACCATGATCTACCCCTCCCTCCCAGAATAGATACCCCCTTCAAACATCTATGCCACCCTCCCAGAATCTACACCTCGTTCTCTGAATATTCCCCCACCCTTTAAACAGATATGCGACCCTCCCAGAATCTACCCCTTCCTCCCAGAATAGATACCCCTTTTTTGGTAACTATATGCGACATTCACATGATCTACCAATTCCTTCCAGAATATACCCCCCTTTTCTACAACTATAGACCTATGTGACGCTACCAGAATCTATCCTGCCCTCCCAGAATCTACCTCTTCCTCCCAGAGTAGGATACCCCCCATTTTTGACAACTACATGCGACACTTCCATAATCCACCCCTCCCTTCCAGAATATATCCCCTGTTATATTAAGTGCGGCTCTCAGAATCTACCCCATCTTTCCAGAATATACCCCCCTTTTCTACAACTATATGCGATGCTCCCATAATCTACCCCATCCTCCCAGAATATACCCCCCCCCTCCTTTAGAAATGCGACCCTCCCAGAATCTACCCATCCTTCCAGAATCTACCCCCTTTCTTCACCACTATATGCGACACTCCCATAATCGACCCCTCCCTCCCTTAAACATCCTTATGCGACACTCTCAGAATCCACCTTTGACCCAAAACACCCTCTTTTAAACATCTACATGCGACCCTCCCAGAATTCACCCCTCACTCCCAGAATATAGCCTCCTTTAAACATCCATATGCGATGGTGGGACACTCCGGAATACAAACCTTCCTGGTCAAAAATATACTCCCCTTTCTAACATCTATACGCGAGCCTCTCGGAATCTACTCCTCCCTCCAAGAATATACCCCCAGCCTTTTTATACAATGTGATTCTCACATAATCTACCCCTCTGTCCTGCCTGAATAAGTGTGCATGTTCCAGAAGGCGCATATAGGGCCTATAAATCATCCCTGGGGACTCAATGTGTTCAGTGTATTAGGACTGTGACAGTGCCGCCCACGAGGGGTTGCAGTATCAGTGGCGGATCTAGGATGTGAAGAAAAGAGAGGGCGCGCTGGGTTTTGGGGGCTTGCCCCCAAGATTTTTGGGGTACATTCTAGCCAATTTGGGGGACTTTTTAAAGAATGTGGCAAAAATAGGGGGCTGCTGCCACTGAGTATCCTTGATTTTACCAATCTATGGGCGGACCGTGGACTTGAGGTGGGTCTGGCGAACCTTCTATGTCCCAGCGGGGAGGGGGGGGGGGGGGGGCTACATGCAGTCACTGTAGTAGTCTGGGAGCTAGCAGAGATTTGTAGGCCTATCATACTCGCCGTCAAATTAACCAGGATCGCATGATTTTCAGCGATTTCTCCGTTAATTCTAAACCGATTTTCTTGAAATTTCGCAAAGGCCATTTCCTATTCGAATCCTAACAGCGGTAAAAAATTCGCAAAATTATATTAAATATTTCAAAAGTTAGACCATTTGACATGAAATAAAATTCTAGAATTAGTTTAATGGGTTTATATATAGTCGTAATTTCAATTTATTTACATGTCAAATGGTCTAACTTTTGAAATACGATATATAATTTTACGGAATTTTTAGGGATATTAGGATTCTGTTGATTGTTACCAAATTTCATGAAAATCGGTTGACAATTGACCGGGAAATCAACGAAAAAAATACGATCCTGGTTGATCATTATTAATGTGACTTTGGTATAGGCCTACATCTCGAGTAGGCCTACAAAAGGTTTGATAGTTTAATTAAGTGACGCAATGGGTGCAAAGCCATTAAGACCGTCCTAAAGGGGGCGCTAATGTTAATCGCAATTTGAGTACATCAATGAAATTTCGGAAAAATATATGTTTTCTTGATGAACGATAAGAAATTCTTAGGGGCCTAAGTGTCGAATTTGGCGCAAAAATCCATCCAAGAATGTCCTAAAGAGTTAGTTAGTTTGTATCAGGCAAAATTCAGAATGGCCGCCATGAAATCACTGAAGTTAGCATGTATTTGTCAATAATTGAGATAAAAACGAGATTATTTCACCAAACCACATGTTTTCGGTATCAAGGGATGCGATAGTCACACGATGCCTCCACACGACATCATTAGGCCCTACATGTACATGTATCATACAAAAATTCAAAATGGCCGCCATAACATCATCACTAAAGTGATCATATATCGTCCTCAATAGGCCAATCAGACAGTAGCTTGATTTGTTGTTATCAGGGAATACATGCAATGGCACCGTTTCTATAACTTTAGGCCTACTCGCTTTAGAAATTAGGATCGTGCCCGAAACACTACATCAGATATAAAAAGGATTACCGGTATGCTGAATGTTATCTTCTATCCCCCCAAAACACGCAAAAGCATGAATTAGACGGTGGCCCTGGTGTGGTGGTGAATGTTGTTCGACTGTCACATCGATCAAACAATATAATAGGCCTGTCCCCCGCTCTGGTATGGTTATTTAAAAATGTTTCCCCCTCAGAACCTCAAGAATTCAAATCCTATGTGAATGAAAAGTAGCATGCTCGCTTTCAAACTGCCAGGCCGCGAATTTTAAATCGTGGGCCTGGACGGCAGTGCCATATCAGGTTTATCTCACTATCGGCTGATGGTGCTAAGTTCACAGCTTGAGGTTTTTTTGTAATCTGACCTCGAAGTACACTACCGTCGGGCAGGAAAGTGATCAAAATTTGGCATGACGATATGACTGATACGATAAATAAAGATATGTATTTATCTTCAGTGTCTACTAATTGCTCTCAATAACCAATAATCGATAGGCTTATAGCCAGCCTTTGATTAAGTATCTCAGTAAACACAAAACATCGGTTCAATGTTGGGCCAGCGCTGTAGAAGTTGGACCAACATTGCACCAATGTTGGGTTATTGTCCCTTTGTTTGCTGGGTTAGTAACCAGATTGTTTCATTCAATATATCGATCTTGTAAGCAAGAAACACATATTAAATGCTGGTTTAATATTGGCACAGAGTCGCAGACGATGGCCCAGCATTAAAACAACACTTGGTCAACGTCTTCTTAATGTTGGGTAAACATTTCCTGACAATGGAGACAGTATATGTCCACATGTATGTAATTCCATATGTCCAGAATAATATAATTTATTGTAGAAATGGACAAAAGGTACAGATAGCTGGGATGTCTTCACAACATGAGACTAAAGCTTCAGTTTTAAGTAATTTTATAGTGACGATTTCTATTTGAATTCTTCACAGGACTCTTAAACTTGGTCACTATGGCCACCTGGTGAATGCTCCCTGATCTAATGATAAGGATGTGAGATTGACGTCATCATAAAACTGTCTCTTTAAAAAAAAAAATTCTTGGTAACACATCTGGAAGAAAAATGTTCATTTACTCAATCAAAAACAGTTTAAAATTGTCATTTACAACTTCAAATTACTTTACTTATTTGTTTAACAGTGTCTATTTTGATCTATACATACAACGGTCTGATTGGACTTGTAATTTTATGTTTTTAGTCTAGTTTAACATTTATAAATAACTTGAGTTCCCCTGTTTTGGCATCGTGATAATTCAGTCCCATATAATCGCCTATTGCCGGTGCCGACACCGTCGAAAGATGACCAATGTCTGTTCTAATTTTAGGGCATCCATTCGTTTCCCATTTGGATCTATATTTAAAAGGATTAAATTTGTCACCTAACCTAAAACATCAGTCAAGGGGTGGACATAAAATTATTGGGATTGCGAGGTTCTCATCTGTCGGATTTATTTGAATGTATCCCTGATGTTTTGGATTTGAATCCTGATGCTATTTATTGATATTGGTACCAATGATTTATGTGATTATCAGGTCCTACTTTCAGATTTTGTTCATTCTGATTTAGATTTTGTCTGTTTTTCATAGAGAAGGCATAAAATACATATTTTTGTGGTCAAATTTTACAACGTGTTATACCAGTCCCTAGTCTGTTATATTCTTCGTCAGGCCAAAAATTGTTTTACCATTTAGTTTTCTGCGTCAAAAATCATTAGAAACAATGCGCGGCTACAGGTACGCCTGATGGGACGTTTCCCATTCACATATTGGAGGCATAAAGGTCTCTGGAATTCCGCTTCTCATCACCTTTTTGGTTATGGGATACATTTAAACAAGGATGGTATGGCTCGCTATGTCCGAAGCCTCAGAGGGGCAGATCATCTGGCCCTGCAAAAATTGCATAATGAATAGCAGGACATATCTGCATATATGGAGCCTACTTGACACTCATAATTAAACTTAGAATTTTTGTTTTTGGAAGTGCATAATTTATCTGTTATGATTAAATTATTTCGGTCGTCGTTCAGTGATTTTTTATAGACTTTTGTGGACACAATGCTGTGATCTCAAATTTTTGAGCCATGCGTGAACATTGGTGTTATGGCCTCTGGTTTTGAGCCACGTTTTGAAACTTTATTTCTATACTAATAATAATTTGTTTTGCGTTGACATGGTGGTCTCGGTTGTTTTAGCCACGCATAGACAAATTATGTTGTGGTCTCAGGTTTTTGCGCAATGCTATGAAAATCTTCAATTATATACTATTATTAATTTGTGACTTGCACTGACATGGTGCTGTGGTCTCGGGTGTTTGTGCGACGCGTAGACAATGATGCTGTGGTCTCGGCTTTCTGAGCCACGCTTTGAAATTTAATTTCTATACCTTTATTAATTTGTGACTTGCGTTAACATGGTGCTGTGGTCTCAGGTGTTCGAGCCACGTGAAGACAAAATGGTGCTGTGGTCTCAGGTTTTTGAGCCATGCTTTGAAATTTAATTTCTATACCATTATCAATTTGTGACTTGGGTTGACATGGTGCTGTTATCTCGGGTGCTGAGCCACGCAAAGACAAATGGTGCTGTGGTCTCGGGTTTTTTGAGCCATGCTTTGAAATCTTGAATTACATACTATTATTAATTGTGACTTGTGTAGATTAATGGTGCTGTGGTTTCGGATCTCAGATGGCTTTTGTGACCAAGGAAGTCATGAAACAACTTGTGCCGCAACCAGTTATAGCCCCTACTGCTATAAATGTTTAGGTAAAAAACACACCTGACGAGCCCTCTAACATTGATTCACGGTTGACAGCCTTTCATATGTTTGTTGAAATTTGTCATATACCCAACCACATCAGGTTCCTACGATGAAATATGCAGAGGTAGTTAGAGATTTAGATGCAAATTTTTCACTATCAACCGCTTGGCGCTCTTATGACACCAATTTTAGGCTACAAAAAGCAGCTGATCCTACTATTCCTTGGGATTATTTTAATATGGAGCTTTGGGTTTGGGCTTTGTCAACTGAAGAGTGTTGGTTTCACGCCATATCATTTCGTTTCTCGCTCTCCTTCTCCTTTCCAATTTGCTTCCCAGTCGCGTATGACCTTTCTTGCATGCGTCCCCTCCGGTGAACCCTGACAGCGGGGCCAGCGTTTGGACCAATCCGAGGGCTATTGCTGGGCCTATAACAGACAGGGTTTCTGTCATCGCAGAGGCTGCAGATTCCTACATCAATGCTCCTCTTGCTCTGGTAGTCATAACGGTATGTCCTGTCAACGATTCAAGTTTTCCTACCCCGGCCAAAAAAACGAGATTTACCAACACTTGGATGGATATATTTCAGCTCCGCGCTCTCGCTTACGTGAGGGGTTTACATATGGTTTTCATTTTCGCTGCCAAGATGTTGATTTGGACGCAAATATTGCACATTTTGGGGAAAATCACTCATCTGCTGAACGTAATCCAGTCGCTTTCTTTAAAAAAATAGACGAGGAAATTACCTCACGATGATTAATGGGACCATTTTTAAACCTCCTTTTCACCTTCCTCCCTTGGGTCTTGTGCCCCAAAAAAGACGGTACTTTCCGGCTAGTACACAATTTGTCTTCCCCGGGTGGGATAATGCCATTGACCTGATTTTAGATTTAGGTGTTGATGTAGTTATGTAGATGTAGTTATCTCGTCAAGTCAGACATTTGTTCTTCTTTCAGACTAATCCCTGTACATCCAGATAATTATCACCTGCTTGGTTTTACATGGCAAGGGAAGTTTTATTATGGCAGGTCGCTCTCTATGGGGGGATCTAGTAGTTGTCTACTTTAGTTCTGCTTTTCATTGGGTTTTGGAACACAATTTTCATATCCATCTCTGTCATGTTTCAGATGATTTTTTATTCATATTACCATCTGTATCAGAAAATCCACTTGCAATGTCTGTGTTTGAAATGTGGGATCCCTTTTTATCCTGACAAGACCCAAGGTCCGCCCACCACTTGAGATTTTGTGGGCATTACTCTTCGACTCTATCAAATGTGATAAATTGACCAATTTGCGATTTGTTATTGATAAATTGCTGGGCAGAAACAAAGCTATATTCAAATAAATTCAGTCATCGATAGGCTTTCTTAATTTTGCTTGTAAAGTGGTTGCCCCAGGATGTGATTTCCTCAGGCCACTTATCGATGAAACATGCGGGTTACGAAAAAGTCATCACCGCCATCGGATCACAGCAGAAGCAAAATTAGATTTTTAACCTGGAAAGAATTTCTCATTGAGTATGACCATAATGATGTTATAGTACCTCATATAGGGAGGCATTGTCCAGAAGATATTGATTGGAAATCTGTTTACAAAAGAGCATATGAGATACCCTGCAATACAAAACTGCAAACTCCAATATAAATTATTGAATGATATATTAATTAATAATTATTGGCTTTTAAAATGGGGTTGAAGAGATGATGATATTTGTACATTTTGCAATGAAGAGAATGTATGTTCACCCAACATCTCTGGCAGAAGGTTTATAAATTTATTTTTAAAACAAAAGAGCCAGTGAAATTGTCTGTATATCTAGGAGTTGACGATGTTAAGGGATGCTTGATTATTTTTTAATGTAAAAAATATATTTATCTATCACAATTAAAATGTACAATACCCACCTACGACAGATTTATTAGATATTTAGATGCAGTTAAGCATATGAAATTCCTTAAAGAAAAATAAGGTGGATGCTTGGTTTGAAATGTGGAGTGATGTATGAGTCGTAGGTTTTGCTTCATATTTATTGTTATCTGTTGATATGAATTGTCATAATGAAATGCAACGTTGTGTAGGCCCCTATTTTACTGTTGTGCTAAACCCGGCGTTGGCTTGATGTTGGCTCACCGCCATCACCCGGCCAACGCGATGCATCGAGGCGTTGTTGTGTTGATGTTGGGCCACCGTCTACCACGCTGGCACAGCACTGGGTCGGCGGTGGTTTGATGCATCATGTTCGTTTGGCTGGAAGCCTGGTCATTCTACTGTCGGCAGGCACGTGACAAATGGGCCGGTGCTGCTTCGAGGTTGAGCCGCCGACGACGGCGGGGCACCAGCTTCGGATCAACATTGGCTCGGAGTCTCGTGTGCGCAGATGTGTCTGTTGTTTCCTGTGGCTTTTTATTCATGTTAATATATCCGTAATCAGCATGTACAATCGGCACCATCATCATGTGCTGTATCTGTGTCATGTTTTCGCGGAAATAAAAAAATGTTGAAAAAAAAAGGATTTCTCATACACTTCAATGATGTTTCTTCGCTGATTAAGAAGCCTTGGTCTGACTCAGAGTCACTTTCCATGTACATCGATGCCACTGATGTATTTCGGGAAATAGCTGGACCTATGGAACGTGACCTGCCACTTGGAAAAATTTAACATCGCGGTGCGAGAATTTTTTCCTATTGTTCTGGCAGTACATTTATGGGAAATACATTTAACGATATGAATGGACCTTTTATCTGTGACAATTTACCTGTAGTTAAAACTCTTAAAAAACAACATCACGTGACCCTGTTCTTATGAGGCTGTTGCGCCAGCTTGTAGTTTCTGCTATGTGCAACAATGTCATGTTCTCAGCTCAGCATATTATTACCAATACCACCACACCTGTGACCTGATGCCTCTGGTCTGACCTCTACCCTGACTCATATTCTGTCAAATTTGCTTGCTAAGTCATCAGTCAACACCTACCGTAAAGCGCTCTCTCTACTTTCAAAATTTTCAACAATTAATTTTCCTTCCAAATTATATCTTCAAACTTCATCCGCCTTGTTTGCAAATTTTATTGGATATCTTTATACTCAAAATGTAGCCCATCTACCATACTATACTCACTTACACCTCTGCTATCAGTTTCATCAATAAAATACAAGGTTTTCCAGATGCAGGCAATCCTTTATTGTCAAAAAAACAATTGTTCGGGATTCGACGTGAAAAATCTTGCCCTGATGCACGATTCAATTTTACACACACGTCTGCATCATGTACATTTAGCGGTTCATTTATCATTCGATAACTTGCTGTACAAAGCCATATTTTAAATAGCTTTTCACGGACTCTTTCGAATGGGGGAGTTTATTCTCCGCAATAATGATTATTTTCACAAAGTCATACAGTTGGCTGATGTTAGCTTCTGCCGGAAAGAAATCAAAATTTTGTCATGTACAATCAAATTGAATTACTGGAAGGGGAATATAACAAAAAGATTAACTTTTATATTATTGAAATTTCGGTTATTCTACCATATAATATTTGCCCTGTTGGTAATGTAGTTGATGTTCTATCAGTTCGTGGTTCTGTACCTGGTCCCCTGTTTTGCAAGGCTGATTGGTCGCCTTGTTTTAGACATGAATTATCTAAGGTTTTGAATAATACACTTAGGTTTTCGGCCTTTGATATTTTTCGTTTTAAAGGACATAGTTTTTAAATTGGTGCAACTACTTCTGCGGCCACCGCCGACAGTTCTGCTGTATAAATTCAGACTATTAGAAAATTGAAATCTTCGGCATATAAGAAATTCATTCGTATAATTCCACATTTCCAGCTCCTTTGTCATCTTGCGATAATTTTATTTTTCCGCCTTGAACATGTACTTACTTTTTTTATTGGGCAGATAGTACTTGTCACATTGTAATAATCATTCTTCTTGAGAGTATACACTTGTCATGTTTTCACTGGTCAGTTCACAGCTCAGCTGGGGCTGCCTCGTAGATCATATTTATTTTCACATGAACCGAAAGTTTTATGTTCTAATATCATAGTTATAATGTTACTAGTATTATTACGCTGTGGCGATATAGAATTAAACCCGGGTCCTGAAGTGTCGAGCCTTTTACTTTGGAGCTCCAATGTACGTGGTTTAAACTCATTAATGATCGATTGTATTTTAGCAAATGTTGCAAGTAAATTTGATCTTCTATTTATTTGTGACAAATTTCGAAACCTGACCAGCACAGTCGATTTAAATATCCCTGGTTATTTACCAATAATTAGAAAAGATAGAGCAGGCCCTGGGGGAGGAATAGCTTTATATGTAGCAAATGCTTGTGCTGTCAAGCGACTAATACATTTTGAGCTTCCCGACCTTGAATCATTCTCGGTTGAAGTCAAAACTCACTTCTGTTCTTGCTGTCTGTGTCTGTTATCGGCCACCAAAAAAAATATACAATTTTGGGAAGACTTGCAGGAATCCATAGATAATGTAAAACAGGCTGGCTATGAAACAATAATTGTTTCACAGATACTGACATTGATAATTGCACTTCTAAATGGACAGAAACTTTTTTAAATCTTGCGCGTACGTTTATTCCTAACAAAATACTTTCAATTAGACCGTGGGATAACCCTTGGTATACCACAGAACTCTGCCGTCTATGCAGAAGGCGCCATCGCCTTTACAGAAAGGCAAAGCGTACTGCTGCGTTCACTGCATGGGAACTATACCGCCAGGCCAGAGACTTATATGTGAAAGAAATTAAACAGGCAAAACTAAACTTTGAACAGCGTCAAATTGACAAAATAAACAACTTTGCACCTGGTTCTTCAAGATCATGGTGGCAAACTGTTAAAGTATTTTTTTAAGTAAAAGTAAACGTTCTTCCATCCCATCAGTTCAACTGCCCAACGGTAATGTTACAAACTACTCTCTTCTCAAAGCTACGATGTTTATTAATTTTTTTAAAAGTAATTCTAATCTAGACACAGCTAACGCCACTCTCCCTCCAATACATTACGATGCAGAATCTCGATTAAACAGCATTAAATGCTGTGAGCAAGAAATTAGTGATATTTTAAAATCTCTTGACCCTAACAAAGTCAGTGGGGCAGACGGGATAAGCCCCAGAATGTTAAAATATACTCCTTCCTCTATCTACCCTTCTCTCACACGCCTTTTTAATATTTCTCTAGATCAAAAAATATATCCGTCCACTTGGAAGAACGCAAACGTAACTCCTCTTCATAAAAAAGGTGACGCTTCCCTACTTAACAACTTCCGACCAATATAAATTCTTAGCGCAGTAAGCAAAGTTATGGCTATTTTCAAACACACTTTTAATTTTATCAGAGATAATAATTTATTACATACTTTACAGTCCGGTTTTATGTCTGGTCATAGTATCACCCATCAGCTCGTCCACCTATACCATGTTTTCTCTGAAGCTTAAGACAATAAAAAAAGGAAGATTAGTATTCGGTGATATTTCAAAGCTTTTGATCGAGTGTGGCATGCTGGTGTTATACATAAACTGTTATACATAAAATACGTAAACAGAGGGAGGTACTTGACTAGTTTACATCACCTCACGGCGGCTTGCAAGCCGGCGTACCCCAAGGGTCGGTTCTAGGTCCTCTGCTATTTTTAATTTTTTTTAATGACACCAAATATAGTTTAGAGTCAACTCTGAGTTTATATGCTGTAAATTTTCAAACAATATTCATACCTGTAACTTACCGTTAAACAGAGATTTGTGTCGCATTGACTCCTGGTCTAAGCAATGGCAGATTATGTTCAGTGCAGAAAAAACTGGTTCTCTCTTTAAGGCGAAGTTCCGACCCCCAAAATCCTCTAGCAATCTCTGGTAGCCACCTGAGTCCGTCTCCACACACAAACATCTCGGTGTCACTTTTAGCAGCGATTTAAAATGGACTACTCATGTAAATGATAGATGTATTCGCGCTGAACAAAGGACATACAATATGTACTCATTATCTTTAAAATTAAATAGAAAACCTCATAGACTTTATACTTCGGTTCCATCAGACCTATCCTAGAATACGCCGATGTACTTTCAACAAATTTACCTGAAAGACAATCTCTTAAAATTGAAAAAGTTTAAGAACGGGCAGGTGAAATTGTATCTTGTGCTAATAAAGGTACATCATATGATGCAATAATTTCGGAATTAGGGTGGGAACTATTAAATGTTCGACGTAAACGCAGACAATTACTTTCTTCCGCTATGTTCATAATCTTACAGATTCAGATTTATTTATTTGATCAAAGAGAGTAAGTACATAGTAATATATAAGCAGTGGTATATCATGTGTAGATCAGGAGACCTCCACTAAGACCAAGCAATGGTCGCTATCGTGGAGGCCACCTACATTAGATTACATTTATTTTACAGGTTTATTAGGTATTTTAAATACATATCAATGAAGGTGATGTTAACTCCCTGGTTGTCACCTCAGTACTAAGATAGCTTGAAGACCAAGGCAACAGACAGGGAGCTATCATCAGACAATATAAACAATATTGTGAATAGAAAAACTATTACATAATAGAGTATCATGACAGTTTATTATAATAAAATGACTAATACAGTTAAGAATTCAGTTGCAATAAATACTAGTACTTAACAGGTAAATTAGACCCTTCAAAAATTAACACTCAGACTGTAAGGTATAGGCAATATGATAATTAAAAAGTCGGAAGATTTTTTGTAATACACAAACATATATTATTGAATTGTGCTACAAACATAGCACCGAGGAATATGACAAATACTGTCGTAGCTGTTTAATATTGATGATTTTGCATAAGTGATGACACCTTGCAAGCTGTGAGTAAAAACTTTTCCTTTATATTTGTTGGGCAGTTATTGATTGCCTCGGTATATACTATAATAAGCACTGTCTAACAAATTCATGTTTTATACATTTTTATAGATCTTGATTCCTTGTATTATAATTATGTTCATTTGTTCTAAACCGGAGATTCAGAAAGAATGTGGGCAAAGTGTGTTTTAAGTATTTGTAGTATAATTTTAATTGTTGTATTTTAAAAATAAAAATAAAGTTTTTAAATAGTGGATCTGTATGGGCAAACATTTTGTTTTTTGTTATAATTCGAATACATTTCTTTTGCAAGTTTTGTAGTTTGGATGGCTTGTGTCCCCAAACTATGAGCGAATAATTTATGTTTTATAATAACAGTGAGTTGTAAAGCATGATTAAAATATTTAAGGGTACATGATTTTTCAATCTTGTTAGGACGCCGATGATGTGTGATATTTTCAGGACAATGTGGTCTATGTGATCATTCCAGTTCAATTGCTTATTAATAATTAAACCTAAGAAATTAAAGTTTTCGACGCATTCAAAAACGTTATTGTCTATTTGTATTAATGGTGTAGGTGTTTGTTTTTTTGCCGAACAAAAAACAAGAAATTTGAATTTGGAAATATTTAGAGAAAGTTTGTTAACCTTTAAACCATATTGAGAGTTTTGATAGTTCTGCATTGATAATATCTGTATTATAAATAATATTCTTCCTTATTAGGGTCGTGTCGTCTGCAAAAAGGATGAAATCAAAGAGATTGGAAGATTTATGTATATCATTCATATAAATTATGAATAGTAAAGGCCCCAAAATGGAACCCTGAGTTACCCCAGTAGATATGTTTAAGAAATTTGGGTCAGTATTATCATAATGTACATATTGTTGTCTATTTGTTAAATAACATTTTAATAAATTTATAGATTTTCCTATTAGTCCATAGCATTTTAATTTGTATAGTAATATATCATGGTCTAAGGTGTCGAAGGCTTTGGATAAATCAATGAATATAGCTAGAGGTACCCTGCCTTTATCCATTTTAGATAACAACCTGTTTATTAGTTCTAGAGAGGCCAATTCCGTGGAATGACACTTCGGAAAACCATATTGACTCTCGTAGAATAAATTTGAATCTTCAAAATATCTGTATAGTTGTTGATAAATTACTTTTTCAAAAAGTTTGGATATTGATGGTAATAGAGAAATGGGCCTGTAATTCGAAAATATAGATTTATCTCCCTTTTTGAATAATGGTATGACATTTTGCTATTTTAAATTTGTCAGGGAATATACCCGTTGTTATTGGTTTAACTAGGTTTAGTTTAATAGATTTAAGTAAGGTGTTTGATAACCCATCACATCCTGTACTATTTTTGCTATCTAAATCATCTATCAGTTTGCTAACAAAATCTTCTCCCTAAATGAGTTTAAACGTAAAATTGTTTTCATTTTTATATAAATAGTTTTAAAAATTATTTCTAGACGGGACGCATATTTCTTTGCCAGATTTGGTCCGATATTTGTAAAGAAAAAGTTGAATCTATTCGCAATATTAGTTGTATTTGTAACTACGATATTGTCAATTTTGAAAAATTAAGGGAAATTTACTTTTTTTCTTTTCTTGCATAAGAGTTCATTTATAGCTGACCAGCTTTTTTTAAGGTTACCTTTTGAAAATTTGTAGTGTAATAAAAAATTTTTCCAATCTAATCGATTCTTTTAGTATGATATAATAATTTCGTAAATTTGTTTCTAATGTATTGTAATGAGGAGATTCATGTGGTGTTCTCCTAAGTGCCAAGTGTATTTTATTTTTGAACCTGATTGACTTTAAAATACCTGTTGTAATCCATGGCGTACTCTTGTGTTTGTATTTATTTTTTTTATTTTTTTTATTTGGAAAATGTTTTTGTTTCAGTGCACATATTAAGTCGTGTAATACATCATAATTATTGTTGGGACTAGATTCCAAATTCACATCAAGTATTTCCATAATATTGGAGCTTGAAAGTTCTTCTTTAAAACTCTGGATAGCATTGGGCGTTTGTTTATTTATTTTAATAAATTTATGTGGGATAATGTTGTCCGTTCTTAGATTTAATGACATAAAATATGGTTGGTGATCTGATAATCTATCTACAAGAATGCCAGACTTAGATTTTAAAGATATATCTGATAATTTGCAGAAAAAATTGTCGATAAGTGTACCTTTCCTATGTGAAAATCGTGTAGGCAAAGTAATGTCAGGCAAAATGCCAATAGTAGTAAAAGAATTATAAAAAGTTAATAGTTTATCTTTAGTCTTTATGTCTAGTAAATTATTGTTGAAATCGCCAGCTCTAATGACTTTGGAGTGGGATTGGTCCAATTGAGCTAATATGGGGGAAAATTCATCAATAAATGTTTTGTGATCGGTGGATGTTTCTCTAGGGAGTCGGTAGACATTCCCCAAGATTACTAGCATATTGCTAGTTATTTCAATAAATTGACATTTCCGAACATTTTATGATATTATAGTTAAAGTTGTCATTCAAATATATAACGAGACCTCCTCTTTGACTACAAGTTTTTCCTTGAGATATGCAATTATAGCCAATAAATAATGATATATCATCGTGCTCATTTAACCATGTTTCCTGAATGCATATTGCACTCAGAGGTGGCCAACATAGTGTTACCTCATTTATAAAAAAAATCAATTTCATCAAATTTTGATCTAAGTAAGGCTTGCAACATTAATACTTAATACTGTAAACGATTTGTCATTATCTTGTAGAAAAGTTAAACAAGATTTGTGGTCATAGTAAGGAGAGTGTTTATCAAAATTCAAGGTAGAATTAATAAATTCTTCTTCACTATTATGACTTTGTAATAAATCGGTCAATGTATTATTATTTTCGCCTTCTATATATTGCAAGGGTTCGTTATCCATGTAAAATTTGGGTAAACGTTATACTAACGTCAAATATAACAAGAGTAATAATGTGTAGGCCTACTACAAAGTTAAAATATATACATTTGTAAATGGTCATGAATCTGCATATTAACAAGGTGCAATAAAATGGAAATAGTGCCGACATGACTGTACAGCAAAAAATGTCGTGGTTGTCAAACGTTGTGTGTGACGTGTTGATATGCTGTGAGATTTCGACAGGAGAGAGTGGGGAGATGTACAATTCCAGATGATAAGATTTGGCGAACCAAAGTTGTTCAGATGCCGGTCTATCGTCTGTTACGTTAGACCAATATCAAAACAACATCAGTTCAGCGGCCCGCGCCTGCCGGGGTAACATACATTTAATACATAATAATTTCACCCTCACCAGAATCCAATCAGTGCCGGTCCAAAGCTATGACGTTGGACCAGCGCTAAAACAGCACCGACCCAACGTCCTGTGTCTGCAGGAATATAACTAACTGTGATGTTTAAATTTACATAATAATATAGAATACCGGTCAACTTGTACCCATGTCAACTCGTACCCATGTCAACTCGTACCCATGTCAACTCGTACCACCAATAGATGTCAACTCGTACCACAAGTGATGTCAACTCGTACCACAATTTGCCATAAGTGATGTCAACTCGTACCCCACAAGGCAAGTATTAGATGATGGTACGAGTTGACAGCTATTAACACACAATAGATGTCAACTCGTACCCATGTCAACTCGTAACCATGTCAACTCGTACCACTTATAGATGTCTACTCGTACCACAAGTGATGTCAACTCGTACCCAACAAGGTGAGTATCAGATGATGGTACGAGTTGACTTCTCTTACCACACAACAGATGTCAACTCGTACCATCATTAGATGTCAACTCTTACCAAAGATAATATTTTTCAGGGTGATGGATGTACGTTATATATAACTTGTACCTTTTATTTAAGGGGTAAAATAATACTTGATTAAATTACTGAGCCATGCATGTCAAATGAGATTAACCTCGATTGTCGGTTGCCCCCCTCCCAGACAATGCCGTTATGTTTATTTACGGCATTGCGTCATTGTGATCACACGTCAGGAAAGGTGATGGCAATTGCTACTGCGCGTTGAGAATTTAATGCCGTTCAGTAGTAGTAGTAGTAAATCATTGCTTTACGTCACTTTTCGGCACAAATGGTCTTTTAAGTGACATTGTAATGCGATAAAAACTTTGTAGTCAATTGATGAGATGAAATGATGTACAGATGATGATGTGAGGGTGGGGGTGATAGGGCATGGTGGGTTATTGAGAGCGTTTTCCTTCGCTCGCCCGATAATTAAGGGGTTCTGAGCATGTCTACGGGATCTACCTCAAGACATGCCCAGACGGCCGGAGACTTGGGTTTCGCTGTACAATTTAATGATGAAACACCGTGGCATTTTGCGCAGCTCCGCTATCCTCGGGTAGGATAGTCCCCAGAGTAACAATAGGAAGGATAACTCCCTCTGGGTAACTCCATTCATCCCACGTGAGAGACCTAATGTCAAACACGCTATTGCCGGTTATTTAAGGCCACCACGGCCTACATCAGCGCCAGCACTGATGCGGGTGCTGCATTGGCTCCGCTGTTGAGCGGAGGAAACAGGGTATGCCACTGGCAATCCGCCCGAAGATTATGGCCAGATACGAGTAGGCTGCAGCTGCCCTTGGATGATTGCTGTAGACTAGTGCTTCCGTACAATGCCGTACACAGCATCCAACAGACGGAACAGATCCCTAATGGCCCTCCCCAGATGGGGGCGAAAAGTACTACTACTAGCAATCATCCCAGTACCCCTAATGCCGTTAAAACGTTTTTAGTTTAAATTTTACCATGTGTCTGTTGTGTTAAAGCTGTGTTAATAGGTTGTTATCACAATACTAACATTATCATCAATTATAATATTTTTGCAACATCATTTCAATGCAAATTGTATTTTACCTCAATCATTCTCAGATGAAACATAAATTTGTGTACAGGTCCTCATAAGAATGATAAGACAATTAATGAATCCAAAGCAACTTTGAGATATATATGTTATGTTTTTAGGTGACATTTCATAAACTCCAAGACTGGAAGGGTCAAAGGGATTAGCGTCCTAATTAGTGACAATGACGTTATACTTATGCCTACATACGACGTTACGTAATGTTAAATGGACAGACGGGGGGCTGGTGACAATTACTATGAGAAGGGTACCAGATTGATCAGTCACATGTGAGAAAATAACGGCTTTTTGATAAATTGTCTTCAAATTAAAAGTTTATTGCTCTACTTTCAAATACTGAACGTGATATTACAATAGAAGTTGGAAATTTTATACATAACTGTCTATCAACACTTTGAATTTTACTCATTAATGTACTGCACTCTAGTCTCTTATACTATTGTTAATTGATATTTATATTTTGTTGTCAACAACTCGTGTGATATTTGTATCTGCACTTGTACTTATTTACTATATTTTATGACATACATCTTTTACTTAACATGTATGCTTATTATTACGCTTATATCATTGTTTTCTGTTTATTTCACTTGCTTTTCGTTTCAAGTTAATTAGATATTATTTTTAGACGGCATTATTTATACATTTTATACGTATGCCTATACAATCGTAATGTACATAGTATAATTATATATGCCGTAATTTACACTTTTCCACTACTTAAACAGCCTATTTTTAGTGCACGTCAGCTGTTATTTTATTTATCCCAAGTGTGATCAAAGTCAAAAACGAATAACGTCATATTGCTGCTTTATAACACATCTTATACTTTTTATATATATATACACATGCTTTGTATCTGTTATTCATTTTACATAGTAATTAATATGTAAGGCTATAGAGGCTTTTAAAATTCACGAAACCTATTTATATTTTATCACAACCACTTATTTTTATGAATTTACAGTCATTTAATATTGCCATCCTGTATTGTCTGACAAATGAGTCTATTAGACTTTTTTTTATGTCAATAAAATTGCTACTACTACTTAAGCAATGGTGTGTTTTCACAGCAATCATTGCAATTAGCGGCAACACATGCACCATTTGTAGTGAAGGGATTAGACCGTTGACACCCCACAGCTAAACTGCAGTCAAACGGTCTATTAACACCATCATAGAAGCGTTTCAAGTTCACAGTTTCTCACTGATCCTACAGACAAGCCAGTGAAAAATTAAAACGGACAAAAGTGACAAGGATAAAAAGTACCAGTTGATTCACCTTAGCTGTCACACCTTTTGAACCGACACATTAGAACTAAATCGTTTTTTCCGGGAAATTAGCTCCACATATAGTTGATATCTAATTTTGAATCCACATAGTTAAAATTTGTTACTTTGTCATCCCGTCAAAACGTGTTGACTATGAACTTATGTTATTTTGAACAAGTGTTACTTTGTCATCCCGTCAAAACGTATTGACTTTGAACATAATAAAATAATTGGTCAATAAAATATTGTTACAAAATCATTGATAAATAAAATAATAAAAGTTCGTATCAATTCATAAACATATCAGTGCATTAAACACAAATAATTATGAAGTGTTTTGGTTACTTTTATTTTGTTTGTGATAATGACCCAATAACTGAATAAATAGGTAACATATGTAAAACCCTGTCTATGTACAGGGCGGGTCCTGGTCTTCAAGTTTCAAAGAAACAAAAGTGTTTCTTCCCGGCTCACTCGTAATGATTCAATAGTTTAGCCTATTTGTGCACAAAGGTAGCAGATATACAGACACATATTTTATTGACATAAAGAAAAGTCTTTTTTGTCATAAAAATGATAGAGTGTGTGTACATGTATATTTACAAGTCGGTTAATTTTCTAAAATCACACGACAATTTACTTGGTATCACATACAGAATTAAAATCATGGCATTGCCATAAAAAAAACAGCCTAAAACCCCATTCATTTCATTTTTTGTCCAATTACACTTCATAAAATGACATCAATTTCTTGTAGGTATATGTTATCATTTGTATGAGGATATTATTAGATTAAATTTAATTGCAAGCTGAACATGCCCTAACACATGTAATACATAAATAACACAATTCAATCGGGCTCTTTATGTGTAACCTACATTCATTATCCTCCGGAATTAACTTTGGTACGAGTTGACATCTAATGATGGCACGAGTTGACATGTATAAGTGGAACGAGTTGACATGGGTACGAGTTGACATCTGTTGTGTGATAAGAGATGTCAACTCGTACCATCATCTGATACCTGCCTTGTTGGTTACGAGTTGACATCACTTGTGGTACGAGTTGACATCAGTTGTGGTACGAGTTGACATCTATTGGTGGTACGAGTTGACATGGGTACGAGTTGACATGGGTACGAGTTGACATGGGGCGAGTTGACATAGGTACGAGTTGACTGTCACCCGTTAATATTACCATGTATACATATACTCACCACTACCAGTATGACATAAAAACGAGGTGTCGTTTTCGATGTCGGCTCATGTCTGTGAAACTATTGGTATGAATGTGTGATTTATAATAAATTATTATACAACATAGACATGTGACGTTGAAAAAAACCTTTTGATGCTAGACCGCCATCTGCGACGTTGGACAACATCAAAACAACCAGACATTTCGAGACTGGAATGGAGAGTTATTGTTTATCAAGTATAGACCAATTATCATGGTAGGCATATGCTAATCAGTCAGGCGCGACCGAACTGTTGATTATGAAGGATTTTCATTATCAGATTATGGTCGGATGTGTTTTAAGTCAGTTAAAACCCTCAGAGCTCTACATTCTTAGCTTTGAAAAAAGCCTTGGTCATTTTCAAAGCTAAGAATGTAGAGTTCCCCGAGCTTTATCCTATACCTATCTTTGTGACGACTTGCTTCCTTCCGTACAAACAAGGACTTACAATCGCTACCAACTGAGAAATAATGCCAATTTAACCGAACAGGCCCCGAACAGAAACATTCCGTAATTCATTTTTCCCTTCCACCCTGAATCCCTGGAACACTACTAATGAAAATCCACATTTCTATAAATTCACAAGAAAAGTAAATATAATAATTTCTAGATAAGGAATGAACTGCAGTGAACTAAAACATCACCTTTATATTAATCATGTAGCAGAAACTCCTAATTGTTTATGTGGATGTATAGAAACGCCTCAACATTATTTTTGGATGTCCATTATATTTTACTCACAGAGACATTTTACTTCCATATTTTCGAAATACTGTCTTATAAAAAATATTCATTATGGTGACATTCAAGAAAATATGACCAAAAATGTAATTACCGCAGTTGAAAAATATATAAGTGAAACACAACGGTTTTTTATCCTAGCCTTGCCATGCTGTTTTCACATTAATGTAACAAATACATTATGTTCTGAAACAAATGCACTAACAATTTATTTGGTATAGACAATTCATTGTCTTGCTGTGCTTATAATATTTATATTTTATTAATTAGACAACATCGGTGTGCTAGACATGGTGCAAGCATATTCATTTCCTAGTTGCTATTTAGTACACTTTTTATATTATGTTGTTCATAGGACAGAAGCATGTCTGGTGTCATGGTCTGCACCCTGCTGCAGCATCAGGGTGGTGGACATGGTGCTGGCATATATAATATATATTTTACTCATTTTCGTGTTGCTCTTTAGTACACTATTATATTATGTCGTTCGTATGACAGCAGCATCCCTGCAGACATGAGACGTTGGCCCGGCGTTGGTTGACTGTTGGCCCACCGTCTACGACGTTGGCCCAACGGTGAACCAACGTTGGGCTGAGGTCTCATGTTTTCTGGGATGGCTACCACCTCAGGCTGCAGCAATGGGACGCTAGCCATGATGATTGTATAATTATTTTCATGTCTGAGCTGCTGCCTAAAACAGTTATTATATTTTACGCTGTGCATATGCCAGCAGCGTGTATTTCAAGTGTTCTTTGATACCTTATTAAGCACAACAATGTAGGCTACACCTTATTGTTTTCAAAATGTAGCTAAAAATGCCACGACAGAAGTATATTGAATAGAAAACAACATATCCAATTTCGTCATACTCTTTATTTACATAATATATGTACAGCACATTGTATCATTATCAATGAAAAAATAGTTTCACTACAAAAAACTTGTTCAATTGAGTATTTAGCTGACTGGATGGTGTATTTTATTCAAAACTGCTCACATAACGACATGATACACATAAATTACATGATGTAATACATCGAGTTATCAAGAAAAAACTGCGGCGTCAACTATCTATTAAGTAAATGAACAACTAAAACAGCTCTGGTCTCTGTTATTATATCCAGAATTGGCCTGTGTCAAAATATCAATTTCCCCCCAGCATTACCCCCCCCCCCCCCCCGGGAATGGTGGTAATGATCCTTGTTCAAGTCGTTAGAACAAAGTCTTTTTACGGTCATGAACAAACCATAAATAACCTATGACAAAACAGATGTTTTAAAAATTATAGTCAAAATAATGTGATAGTTTCTTTAAAATTGAGTTATTCTGTTGTCAGGAATTGAGACGTCATTCAGTGGTCATTTGCTAGTATGTGTGATTATCACACCATACAATTACTAATAAAGAGCTAATAAAATAAAGACGCTAGCTGTCAGCTTCAACAATTAAAATAAGTACACTGAGACGTTTGACCAGCTGCCTATAGAAAAAACACTAGATGCACCTGTTTGATGTTTGCACGCCGCAATCGGACTGATTAGTGGTCTACAATCAGTTTGTGACGCTGAAAAAACGTCTGCGCGCCACTTCTAAGGGTCACGCTCTTAGGGTCACGTTGAGAAATATTAATAATTCAAAATTTTGTCTGAATTTATGTATTGCCAACATCCAGCTCCCTGTCTGGAAACGCGGTGCCATAGGCCGACATGTATCCCGTCTATAGTCTGAGAGTATAAGGCGCAATCTGATTTAAGACACCCCAATGTCTGTTAAATCATATGCATCGGTGTTATGTTTCGTACTAATAGAACTAAGCTAATATAACATATCATGTTAAATATTCAGCATATTGTCATCTACAAAATTGTATCCATTGCAATTATTTAGATCGAGCAGCATTGTTATTTGACAAAAGGTTCTGAAACCACTCAATATTGATCCACGCTGGTGTTTTTGTCTCGGATAAATTGTTTATTTCAACCCGGCCCGGCGGCATGTTGAAAATGTCAAATTTACTACATGTTTATATAGAACAGTTATTAAAGTAAATTATTTATTCCATGCAGTCTGACCGAGCCAGCGCTCTCCATGGAGATTGAATGGTGCCCCCCTGAGATTTACTAGATTTATTTCGATATATTTCTAAAATATCGACTTTTAGGAATTTCACGAAATTTCAGAGAAGCCTGAGCGCCCGACTGCCTCGCCAGTCATGCATGCGTCCCTGGTTCAAACCCCGCTGTTCCCGTACTAAAATCTAGTTGAACAGCATTGTCATGCGTATTTTTTTATTCTAAATTTTGTAAATTATGAGTGCTAAATGTTCATTTTAAGGGATTTCACTTCATTACAATGTTTTTATATTCCCTTACTTTATTTGACATTAAGAAATAATCTATTTTTTTTCTTTGTACCATAATCAATTCAAGTTCTATTCAAGTTCTAATAATTAAATCGTTTCATGCAGGTGTTAAAATAATGTTTTAATTAATTGTTACAACATGATGTCCAATAGGCCTACATATCGCATTGTGTTTTCTACTTCAGATTTTAACTTATAGTGCCCAATATGTTTCATAATGTCTTCTCACTTTTTTGAAACATTTGCTATTGACAAAGTGTATTTAACCAATAAATTACATCTTTGCATGATTATATGTTTATCAAAATGTAATAAACACACACATATATATTTTACCGTTTTATATTTGTTCAATGTCACGCACTACGCATAGGTTGACCGTTGGCAATAACATATGGCCTAAATTATGGTCGGCAACCATCATGGTTACTAATATTTAGAAGCTATTTAGAAATCAGTAAATTTAGTGGTTATTTGGAGGACATTTAGAAGTTTTTCAGAATGAGTCGTCATTTTCAAAGTAGCAAAATCATATCAGGAAGCGAACAAGCGAACCAGTCATTTTTGGCCATAGACCGTATGGTAAACAACCATTGAATTCAGAACTCAAAAATGTTTGCAGACAAGATTGTTTTGCTGCCGATCTGAAATGTGAGCGCACTCACCAACTCGGCATTTCTTTTCAAAAATGGATGGCTTTTTTCACTCTCTAATAAAAAAACAGTTTCTGTGACATTCATTTGTTTCAATTTCCCTGTAAATTTACAAAAAGTTGGATTTTCAGAAGAAAGTATGGTTGGTGGAAGCTGCCCGGCGCCGATGATGGCTGCTAAATTATTACCGTATCCCCGCGCATAAACGTGCATGCACTTATAAGTGAAAATCGCTTGTTTTATGGATGTTTAAAAAAAAACTATGTTCGAATATAAGTTCATGCACTTGTTTTCGAAAACTAAGTGCACCCCTTTAAATAGGAGTTGTGTCACCAAATCTGACACCTTAAGCAACAAGAAGAAATTAGTCTAATAAATCACATTATAAGAATCACCCCCGTAACACCCGCCCCCATTTAGCCGATTATTGTTAAGACGCCAGAATTATTGAAATAAACTTTGCACTTATCTAAACAGATTCTTGTGGAGTACTCAATACGCAAAGAAAAAATAATGCACACGTGGACGGCAGCAGTTCACAAAGGGTGGGAGAGTGGGGAGGCGTCATGTCAGTGGGGAGAGACTCCGTGGTTGACAAGTCTTTAATCTCATTCGATGAGAACGTTATGTTTTTACAACTATGATCATGTCTTGAGCCCTCCTCGACAGAGGTGTGGACGCCACTGTTGACGATAGCTGTGACAATGCAAACATGCACTATATGGAATGATGGCTGGCTGTTGAAACAGTGAAGATTTTTTATGCGCCTGGCAACTAGACATATATATATAGTAAATGTAAATATTGTGTTGTTTTCTTGAAATAAGGTTATATAATGCACATCTCGATGCTAAGATGGTGTATTAAAAAGGTTATACGTACTATAAATGTCATTAAAAAACAAATGAGTTTACATATTTGCATTTCTATGTCAACATATTTATCATTTGTTTATTATCAAGGTCATTTCTAGTTCAAATATAAGTGCATGTATTTTTCTTAAAGTATTTTTTATGTTGGAATATAAGTGCATGCACGTGTTTTCGAAAACTAAATGCATCTTCAAATATAAGTGCATGCACGTTTATGCGCGTGGATACGGTAGTTGGATACAATAGATGTGTTTTAAAACTAGGAATAAAGCACCCTATGAAATATACTCATGGTATACTGACGCTGATCAAAACATCATCGCTCACAAAATGATATAACGTTAAAACATCCATAGATATTTGACTCCACATCGCGCAAGTTGAGTTTAATAGATTGATTTGACAGTTGCTAAATAATGCATGAAATGTAGTTGATGACAATGTGGCTACAGAGTGATTTATAGAAGTGTGGCTTCGCTACATATCATAAAACCTTATAATTATAACAACTAGCCACCCTTTGAAGTTTTTTGTGTAAATTCACGAATTAGATGCACAAACAACTCCCTGTTGACTTGTTGTCCAACAAAAGATAGCATTGCTTCGAGACTTGAACTGCCAACTAATTCCTGCACTTTATTGACCAAATTTTCCTTTTCTTCATCAGTGAGATTGCGGACAACTTCAACCATTGAATCGTAAGGATCAACCGTCATATATCCATATACACTACCTGCAAAACATACAAAATGTTGAATTTTAGAGATGAAAAATATAGTGGTGCAGTCAGTGATGTTTCGGTTTAAATTGTTAGGATAGATATTTTATGTGATTTTGCAATAAGGTAATAGGCTAATGAATAGGGAAAATATATGACAAAAACAAGGCATATGTTTATCCAAAGTGACCTTGGTGATCCAACCTCCGCCAATGTCACCATCCGTCTTCAAATCTAGAAGGCGGTACAGCAAAGCCGCAGGGACATGAGATCCCCTGTTGAAATTGAACATCTCTGCATAGCCAAAAGAGTGAAAAAGGGTGCACAATTGTACAGAATTCTCAACCACCACGCTATTAAGCTGACATTTTTGCACCATTTACCAATGGTGTATCAACATACAATGTCGGCATTAAAATCAAAATATTTATTCACAACAATTTGTAGGAAACGATTAGAAAAAATCGTCGGCAAACTATCAAACATAATTTATACTGTCAATCCATTAAATCAACTAATTTCGAACAAAATGGCCATATATGGCCATTTATTATGGTGACTTTAAAATTTAAAAAACATAGAATACGCCATGTTAATCGGTTAAAATATTATGATGGTGTCTCTGACACCTATTGATAACGCCTTTTTGTATTGAATATACATTATAAAAACGTATAGTAGTATTAGTAGTAAATTGTTGGTTTACACATCACATTTCGGTTAATGGTCATTTAAGTGACAATGTAATACGATAAAAACAATTCAGTATTAGCAGAGCTTGGATGGCGTCTGCTCATGGTCAGACGAAAAAAACCACAAACTTATATTACTTAATAAAATTGTACATGGAAAATGTCCTAGCTATCATACGGCTAGTTTACCTAATCGTAACTAATGTGAATATACATGCAATCTCCGCGGTGCAGACAAAGCGACGTCTACACCTCTCGAGCAAAAGAAAATTCTTTGTTGCATTTAATATACGAAATTCCTTAAGTGAACCCAACTGAAAGCTCATCACTCTTTCTACCTAAATTATATACATATTAAATAGCTGGGAAGGAGTGCAATCAATCATTCCCGCTTAAGATTGGGACCAAGTGCGTTGAACTTTCATCGTTTCAAATATAACCTGATTAATGACATGTCCAGTCCGTCATGTTCACATCCCAAGGACGACACTAACCATTTTATATTTGTTCATCCAGCCTATGCGACTCTACCCGGCATGACCGAACTACCTAACTCATTTACTTCGTCGCTCTACTATAAAATTACAAGACTACATAAGTCCAGGAGCTCCCGCGACGAATTAGAATTTGATTTAAGCAATTTTGTGTAGGGTTTTTAATGTAGTACTAGGCTAGGTCAAAAATCAAGACGCAAGACAACTAGGTCTAAGAAGCTCAGTCTAAGAGTAAGATAAGAACTAGACAGTTTTTGTCAGAGATTGCAAACCTCCAATAAAATTAATGATCCTAATCAGTATCCCAGTAATGGTCTACCTATCTGGCATGGTTTACCCGATATCAGGCCAATCGAGGTAACTAATAGCTGATTTACGATCATTTTGAATTCGATATAAACTAGTTAAAAACTTAGGGTGCATCCCTCCCCCGAAACCTCATATTTTGTTTTATAGTAATAGACTAACATCTAACACAGTTTGCAAAATATTGGGCATGTGAAAGTAAATAATGGCCGATAGGGGGCCATTTTGAATTTGATCGAGTCGGAATTTTTCAAGATGCATCCTCAGCTGAAATGTCACATTTCATTCTATAGTAATGGTCTAGCCATCTAGCACGGTTTACCAAATATCGCCCATGTGAAAGTGAATAATGGCCGATAGGAGGCCATTTTGAATTTGATCAAGTCAAAATTTTTCAAGATGCATCCTCTCCTGAAATCTCACATTTTGTTTTATAGTAATGGTCTAGCCATCTAGTACGGTTACTAAAAACCGGCTATGTGAAAGTAAATAATGGCCGATAGGCGGCCATTTTGAATTTGATCGAGTCAATTTTTTTCAAGATGCAACCTCTCTTGTAATCTCACATTTTGTTTTATAGTAATGGCCCAGCTATCTAACACGGTTTACCAAATATCAGCAATGTGAAAGTAAATAGTGGCCGATAGGCGGCCATTTTGAATTCGATTGAGTCGAAAGTTTTTTAAAGGCATCCTCTCTCTAAACGTCACATTTTGTTTTATAGTAATGGTCTAGCTATCTAGCACGGTTTACCTGATATCAGGCCTATCGAGGTAAATAATGCTGATTGTCGGCCATTTTGAATTCGTAAATTAAAAATTTTCAGGGTGCATCCTCCCCCGAAAACTCACACTTTGTTTTATAGTAATCAGGTAATGGTCTAGCCATCTAGCACGGCTTACCAAATATCAGCCATGTGAAAATGAATAATGGCCGAAAAGGCGGCCATTTTAAATTTGATCAAGTCAATTTTTTTCAAGATGCATCCTCATCTGAAATCTCACATTTCGTTTTACAGTAATGGTCTAGCCAACTAGCACGGTTGACCAAATAACGGCCATGTGAAAGTGAATAATGGCCGATAAGCGGCCATTTTGAATTTTATCGAGTCTAATTTTTTCAAGATGCATGCTCTCCTGAAATCACACATTTTGTTTTATAGTAATGGTCTAGCCATCTAGCACGGTTTACCAAATAACGGCCATGTGAAAGTGAATAATGGCCGATGAGCGGCCATTTTGAATTTTATAGAGTCGAATTTTTTCAAGATGCATCCTCTCCTGAAATCACACATTTTGTTTTATAGTAATGGTCTAGCCATCTAGCACGGTTTACCAAATAACGGCCATGTGAAAGTGAATAATGGCCGATAAGCGGCCATTTTGAATTTTATCGAGTCAAATTTTTTCAAGATGCATCCTCTCCTGAAATCACACATTTTGTTTTATAGTAATGGTCTAGCCATCTAGCACGGTTTACCAAATAACGGCCATGTGAAAGTGAATAATGGCCGATTGGCGGCCATTTTGAACTTTGACAAAATGCATTTTTTCAAAATACATCCTCTCCTGAAGCCTTACAATTTGTTTTATAGTAATGGTTTAGATATCTTGAGCGGTTTTCATGATATTCCACAATATCAGGCCTGTCGAGGTGAATAATGGCTGATAGGCGGCCATTTTGAATTTTATCAACTTCAAATTTTTCAGGATGCATCCTCTCCTGAAACCTTACAATTGATTTGATATTAATGGTGTAGCTATCTTGAGCGGTTTTCATGATATTCCGCAATATCAGGCCTGTCAAGGTGAATAATGGCCGATAGGCGGCCATTTTTAATTTTATCGACTTCAAATTTTTCAAGATGCATCCTCTCCTGAAACCTCACAATTTGTTTTATAGTAATGGTCTAGCCATCTAGCACGGTTTACCAAATAACGGCCATGTGAAAGTAAATAATGGCCGATAAGCGGCCATTTTGAATTTTATAGAGTCGAATTTTTTCAAGATGCATCCTCTCCTGAAATCACACATTTTGTTTTATAGTAATGGTCTAGCCATCTAGCACGGTTTACCAAATAACGGCCATGTGAAAGTGAATAATGGCCGATTGGCGGCCATTTTGAACTTTGACAAATTGCATTTTTTCAAAATACATCCTCTCCTGAAGCCTTACAATTTGTTTTATAGTAATGGTTTAGATATCTTGAGCGGTTTTCATGATATTCCACAATATCAGGCCTGTCGAGGTGAATAATGGCTGATAGGCGGCCATTTTGAATTTTATCAACTTCAAATTTTTCAGGATGCATCCTCTCCTGAAACCTTACAATTGATTTCATATTAATGGTGTAGCTATCTTGAGCGGTTTTCATGATATTCCGCAATATCAGGCCTGTCAAGGTGAATAATGGCCGATAGGCGGCCATTTTTAATTTTATCGACTTCAAATTTTTCAAGATGCATCCTCTCCTGAAACCTCACAATTTGTTTTATAGTAATGGTGTAGCTATCTTGAGCGGTTTTCATGATATTCCGCAAAATCTTTCAGTCGGATTTACCGATGTTATAAATTAGGTCAAAGTGCTGGGTCAACTTCAAGGTCAAGGTCCAAAAACCTGAAAAGGCACAACTAGGGACCTTAGAGAACATGTATGTGCAATATGACTGTCATCGGCCCAGTACTTTTCGAGATCTGCTCCGGAAACGAAGTGCGCGTCAAAACGTCTAAATAGGTCATAGTTCTGAACCAGAAGTAGGTCAAAGTTCAAATACCCCAAAAGGCACAACTAGACCCCCTAGGGGTGTTGTGTGTAAAATTTGAAGACAATCGGACAAGTACTTTCAGAGATATGCTCCGGAAACGAATTGTTTACGGACGGCCCAACGGCCCAACGGCCCAACGGCCCGACGCCGTCACATCATCATTTTCTCCTCTGCAATCTTGCGTATTGAATTCAGATTAAAAATATTTTAACCCGTCCATAAGCCACCTGGAAGTAACCCACATACCAAAAATTGTTATCCTAGCTTATTTTCTCACAAAGTTATAGGCAAAAGAAGAGGCCAAAAAAAAACGGAGGTAGAATCCATAGCTCCCTTCGCTCACCTACGGTGACGGCGGGAGCTAATAAAAGAACCATACCGTTTTAAAATAAATATTCATTGTATGATTAATTGGTTTGTTTTATAGCATTTCGTTAAAAAATTAAAGTTAATAATTTTTTCAAAAAATTACAATTTTGGCGGCGATTTTCGATTTTTAACATTTTTCTATTGACTAAATATCACATGTAATGCATCGATGCGATTGTACATGTCTCAAGTAGTCAAAATCAACATTTTATTCGTGTTTTTATATTATATATATCCAAAAATATCATTTTTTTAAAAAGGTACATTTTTTGAGACCATTTTAGATTTTTAGCATTTTCTAGTGATTGTATATCAAATTCAATGCGTATATTTGAATCAGCATGTTTCAAGTAGTCAAGAACATCATTTTATTCATGTTTTTATATTATATATATCAAAAGATATCCGTATTTTAGATTTTCTAATGTGCGAAAGGCGGCCATTTTGAAAAACGTCTATTTTGACAATTTTCCCGGCGCTTTTGAGAGGTACATAAGAGCTCATTTTGATCTAAAATGGTTTTACTAGCCGTTGATAGGACTACATTAATTTCCAGAGGACCATTCACCCCATGCTTAGTCGCCTAGTACTGTATGGACTGGAGGCGTTTAGAGCTGGGCTTCTCAATATCATAGTGTACTGCAGAGACACTGGTGTATTTATTTTGCCTGTACATTATTTAGGAAGGCGATAATGTCATGTCTGCGCAACCAAAGACAGACGAAATTATCCAGTACATGATATATCTTAACAAGAGCACACTCGATAATAGCCCGCCGCCGAATTATGATAAAGAAAGTAAAGACGAATGTCATCACGTGAATAACAACCCAAGATATAAATGGTATGTTAAACCAGCCGCTTTTCAAGTTATCGCGCCCACAAGGTCAAATTATGTACGTAAAATAAATGTGAAAAATCGCAATAAGTCGACCATTTTGATTTTTTTACCGGCCATTATTGAGCTTGTCCAAGAACTGCTTATTAGTAACATGCATAACAAACTTGAAGAGGATACTTGTGAAAATGTTGAAGTTATCGCGCCTACAAGGTCAAATTATTGACGTAAAATGAGAGAAATCGCAATAAATCGGCCATTTTGAATTTTTTTTCAGCCATTATTGAACTTGTCCAAGAACTACTTATTAGTAACATGCATAACAAATTTGAAGAGGATATTTGAAAAACTTTTCAAGTTATCGCGCCCACAAGGTCAAATTATTGACGTAAAATGAGAAAAATCACAATAAATCGGCCATTTTTTTTTTTTTCAGCCATTATTGAACTTGTCCAAGAACTACTTATAAGAAACATACATAAGAAATTTGAAGAGAATATGTGAAAAACTTTTCAAGTTATCGCGCCCACAGGGTCAAATTATTGACGTAAAATAAGAAAAATCGCAATAAATCGGCCATTTTTTTTTTTTTGGCCATTATTGAACTTCTCCAAGAACTACTTATTAGTAATATGCATAACCAATTTGAAGAGGATATGTGAAAAACTTTTCAAGTTTTCGCGCCCACAAGGTCAAATTATTGACGTAAAATGTGAAAAATCGCAATAAATCGGCCATTTTTTTTTTTTTTTCGGCCATTATTGAACTTGTCCAAGAACTACTTATTAATAACATGCATAACCAATTGGAAGAGGATATGTGAAAAACTTTTCAAGTTATCGCGCCCACAAGGTCAAATTATTGACGTAAAAGGTGAAAAATCGCAATAAGTCGGCCATTTTGAATTTTTTTTCAGCCATTATTGAACTTGTCCGAGAAGTGGTCATTAGTAACATGCAAAACAAATTTGGGAAGGAAACATGAAAAACTTTTCAAGTTATCGCGCCCACAAGTAAATGTTAACGCCGACGCCGACGACGCCGAACTTCAATTGCAATAGCCCACCTTTTTTAATTAAAATTAAAAGGCGGGCTAAAAATTGCTTGATGGCATCAAAAACAATCTTCTGGTTTTCAATGTTCATCGTTTATTTGTCTGTATATGTGTGAAAGTAAGGAGAACAACTAGTGGTCATGTGGCTGTTTGCAATCCTGGTTAAATAAATGAGATGGGATAAAAATGACTTACCAATCAAGGGAAAATGAAAAATAAGTATAATTATCCGATGAAAAGAATGTTGTTTTATAGTGTTTTTTTGTGATTGAAAAGGTGGTCAAAATAGAATGTACAATTGTGTTCAGATGCACTGTATTATGTCCTAATGTGACCAACCTGCTACTCCTCCAACAAGTGCTCCAGCCGGTCCGCCAACAAGTCCACCAACTGCAGCCCCACCAGCCGCAAATGTCATTTGATAAAAAATACCTACGAAAAATATGATATATTAGTGGGAATATAATAATAATAATCTAAATCAAACAGTCATACATTTATCTGTGAAACATCAGATAAGTGTCGAAATTGCTCAATAATCAATGCACAGTTTACCGTTCCGATCACGAAATTGCTCAATAATCAATGCACAGTTCCGATCAGGAACGTTAATAACTCATTTATAGTTCATTCTCTGTCTGCTCAGAAACATACAGACGTTAAAATACCCACCACGTTCTGTCGTTGTACGTCTCGTTCTTCTAGTAAGTAAGTAAAATATATTTTTTTACGTCTTTTTTCGGCCAGTATGGCAATTTAAATGACAATTCAGACCAAAATAATAATATGATATCTTGAACAGTAAAAGTGATAAGGTAAAAAGACTAAACTGATAACAGTATATCCGCACTAAGGCATTGAGATAAAAACAATTGATGATAGCATGATAGTGCCTATATGGCACCTATATGTAGGAGTTTTGTATTGAGTATATATACATTCTAAGAGCCTGACACAGCGCCAGCGCCGATACACAATATAAATTAACCCAAAAAGATGACAAAAATATTTATAATTGAAAGTCACAAAACAAAACAGTGTCTTTGTCAAAACAAATATATGATAAGAGAAATAAATCATGCTTAATTATTTCTGTGTAAAAATATTTTGAGAATAGGACCAATGCCGGTTCAGTGCCAATCATATCCGGAGTGTGAGAGTAAAATTGTGGTTCAACTTAATCTGAGGCCACTGAAGCTGCCATCGAATGCATAATCCGGATGACGATCAATACCCAACCAGCACTGTACCCACGCAAAATAAAATTACTGTATGTATGTACTGTATGTATATACTGTATGTATATAAATCGACATAAATATGAATATATATATGAAACAATGAACAGAGAAACCATTAAACAACAAAAGAACAAATTCTCCAAAATTAAAGACTGCTGGACAATCAATCCGGGGACGACATCCCAGAGAAATCACCCAGCACAGATCAAAGAAACCACTGTACAATGAAAAATATATAAAAAAATATATAAAGAATATATAAAGAATTTGAACTGAAAACTATTGTAAAATAAACATACCAAACTCGGTGAAAAACCCTGAACTATTGGAAAGTAAACATAAAAAACACATGAGAAAGAAACTTCACGACACAAAAAATAGATAAACCTGGTTCGAGGAAAACTACAGAAAAGCAAAAGTAAGTAAGTAAAATGTCTTCTTTACTTTACTTTTCGGCCAATATGGCCATTTAAGTGAAAATTCCAAGTATTACAATATCCTATATTGTATAATAAAAGTGGTAAAGGGGAGATCAAACTAATAACTGCATGTTCGTACTAAAATATTCATTTTAAAAGGCTTGATATGATAATATGCTGATGCTTCTGGCACATATATGTAACGAGTTTGATGACATGTTGTAGCGCCTGCACTACAACACAGTTTAATGAGTATAAAAATGTCAGCATAAATAATATGAAATATGAGGTGATTATAAAATGAACGACTTATCAAGTCACTATATCTCCATGAAGTCTTAATAATGTATGTATGTACACAATATAAATTGACATGAATATGAATGACATAAATAACGAACAGAGAAACCATTAAGTAAGTAAGTAAAATGTCTACAGAGCGATCACGAACCGTGAGGACACCGTAAGTCACCACAGGCTAATTGTACGGCAATGGCTTCTCTTCTGGGTAACTCCATTCATCCCACGCGAGAGACCTAATGTCAAACACGTTATTGCCGGTTATTTAAGGCTACCACGGCCTACATCAGCGCCAGCACTGATGCGGGTGCTGTATTGGCTACGCCGTTGAGCGGAGGCACCAGGGTACGCCACTGGCAATCAGTCCGAAGATTATGGCCAGATACGAGGAGGCTGCAGCTGCCCTTGGATGATTGCTGTGGACTAGTGCTTCCTACAATGCCGTACACAGCTT
This sequence comes from Flabesymbios commensalis, assembly GCA_964017125.1. Classification (NCBI taxonomy): domain Eukaryota; kingdom Metazoa; phylum Annelida; class Polychaeta; order Terebellida; family Flabelligeridae; genus Flabesymbios; species Flabesymbios commensalis. The sequence goes on from OZ024912.1 coordinate 21,635,485, forward strand.
CCAACAGACGAAACAGATCCCTAACGACCCTCCCCGGATGGGGGGCAAAGAGTACTACTACTAGCAATCATCCCAGTACCCCCTCTCAATAAATATCCGTTTGTAAAATAGGCATGGCCAATTCTGGCCCTGCATAAGACAACGTTACTTGTTAACCCCTTCAACAATTTTACGAGCTTCAGGGGAGGAAATCTTTAGCTCTGTGCGAGCACGTTGGATTTTCTTCTCTGCAATCTTTGGAATAGGCCGTATGTTTACCATTACAGTTGACACATTCGACTGCAGATGTGCAGGCGGTGTCTTGGTGGTCAGGTTGTAGTAGTAGTAAAGCATTGCTTTACGTCACTTCTCGGCACAAAAGGTCTTTTAAGTGACATCGTAATACGATAAAAACGTTGTAGTCGATTGATGAGATAAAATGATGTACAGATGATGATGTGAGTGTGGGGGTGATAGGGCATGGTGGGTTATTGAGAGCGTTTCTCTTTGCGAAAAGTGGCAAATGAAGAACCAACAGCCAGTACTAAACATCGTCGTGTTTCAGCACTACACATCTATAGACAAAGGTCAGAGTCAATTTAAAGGGAAATGTGATATGTGTCAACAAATTGGTCACAGATCTAACGAATGCGGTGAGAATAGATATTTTAATGAGACAAAGAAACATACAAAGCCTTTCAAACAAGTAGTAGTAGTAAATCATTGCTTTACGTCACTTTTCGGCACAAAAGGTCTTTTAAGTGACATTATAATACGATAAAAACGTTGTATTCAATTAATGAGATGAATGATGTACAGATGATGATGTGAGGGTGGGGGTGATAGGGCATGGTGGGTTATTGAGAGCGTTTTCCTTCGCTCGCCCGATAAGGGGTTCTGGGCATGTCTAGGGGATATACCCCCAGACATGCCCAGACGGCCGGAGACTTGAGTTTCGCTGTACAATTTAATGATGAAACTCTTTGGCATTTTGCACAGCTCCGCTATCCTCGGGTCGGATAGTCCCCAGAGTAACAATAGGAAGGATCACTCCCTCTGGGTAACTCCATTCATCCCACGTGAAAGACCTAATGTCAAACACGCTATTGCCGGTTATTTAAGGCTACCACAGCCTACATCAGCGCCAGCACTGATGCGGGTGCTGCATTGGCTCCGCTGTTGAGCGGAGGAACCAGGGTACGCCACTGGCAATCCGCCCGAAGATTATAGCCAGATACGAGGAGGCTGCAGCTGCCCTTGGATGATTGCTGTAGACTAGTGCTTCCGTACAATGCCGTAACAGCATCCAACAGACCCTTTCAAACAAAATCGAACAAAACATCAGAGAGCGAATGCAGCGAAAGTTGTAGTAGTTTAAATCATTGCTTTACGTCACTTTTCGGCACAGATGGTCTTTTAAGGGCATTGTAATACGATAAAAACGTTGTAGTCAATTGATGAGATAAATGATGTACAGATGTTGATGTGAGGTGGGGGTGATAGGGCATGGTGGGTTATATCGCTTGCCCGATAAGGGGTTCTAGCAGTAAATCATTGCTTTACATCACTTTTCGGCACAAATGGTATTTTAACTTTAATAGTGACATATTATACTTTCAGGATTACAGTGCTCAGTGCTTCATTCAGGATTACAGCAGTGCTATATTTAGAACAGTGCAGCGTGGACTAGCATGCACCTATATCATACATGTGCCTAACAGCTACAACGCTGTACCGCTAGTGACCGGCTCTAGCTGTACTGGGACATCGTCACTCAAGCTGGTGTTAGATTATCAGCCTGTACAATACAATTGCTGTTATTATTTCAATTCTGTTTTGGCCGGGTGTTGATTGATGGCTTTTTTTATTTAAAAGTTATAAAGCTAATTTTACATTGCACAAGGCCGGGTATCTTAAATATGACGTATCTCATGTTACACAGCTTCCCAGCCGTCACATGGATGAGTGAAGCTAATGAGTCGATCCACAGTGAAAAAGAGCGGCGCAACCTAGTTATTGATGGACATAGTCTAACAACTCCAGTTTCTGATATGTCAAGCGTGCCCGAGTGTGGTGATAATGAGTCAGAGTATTCTATAAATGAGTAAGTAAGTAAGTAAGTAAGTAAGTAAAACGTCTGCTTTACTTCACTTTTCGGCCAGTATGGCCATTTAAGTGAAAATTCCTAGTATTACAATACCCCATATTGTATAGTTAAAGTCGTAAAGGAAAGACAAAGCTAATAAAAGCATGCTCGCACTAAAATATTCAGTTTAAAATGTTTGATATGATAATATGACGATGCTCCTGGCACCTATATGTAACGAGTCTGACGACATGTTGTAGCGCCCTGCACTACAACACAGTTTAATGAGTATAAAAATGTCAGTATAAATAATGTAAAATATGAAGTGATTATAAAATGAACAACTTTTCAAGTCACTATATCTCCATGAAATTGGGATGATTGTGTAAAAACTACAAGTCTAAGTCTAATAGTTAAAACATATAGTAAGTAAGTAAAATATTTGCTTTACTTCACTTTTCGGCCAGTATGGCCATTTAAGTGAAAATTCCAGGTATTACAATATCCCATATTGTATAGTTAAAGTAGTAAAGGAAAGACAAAGCTAATAAAAGCATGTTTGTACTAAAATATTCAGTTTAAAGTGTTTGATATAAAAAAAATATCAGTATAAATAATGTAAAATATGAAGTGAATTTAAAATGAACGACTTTTCAAGTCACTATATCTCCATGAAATTGAAGTGATTGTGTAAAAACTACAAGTCTAAGTCAAAACAGTGTCATTGTCAAAACAAATATATAATATATACTAGTAAGTAAGTAAAATGCTTTACTTCACTTTTCGGCCAGTATGGCCATTTAAGTGAAAATTCCAGGTATTACAATATCCCATATTGTATAGTTAAAGTAGTAAAAGAAAGACAAAGCTAATAAAAGCATGATCGTACTAAAATATTCAGTTTAAAATGTTTGATATGATAAGATGACGATGCTCCTGGCACCTATATGTAACGAGTCTGATGACATGTTGTAGCGCCTGCACTATAACACAGTTTAATGAGTATAAAAATATCAGTATAAATAATGTAAAATATGAAGTGATTATAAAATGAACGACTTATCAAGTCATTATATCTCCATGAAATTGGAATGATTGTGTAAAAAGTCTATGTCTAATAATTAAAACATGTAATATAAGTTACATTCCCGAAGGAACTGAATAATAAAACCAGCAGGGGTGTCCCTGAATAGCTCAAACAAGGAATTAAATGCAAAATACTTCCTTCTGATGTGCGCATATTTCGCACAACTGAGAAGGACATGTCTTACAGTGAGACGAGTATTGCAGCACATAGGTCGCAATTCTCCTCTCAATAAATAGCCGTTTGTGAAATAGGCATGGCCAATTCTGGCTCTGCATAAGACAACGTCATCTCTTCGGCGTTCCATTGGTGTAAAAGATCGCTTAATGATTGGTTGTACCTCGAACAATTTGCTGGTAACATTTATGTTCCATTCACCTTGCAAAATGTCATCAAGGTAGACCGAGATGTTATACTTGAAATCAGTATATGGTATATAATAAAACTGTTTTGTCTTATCCAGGGCAGCCTTGGCCAAAACATCAGCCCGTTCATTACCCTGTATTCCAATATGGCTGGGTACCCAGCAAAAAATAATGTCCTTGTGCCCAGACAAGTAGTGACACATATGCAAAATATTGGAAACAATTGGGTTGTTGAGTTTTTGACTCTTAAGAGCCTGCAATGAAGATAGCGAGTCTGTGATGATCATGAACTCTTCGTCACTACTATCCCAGATGTATTCGATGGCAGCTTCAATAGCTAACAGCTCTGCTGTGCAAATTGAAGCCTCATCGTTAATGCGGCAGCTAAATTCATGATCATCACAGACAAAGGACATAGCTGTCCTCTTGTCTTCCTTTGATCCGTCAGTATACACCTTCCGGTGCCTCGGAAATCTACAAAATAACTCAAGCAACATGCTCTGGAAGACAAGGGGACAGGTGTCTCCCTTCCTGAGATCTGAGAGGCTAAAAAGTATATTAGGCTGTTGGAGAAGCCAGGGTGGACATTCTGGTGGGCGCACAACGCTAATTGCGTCGAGCTCCACCTCCATGTCCTCCAGATGGGGTTGAAGCCTTATACCCAAAGTAGGTATAGTCCCTGGCTTGTTGTTAAACAGTCTCTTGTACTCTGGGTTGACAACACACGAGTATGCCGGGTTCTCAGGATTTGCTTTCATCTTCATATAGTATTGCAGGCTCAGCTTCAACCGGCGAGTCTCTAAAGAGGGCTCACCGGTCTCCACCTGAAGACTTTCGATTGGTGATGTTCGAAATGCCCCTGAGCATAATCTCAAACCTTGGTTCGCGATTGGATCAAGTACTGCTAAGTACGATCGTCTCGCTGAACCATAAACAATACAACCATAATCCAGTTTGGATCTGATGTGAGACCGGTAAATCCTCAGTAAGGTTGTCCGGTCACCACCCCAATCCTTGCTGGATATAACTCGTAGTAATTGTAATGCTTTCCTACACTTATCTTTCATATATTTGATGTGTGGAATAAAACTGAGCTCCTTGTCGAAAAACAGACCAAGAAATTTGACCTGCTCTTCAACAGGAAGCTGTTGTCCATATAGTTTGAGATTAGGCTCAGGCTGTAAGCCATTTTTTTTGCAAAAATGTACACATAAAGTTTTTGTGGGAGAAAATTTAAAGCCGTTCTCATCCGCACAAGTCACCAACTTATCCAGGCAGCCTTGCAGGCGCCGCTCAATTATTGCCATATTGCTTGACTGGCAGTAAACAGCCAGATCATCAACATATAATGATTTTTCAATATCTTGTGGTAAAGAATCAATTATACTGTTTATTTTAACGGTAAATAGAGTTGGTGAAAGGATACTACCTTGTGGGACACCCTCCTCCTGTGGATTTAGTGAAGAGTGGGTGTTGTCCAAGCGGACTTTAAATTTTCTCCCCTTTAAAAAATTATCAATGAATAAGGGTAATCTACCCTTCAGGCCCATTTCACGAAGATCTTTCATGATACCACCCTTCCATGTGGTATCATAGGCCTTTTCTAAATCAAAAAATACTCCAACTGTATGTTGATTTTTAACAAAACCTTGACGGATATAAGTCTCAAGTCTGACCAAATGGTCTGTGGTGCTCTTTCCTTTTTGAAAACCACATTGATATTTAGTTATTATGTGATTGTCTTGTAAAAACCATGTGAGACGATGATTGATCACGCGCTCCATGATTTTGCAAAGACAACTTGTCAATGCTATTGGCCTATAATTATTAGGATCTGTTCGATCTTTTCCAGGTTTAGGGATCGGGATCACTGTTGCTTCTCTCCATCCATCTGGGAAATCCTGAGATTGCCACAGATCATTCAAGAGTAGAAGCAACAGATCAAGTGATACATCAGGCAAATGTTTCAGAAACTGGTAGTGAATTTCATCAGGGCCAGTTGCCGAATCAGTTGCCTGAGCGATAGATTTAATTAATTCTCGTTTAGAGAAATCAACATTGTACTTTTCGTCATTATCTGACTCAAAGTCCAATGTGTTCTCCTTCTCCTTGTCCCTAATCTTTCGAAATTTTTCCTGATAATGATCTGGCGATGATTTAGCAGCGAAGGATGTCGCCAGTGTTTCTGCAATATCCGTTTTATTGGTTATTGTGTCAGAATCAGTGACAAGGTACTTGATGGTTTTATCTTTCCTCTTGCCACTGATTCTGCGCAGCATTTGCCAAGTATGTTTTGCCGATGTATTATTATTTAGTGTGGAGACATATGCTCTCCAAGATTGCCGCTTGGCTTCACTGATTGTGCGGCGAGCTTTAGCGTAATCTTTCTTATATCCGTCAAGGTTTTGTCTAGTTGGATGTTTTTTAAATTTTTGCAAGGATTTTTTCCTTTTGTCTATTGCCTTTCGGCAACCTTCGTCAAACCAGGGTTTGTCGAGTTTTTTGGGAACTGTCGAGGTTTTGGGTATGCTTTTATCTGCTATATTGTGTAATTTGGCTGTAAAAAGGGCTATAGGGTCATCAACCCCCTCTTCATTCTCAAATTGAGAGATTGTGAGGCTCTCCCCACAAGACTGTTGGAAGGCCTCCCAATCTGCTCTGTGCAGCCTCCAATGCTGCACTCTTTCTTCAACAATAGAGTTGTTGCTCTCTATAAATATAGGATAATGATCACTGCTACAGAGATCCTCGTTGACCCTCCAAGTGTAATCCAAATATAAATCGGGATCACACAAGGATAGGTCAATGGCTGTTGCAGATCCTGAAGCAGGGTGTAAATAGGTGGTGGTATCATCATTAAAAATGCAGAGATTTTCCTCTGAGAGGAAGTCTTCTATTATTCTGCCCCGTGGGTTGATGTCCCTACAGCCCCACATTGTGTGGTGCCCGTTAAAATCTCCCAGTAGCATAAAGGGTTTGGGCAATTGTTTTACCAGCTGCCTCAATTCCACAACATCTACTGAGCGGTTTGGCGGTAAATAAACAGAGCATATCGTCATTGGTCTGTGACAGTTTATGTTAACCGCCACAGCCTGTAAATTAGTTTTTAATGTTATATGTTGATGTGGTGTTCCGTCCTTCACAAGGATAGAGACACCCCAGCAGGCCCTTTCATTATTGGCAGGGCCAAAACAATTGACCATTGTATAGTTTTTAAAACTTATGTTAGTGTTAGGTTTTAAGTTAGTCTCCTGCAGGCACACAGCCGATGGGCTGTGTTCCTGCAGAAGAATAGCCAGGTCATTGTAATTAGATCTTAAACCTCGACAATTCCATTGTATAATTTTGTGGGCCATTATGAATTTTTATGCCTCCCTGGTTTTATCTTTGCTTGGAGTGCAGCGACGGTGTCGGGAGATACAAATACCTCGCTATCGCTGCTTTCATCACCGTCTACACAATCCATGGATTCGTATCTGTTGTACGTAGCGATCGGGTCATCAGTGCCCTTGGGCATTCGACCACTACCTTTATTTGTGTTTTTCTTGTTAATTTGTTTTGTTAGTTCAGCTACTGGTGGTTTATTTACCATTTCTTTGTTCTTATCTTTATTATTTGTTTTGCCATTTTTTGTTTGTTTTGCATCCCTATTTGCCAGTGGCTTTGGGGCAGTAGGGGTAGCTGTTGTTGTTGTAGCGACATTTGTTTTTTTATTGATCACAGGTTGTTTTTTGGTAGGAGAGGTACTTGTGTTAGTTTTTGCTGAAGAGGTTCCAGGTGTTGCGGAAGCATTTGTTGCACCAGTCGCAGATCTGATCTCTACTGCATCAGTCTGGCAACCAACCGACACAACCTGCTTTGCGACAACACTGGCATATGATGGTTGTTTGTTAACCCCTTCAACAATTTTCCGAGCTTCAGGGAAGGAAATCTTTTGTTCTGTTCTAACACGTTGGATTTCCTTCTCTGTTATCCATCGAGGGCAATCCTTCGAAAAGGCCGGATGGTTCCCATTGCAATTGGCACATTTAGCTTTGGTTGTGCAGCCGGTGTCCTGGTGGTCAGGCTGGGCACACCGTCCACACACTTTCTCTCTTTTACAGCTGTCTTGATGGTGTCCAAATTGCTGACATTTGAAGCACCTCAAAGGGCTAGGCACGTATGGTTGTACATTACATCTCTCAAATCCAACCTTTATGGTGGCCGGTGGAGTTGGCCGGTTGAAAGTGAGGATTGCAGTATTGACTTTTATTATTACGTCGTTCTTTTTAATCGTAACCATACGTGCATCAGTGACTCCTTGCTGTTTGAGTTGGTCAATGAGCTCCTCTCTTGTTGTATTTTTGAGCTCAGGAGTCCTGAGTACACCCTTTGAGGTGTTCAATGTTCTGTGTGGTGACACCTTCACAGGAACATTGGCCAATTCTGTGATTTTCAGGAGCTTGGTGGAGTGCGACTCTCTGTCGACCTCTATTAAGAGGTCTCCAGATCGCAGCCTTTTGATGGTCTTAGGCTCTCCTACCAAGCCCTGTATCCCTTTCTGGATCGCAAATGTAGAGAGTCTGGAGAGAGATTTCTCATCATCTCCAGACATCATCATTAAAAATCTCGGAAATATAATTTTGCTTTTGTTTATTTGATCTCTGGTTTTCCTGCATCTTTCCTGGTATTCTATATCGTCGCTGTTATCGTCGTCATCTTTTTTCCGCTTTATCGGTAGGGATTTACCGTTATTATCCATGGTGTGTTGTGTTGTTTTTCATCACCCTGGCTCTCCACCCACCACGGAGCCCTACCAGGGGGGCAACCTGCCCGCGGTAACCAGCAGGAAGTATTGTCAGAGCTACCAGGGTGATATACTCATAGCAAAAGAACAGCAGTTGCAATAACCGCAGTACACATCCTTTCACCAGATTAGCCCATGGGCCATCGCCATCTAGTGTCCACAATCGTGTATATAAAAATGCAAGTGGCGCTACCTATCACTAAGTCCTGGATGATTGAAAATGAGATGAGACGATAATAGACAAAAATGGACACTAGATCAACGAGACCAGCCGATTGATCTGGCCGGGCCCACCAGACCACCCGTCTCAATGAGATAAGGGCCAAAGTGGTGTGTTGGGAGTATAGAGTCCGCAGGCTCCTACGCCCTCAACCACCAGGATCCCTTCTCCCACCTATACGGGATGCAACCCACGGCAAACAGGTTGAGGGTGTGTTTAGCCTTCTAAAAGAAGTTACCAGGGGGACCACGTGGAGGTAACACCCTCCCCCCCATATAATATATACTATAATATTATATACTATAATCAAAAAAAAAATTAACCCATTTAGACACAAATATGAATGACATAAACAATGAACAGAGAAACCATTAAGTAAGTAAGTAAATGTCTTCTTTACTTCACTTTTCGGCTAGTATGGCCAGAGAAATCATGAGACCACAAAAAAATTCTCAAAAATTAAAGATTCACAGTGCCCCCACAGTTGGTAATAAGGTCTGTGATATTGGAGGACATCACAGAGCGATCACAAACCGTGAGGACACCGTAAGTCACCACAGGCTAATTGTACGGCAATGGCTTCTCTATGACATGCTGCATTATCCGCCAGGATGCCACAGAGAAACCTTTAAAACAATAAAGTGAAAAAATAATTATATGGCAATGGTTTCTTTCGGACATCCCGTCCATCGCCAGGATGTCAAAGAGAAACCACTGCAAACACAAAAAACAAATCATAGAGGAATTATGAGTAGACCTACAATGCCCCCACAGCTGGGGATCGGGTCTGTCATCGAGAACTAGCACGACAGAGCGATCATAATCCGTGAGAGCACTGTAAGGCACCACAAGTACAATGAAAAAATATATAAAATATATAAATATGAATATATAGAGAATATATAAAGAATTATAACTAAAAACTATTCGAAAATAAACATAACAACCTCAGTGAAAAACCACCGGAAAGCAAACACAAAAAACTTCACGTCAAAAAATAACAAAACCTGGTTCGATGAAGGTTTGGGTGTGCTTGGCCTTCTAAGAAGTTGCCCAGGGGGGACCACGCGGAGGTGACACCCTTCCCCTCCCACAATGGTCCACACAAGTCACCAAGTTAGCAACTGCCGTGATGAGCAGACATCGCTTCGATGCAACCAAGCAACTCCCTCATCCGAGAGATATCAAAACAATCTCTGTACATTTAATCGAAGAGCTTGGAAAATTAGACTTCAAGCTACAATCCAAAGCTAACTTCAGAAGAATTGCAAATTATGAAAACAAAGGAGAATGAAAATTATCTGCCATTTCGGTTTGATGGAAAATTTTATTGGAATTGTCTGAAATTTTGAAAACAAAGGAGAATGAAAATGATCTGCCATTTCGGTTTGATGGAAAAAGTTATTGTAATTGTATACAGTAATGTAAATGTTTTAAAATAAAGATGAAAACTACCCAAATATACAAGATTCATACACCCCTTCATCACAGAGTACGTTAATTGCAATCACTGTACTTCGTGGTGAGGGTGTGTCGTACGGTTCCCTAAAATTATTTAAAGAAGTTGAATTATTTTTGATTATTGATTATTTTTTTGAACCCTTGTGAATATTTAAAAAAATATCTTGTCAAAAGTCCATATCAATGTGTCAATAATTTTCACAGCTTGGAAAAAAGGTGCCAGTTCTGGTCCCAGACGACTGCCATAAGGCCTTGGCTTATTTGGCCAACACTGATAATAGGGAAAAAGGTGGTGTACATTCGGACAACCCGCACATGTTTGCAAACACAGCCATGTTTATAATTGCAGAAATGTATACAATGTACAGTGGACCTACTATTTAAAAAGAAAATTGTCAGCTCTACTCACATTTAGAAAATATTAACACTTGACCTTCTCAGCTCAGGCCTAATGTTTGGGCCGTAGAAGCTGGCCTCTCATTTCAGCTCAGTAACTATGTGCTCTGCTTTCATATTGTGCAGAATTTTTAGCTTTAGACTGGAGTATCAGTAAGTTACTTTCACATGCATTTCGAGTAATTGACTATACTTAATGATCTGTCTCCCATAATCTGAATATTATATTGGTGTGCTCACGGGGTCGGACTTAAATTAAGCTGCTAGAGCCGGAGGCGTACTGCTTATTGTATTCAGCTTGATCCTTTGTGGTACGGTACGCTTCAGTAAAAAATATTTCATGGATCACATTCGAACTCCCCCCCCCCCAATAAATGTCCTACGACAGAAGTAAGAGTAACCTTACTTATTTTTTATTGCAATTGGTCTATATCTTAAAATGATAGGGCTGTAGTTTTTATTACCCACTTATGGGAAACTTCATAACAAACATTCAAAGTATCTTTACAACTTTGAGGGGTCAAACAAATGTCGCGTACATTTCACTGGCCTATATCTTCACTTGTCAAAACCAACCTAAACCAATTCATGACTGATATAGTCTATAGTTTAATAAATATTTTGTTCACACATTTGCACAATGATATGTTTCAGCATTTGCAGTCACCAGAGGCTATGATTCCTTGAAAGATGTTTCTGATGAGTGTAGTGCCAATTTGATATATCCAGCCAGGCTGACATCGACCGGAATGAGAAAATACTGTGCCACAATCACCCAGGTGATTAATTACCACTCTGCCGACAGGGTATTGTCGTCCCCAGCCGTCTGTGTTTGTCCACCGCCGCTGTAGCATCTCCCTATCAACATGACTTATTGTATTCATTTCTTATTTTAAACTGTAAATACATAACTCATTTTTTAATTGATCCCTGGTTGACCTTGGGCCAATATCAATATCACAGCATTTTGCTGCTAAAATTCCTTTGATGCCCAATCAATTTGCATATATACATATTTGGTATACAGATGTAACTCCGGGAAATGCAGGTCAAGTTTGAAGATGAATGATTACAATCAGGATTTTGGTGTTCCACTGTTACACCTTCTCCTATCCTTATTTCCTTTCTGTGATAATATCAATGACCTTACTATAATAAATATTATGTATTGTGAATCCAGGTATTGGCGCTGAAAGAACATCAGATTGAGTGGGTTTGTAACCATTTGGGGCATACTGAAAAAATTCACAAGACTGTCTATCGGCAAACATCAGGTGCGATAGAGCGCATACAACTAGGAAAGTTGATGATGATACAAGAAAAAAATTTGGTGGGGCACTTCCAGAACAAGGCATTAGATGATATTCAGTTCGAAGGTAAGCTGCTGTTCAACTATCCAATGTTCTATATATGTGGCGCCAGGATAGCTCATTGGTAGCATGGTTGACTCTTGAGCCTGGGGATACCGGGTTCGAGTCGCGCTGCGGCCGACATGCTTTCTTGGTGCACACATATAAACAGTGACCCTAACTGAGCAAATGCATGGAACGAAAAATCGACGAAAAATAACCGATAACAAAAAATGACCAATACGTGAATGTTGACATTTCAACGGTCAATAAAACCTTTTATAATGACTAGTTGAAGTTGAATGAACATCCATCAACATTGTTTTTTTACATACCTATTTCTCTTCATTATTTTGTGCATCAGTGTTTTTAGTTGTAATATTAAAGACGTAGTTACAACATCCCATATTTCACTGCATGAATAAAATTATTCCAGATATTGTCGGAGCAATTGATCAAGATGCAGCAAATGACAAAGATGGAGCAATTGACCAAGATGCAGCGATTGACCAAGATGGAGCGATGGACCAAGATGTTCCCACTCCTGGGCAAGCAGATGACAACTTTGATAAAGGTTAGTTTATTGTTTGATCTATTGTAATGTCATGTAGCAATTGGTGTGGAGAACAGAAAATTGTAAATGTGTTTTTTTAACCAATCAGGAGAAACAATATATATACATATATATATTGTATATATGTCGAGATAAGTGGTTTAACAAGGTTAAACCACTTATCTCAATATAGTCTGGCATATCCTATTACCTTTGTTTGCATATTTACAGGGCATCTATTTGACATTGAGGATGGTGATTTGTTTGGAGATGAACCACACTAAGCGACGAAAAGGTTTCTATTTACTTGATGCTCAACATAGACTATTAGTGTGTCTTCAGATTTGTTAAGTAAAGTGTTGGAAAATGTTTTGGCTTGTGCTATTTTGATTAGAATTTGTATCACAATATGTATTTTTAAGCATCTTCCTACCGGGGATGCTTTTAGTGTTTGCTCGTTTTCTGTCGCCGCCATTTTTTGTTATTGACTACTCGCTTGTTATTTGTAAAATTTTGTTTAAGTTTACATGTGTCACTATATACCCCTAATTCTGTGGGTTATATATTTTCCTCATTGAGCCATTGGTCAACCATTTTCCGAGATTGGTGGAAAATACCTTGTTAACGCGATAACTCAGCATCCGCTACTTTGATCAACTTGATATTTGGTGGGATGGAAACCCACCATGGGCATACAACAGCATATTTACTTTTGTCCTTCAGAGGTGAAATAAGCTTTCAATCACGCTTAAATTGTTGAAAAAACTTAAAATATACAAGATTGGGCTATAGCTTCTATGCATTCGGTCCACTCAGACACTGGCATGGTACCCATTGATTTCTGCGAACTGGCAGGTGGCCCGCTCCACCCCTTCCCCTCTATGAAATGCTCACTTCATTTAAACAAAACGTCAGCTTTTCTCGTGCACGATTGTTAGTGCTTATCTACTGTGTTTAGATGGGGGCAGTATATGGTTTCTACAATCACACTCAAACGGTGTATAACTTGATGATATAAGATAAGGCTATATTTTCTACTACTCACCTATAGGAAACCCCACCATAGGTAAACAATATATAGCTTATTTACTTTCAACCTTGTGTGACCTTGACTGGTCAATTGGAGGCCAATCACATTTAAATGGTCAGTATCTTGAAAAATATGTATTTAAATTGTTTAGTCTAGTCTAGTTAGCAGTTCATAACATATGTGTATTGACGACAAATGTGACACTGTGGTCTCATGACAAAATGCTCTCATTACAATTTGGGATGCAGCGCATCACTCATGCTAGCCAGTGAATGCAAAAACTCATGACTTTCATTTACTTTTTCAACCAAATTGTCCAAATTATGTAAGTATAGTTTTCAGGTTACCTACGGTATTTGTGCGGATGGTATGATTTATATTTTTGTGTTATCACTATCATTATATTGCCTTATTCGTGATAGTGCAATAAATACACTTTTTATGTTGCTAGTTACAACAAGACAAAGATGGACTGAAGTGGAAGTGAAAGAGCTGCACCTATATTTTAACAAATATCTGATGGAAAAAACAGTTCATGGAGGCTTTAAAGACGAGCAAATAACCGGAGGAGTACTCCAGAGTAGGAATCCTCCATTAATCATTAAAAAAATAAGCAATCTGAATCACAAGTGAATACAGGCACCCAAGACATACAAGCTTATGCTCACTTCGTTTTCTACATTTCTGTTATTAATCATTTAGCTTAGATGTTTTTATCTCATCATTAAGAGCAGCCTATGCGTATATCATGTACTCACACATTTCTTCTTGGACTATAATGGGACCTGACTAGGCATACGCTGCCTTCCTTGGACTAGAGCATTTATGTACACAATGCATCTTGGAAAATATAACCTGTTCATGATTAAAGATAAATTTGTTGTTTATTGTTTACTCACGGCTCATACTAATATACAGTTGAATATATACAAAATAATTACAATATAACACTTTCACTTGATTCTGTTGCTTCTAGGGCTACATACTTGGGAAGGCTTCCAGGACTGGCAAACTGGCTTACCGGTGTCCAGCATCCCAAAATAAAACTTTCATTATTACTAGATATTTACATTTATTATTTGACATTATAATTCTGGTTATGCCGATAACTAACCGTAGAGGAACTTTTTGGATACTCTTAGCAATTGACAGAATAATCGTAACATTATAAAAAGGACTGAGTTTTTGAACACTGGCATAGATACACATTGGTATACATCCCTCCATGTCTGCTTTGGCCCCATCACATAAAGCCATTGTTTGCCCTAACTAGATCTGGATGCGAAATCCTTGAAAGGTAAACATTGTTGAAACTAGTTGGTAGCCTTAAAGCTACCCACTGTGAAGTATTGCCTATATACAAGTTTTCAAAACATGACTTTTACTTTAATCAAGTAATAAAAAGCTGCGTATTTGGCAGCTTTCAGGACTCATATGAAATATTTCGATGGTTTTGTTGCAGTTCGATTTTCGAAACTCACTATTTTGTAAATTAATTGGAGCAGGTGTACATGACGTACGTAGCTGGGTATAACCCAAATTGAGGTAGCGATGAAATAATACCTTATTTGAAAACATTTGTACTAGCGGACAGAATTACATTCGGTAGCCTGCATGAATTTGCTTAATTTAGCATGACATACAATTTGATGTGTAGAAACGATGTACAGAGCACATTTCACGATACCTTAGCAGTCGGTAGCATTAATAATTTGATTAATTTTGCTAACTTCTAATGGCTATTGACTGTAACCGCTGAGGTATCATAGCATAGAATTGGTAGTTTTTACGATTTAAAATATACGATAGAAACTGTTTCAAGTACAAGTGTATGTTGTGATACCCTAGCGAGTGGGTAATTTATTAATTGGTCCTTGGCTAGATGGATTCAAGGAAGGCCCCTTGACACTTCGGACACAAAGGGCTCCTAGCTCTACGGACAAATGGCCCTTGACACTTCGGACACAAAGGGCTCTTAGCTCTACAGACAAATGGCCCTTGACTGGATGGACGGTCGTTTCTTTAAAAACCCATATGCATTTTATTCTATTCAGGGCATCAACTAGCATCTTTATTATCTATAGCATTTGGTGACCATCATTGGTCAGATTGGGAGGTCAGACACAATTAAATCTAAAAAGGCCCCTACCTTGTAATTTTTAGATTACTTTGTAGTGGCCCTCAAGTAAATGGCCCCTTATTAAAGAGGCCCCCAACTCTATTATGTGCGTCCATCCATCCATCCATCCATCCATCCATCCATCCATCCATCCATCCATCCATCCATCCATCCAGCATGTAGTGCAGAGCAGCTTGGTTGAAGGTAGTAGTAGTAGTAAATCATTGCTTTACGTCACTTTTCGGCATAAAAGGTCTTTTAAGTGACATTATAATACGATAAAAACTTTCTAGTCAATTGATGAGATGAATGATGTACAGATGATGATGTGAGGGTGGGG
Organism: Flabesymbios commensalis; assembly: GCA_964017125.1. Taxonomy (NCBI): domain Eukaryota; kingdom Metazoa; phylum Annelida; class Polychaeta; order Terebellida; family Flabelligeridae; genus Flabesymbios; species Flabesymbios commensalis. Next base: position 21,651,253 of record OZ024912.1, read on the forward strand.
GTGATAGGGCATGGTGGGTTATTAAGAACGTTTTTTTCGGAGACTTGAGTTTCGCTGTGCAATTTAATGCTGAAACTCTGTGGCATTTCGCGCAGCTACGCTATCCTTGGGTCGGATAGTCCCCAGAGTAACAATAGGAAGCTTGGTTGAAGGAAAGTCGTGAGGAAGAAGGAACAGTGCCTCTCTCTTGGGTCAGGGGGAATGTAGTATTTTGGCCACCTGGTGTACAGGCTCTCGAAGAAAAAAGAGAGCCGACTGTAAAATGGAGGAAATTCCCACTAATTAAAATTAAATTTAAATCCGGTAAGTCACTGTGGTTTGTGGAGAGCGACAATATTTATAAACAGTGGGATTTGTTTGTCCAGTTACTCTTAACAGTTAGATTTGAAGAATGTGAGAACCATAATGCAACAACTGCCGAAGTGTCAGATGATGAGAATGTGTTAGGCTATCGGAAGAAAACGAAGAAGACATTTACTGATTTTATCACTGGTCGTACCTTGGACACATATTTTTTTGTAAATACAATAAAAAAGAAGGAACAGTCATGTCCCCCCGCCTAACGAAGTTGGGTTGGGGTTATGGCGTCCTTTACCCAATGTTCGGCGCCGTCAAAAACATGAAAGCAGTGGCTAGTTGAGCGTGTCGCATCATTTCAAGCCTACTTGGTATTTATTATATGAATAATAAAACATCAGTGAAATTATGATGTTTTATTACACGATTTGGAAAAGCATAATGTTCGTGTTGTAGTGCTTTATCACACGATATATAAAATTGCAAAGACATCGTGTATGTGTTGTGATGTTTTATTACACGATTTAGAAACATGTAAGGGAAAATCGTGTTCCCATTGTGATGTTTTATTGTGCGATTTAATTTTTTTAAAGATTATTATTTGGTGTTAAAAAAAATCCTTTATTACACGATTTGAATAAACATGTCATTTTGTTAAATAATTTATAAATTATTTTAGCATAATGGATTTGATAGTGTTGCATAAATATATTTATATTCTGTCACAGATAACCGTCATTGTCAATAGTTCACCAACAGGGCTGATTGAGAGGCGTGTTCAAACGCTAATTGGTCAACACCCCCCTCCCATCTGTCACCTGGCCGTGTCAGTGTGATTGGCAGATCTCGTATGGCGGTAAATAAACTATTTAATGACACTCATGAATTATATGCTCCAGACCCCAATTGTCTCTATTCCCGTTTGATAAACTTGTACAGCCAGTAGTATTATATGGCTCGGAAGTGTGGGGTTTTCACAGTGCTCTAGATGTGGAGCGTGTACATCTTTCATTTTGTAAAAGAGTTCTACATGTCAAACGTAGTACTGCTAATTATTTTATATATGGAGAGTTGGGACGTTTCCCATTACAAATAACTAGTAAATAAGAATTTTGAAATACTGGATTAAAATTTGGTTAAGAGAGCTTATGATATCGAGTATGAAATGTGTGAAACTTTGCTTGGGATAACCAGAACATATTTATATTTGACCAAATAGAATGTTGCGTTATCTGCCAGTTCAGATGGTCTGGTATATAAATCATATAAAGTTATGCCATGTTATAGTAATTATTTTAATAAAATTGTTATACCGAAACATAGATATGCTTTTGTTGTGTCAGGGAAATGGCATCGGCCAAGACCATATAATCAGCGCATGTGTGAGGTGTGTGGTGTCTTGGGCGATGAGTATCACTTTCTATTGGTATGTAAGAGTTTAAGTGATTTAAGACAAAGATATATACCTGAATATTATTTTAACTACTCTTCCATGTATAAATTTATTGCATTAATGTCAACAGATCATGTCAAAACTATTCGTAACCTTGCTGCTTCTGTATATTCAAGTTTCCAACGGATCACACTTTGAATTATTTTATTTTGGTTTTGTCTCCTCGTACATGCATGTATTATATAAATTGTAAAATGCTCAAAGACTATGTCTAAGCTGAATAAATGAGTAAGTAAGTAAAATATTTGCTTTACTTCACTTCTCGGCCAGTATGGCCATTTAAGTGAAAATTCCAGGTATTACAATATCCCATATTGTATAGTTAAAGTAGTAAAGGAAAGACAAAGCTAATAAAAGCAAGTTCGTACTAAAATATTCAGTTTAAAGTGTTTGATATGATAAGATGACGATGCTCCTGGCACCTATATGTAACGAGTCTGATGACATGTTGAAGCGCCTGCACTACAACACAGTTTAATGGGTATAAAAATATCAGTATAAATAATGTAAAATATGAAGTGATTATAAAATGAAAGACATTTCAAGTCACTATATCTCTATGAAATTGGAGTGATTGTGTAAAAACTACAAGTCTAAGTCAAAACAGTGTCATTGTCAAAACAAATATATAATATATACTATAATACTATATACTATAATCAAAAAAGTAAACCCATTTAGACATAAATATGAATGACATAAACAATGAACAGAGAAACCATTAAGTAAGTAAGTAAATGTCTTCTTTACTTTACTTTTCGGCCAGTACGGCCGGAGACATCATGAAACCACTAAAAATTCTCAAAAATCTAAGACTTACAGTGCCCCCACAGTTGGTAATAAGGTCTGTGATATTGGAGGACATCACAGAGCGATCACAAACCGTGAGGACACCGTAAGTCACCACAGGCTAATTGTACGGCAATGGCTTCTCTATGACATGCTGCATTATCCGCCAGGATGCCACAGAGAAACCTTTAAAACAATAAAGTGAAAAAATAATTATATGGCACTGGTTTCTTTCGGACATCCCGTCCATCGCCAGGATGCCAAAGAGAAACCACTGTAAACACAAAAAAAACAAATCATAGAGGAACTATGAGTAGACCTACAATGCCCCCACAGCTGGGGATCGGGTCTGTCATCGAGAACTAGCACGACAGAGCGATCACAATCCGTGAGAGCACTGTAAGGCACCACAAGTACAATGAAAAAATATATAAAATATATAAATATGAATATATAAAGAATATATAAAGAATTTAAACTGAAAACTATTCGAAAATAAACATAACAACCTCAGTGAAAAACTACCGGAAAGCAAACACAAAAAACTTCACGTCAAAAAAAATAACAAAACCTGGTTCGATGAAGGTTTGGGTGTGCTTGGCCTTCTAAGAAGTTGCCCAGGGGGGACCACGCGGAGGTGACACCCTCCCCCCCCCCCCTGAATAAATGAACTATCATCTCAGTTGAGAGTGATATATCACGAGGTCTTCACAAGCACACTTACATCATTTTGAGGGTAGGACCACATGTAGGCCTGCCCTCAAATTGATGGCGCCATTAAACAGCGCACATGACACGGCCTCGTATATCCTGCTTTAACACACAGGAATTAAACCCGAGTTAATTAAAAGATCGGGCAGGGCGCCAAGGGTTCGCTCCACTTGGGATAACAGAGATCCCGGTTTGCTTCCCAGGCGGATAGTGTTACCAGCCCCCCCCCCCCCGGTACCTTCAAACTCCCCCATCTGCCAGGTCATAGTTTAACGACCCTTGTTGACAGATTTCTGGGTCTGGCCTGTGAGTACCCCTGTGTATCTAATAAGCATGATAAGGAATCCTTACTAGCAAATTTGGGGTGCATTTGATAAGTATCACAATGCCTGCTTCGGATAATTTGGATAAACAGCCGTCGCTTCAGCAGTGGGCAGCTGACAACCATATTTCAGAGGAGACCCTAAAGCTTCTGGAAAAAGACGGTTTCGCATGCATGGCGGTGCTGGCTCTATTAAAAACGGAGGACATAAGCCACAAAATTACCAGAGGCTAGCAGAAGCTGATATTGAAAGCGGTGTCAGAAATGCCTGAGAACAGGAAGGCATCTGCCCCGGTGGAGACAGATCAGACAGGACAAGAAAGCCAGAAGTCTGTTGATCCCTATGTACGGGATGCGCTACAACAGCTACAGAAGGCGCAGGGGACGACAAACAGCTCTGGTACAGAGACAAGTACACCTCTGCTCTGCGTAATTCTCCCAGGCCCTGGCCCAATGTCAACAGAGAGGCCATTACCTAATGATGTCACGTGGGCTGATCTGCAGATTTTCCTAAAAATGGCAGCAGGTAAGGCGGGACATGAAACCTTTTACGATATAGTGGATTTCATGAATCTGTATGGGGCAGTAAGTAAGTAAGTAAAATGTCTGCTTTACTTCATTTTTCGGCCAGTATGGCCATTTAAGTGAAAAGTCCTAGTATTACAATATCCCATATTGTATAGTAAAAGTGATAAAGAAAAAAACAAAGCTAATAACACTAAAATATTTAGTTTAAAACGTTTGATATGATAACATGCTGATGCTCCTGGCACCTATATGTAACGAGTTTGATGACATGTTGTAGCGCCTGCACTACAACACAGTTTAATGAGTATAAGCATGTCAGCATAAATAATGTGAAATATGAAGTGATTATAAAATGAACGACTTATCAAGTCACTATATCTCCATGAAATTGGTGTGATTGTGTAAAACTACAAACAGTGTCTTTGTCAAAACAAATATATAATGAGAGAAATAAATCATGCTTAATATATTTTTGTGTAAAAATATTTTGAAAATAGGACAAATGCTGGTTCAGTGCCAATCATATCTGGAGTCACGAGTGTGAGAGTAAAATTGTGGTTCAACTTAATCTGAGGCCACTGAAGCTGCCATCGAATACATAATTCGGATGACGATCAACACCAAACCAGCACTGTACCCACTCAAAATAAAATTACTGTATGTATGTACTGTATGTAAATACTGTATGTATATAAATTGACATAAATATGAATATATATATATGAAACAATGAACAGAGAAACCATGAAACAATAATTACAACCCTGGTAAATCAATCAATGACGTTACACTATATATATACACAAAAAATGGATAAACCTGGTTCGATGAAAACTGCAGAAAGACAAAAACGTTTGGGTGTGCTTGGCCTTCTATGAAGTTGCCCATGGGGGACCACGCGGAGGTGACACCCATCCCCCCCCCCCCCGTACATCCCCCCCCCCCGTATGGGGCAGTGGTTGGAAGTGGGCTGAATGGAGCCCAGTTGATATGGAAAACTGGCCCACGCAAGCCCAAACTCTCCTAGGTGACACTGCATCAATGGTCAGTGGCCAATTTAGCAATCATGTCCAGGCTAGCGGAAGACGGGAAGCTCACAGGCGAAGCAGACACGGACTATTTATCCTATACAGTAAGTAAGTAAGTAAAATTTCTGCTTTACTTCACTTTTCGGCCAGTATGGCCATTTAAGTGAAAATTCCAGGTATTACAATATCCAATATTGTATAGTTAAAGTAGTAAAGGAAAGACAAAGCCAATAAAAGCATGATCGTACTAAAATATTCAGTTTAAAATGTTTGATATGATAAGATGACGATGCTCCTGGCACCTATATGTAACGAGTCTGATGACATGTTGTAGCGCCTGCACTACAACACAGTTTAATGAGTATAAAAATATCAGTATAAATAATGTAAAATATGAAGTTATTATAAAATAAACGACTTATCAAGTCACTATATCTCCATGAAATTGGAGTGATTGTGTAAAAAGTCTATGTTTAATAATTAAAACATGTAATATAGGTTACATTCCCGAAGGAACTGAATAATAAAACCAGCAGGGGTGTCCCTGAATAGCTCAAATAAGGAATTAAATGCAAAATATTTCCTTCTGATGTGCGCATATTTCGCACAACTGAGAAGGACATGTCTTACAGTGAGACGAGTATTGCAGCACATAGGTCGCAATTCTCCTCTCAATAAATAGCCGTTTGTGAAATAGGCATGGCCAATTCTGGCCCTGCATAAGCCAACGTCATCTCTTCGGCGTTCCATTGGTGTAAAAGATCGCTTAATGATTGGTTGTACCTCGAACAATTTGCTGGTGACATTGATGTTCCATTCACCTTGCAAAATATCATCAAGGTAGACAGAGATGTTGTACTTGAAATCAGTATATGGTATATAATAAAACTGTTTCGTCTTATCCAGGGCAGCCTTGGCCAAAACATCAGCCCGTTCATTGCCCTGTATTCCAATATGGCTGGGTACCCAGCAAAAAATAATGTCCTTGTGCCCAGACAAGTAGTGACACATATGCAAAATATTGGAAACAATTGGGTTGTTGAGTTTTTGACTCTTAAGAGCCTGCAATGAAGATAGCGAGTCTGTGATGATCATGAACTCCTCGTCATTACTATCCCATATGTATTCGATGGCAGCTTCAATAGCTAACAGCTCTGCTGTGCAAATTGAAGCCTCATCGTTGATACGACAACTAAATTCATGATCATCACAGACAAAGGACATAGCTGTCCTCTTGTCTTCCTTTGATCCGTCAGTATACACCTTCCGGTGCCTCGGAAATCTACAAAATAACTCGAGCAACATGCTCTGAAAGACAAGGGGACAGGTGTCTCCTTTCCTGAGATCTGAGAGGTTAAAAAGTATATTAGGCTGTTGGAGAAGCCAGGGTGGACATTCTGGTGGGCGCACAACGCTAATTGCGTCGAGCTCCACCTCCATGTCCTCCAGATGGGGTTGAAGCCTTATACCCAAAGTAGGTATAGTCCCTGGCTTGTTGTTAAAAAGTCTCTTGTACTCTGGGTTGACAACACACGAGTATGCCGGGTTCTCAGGATTTGCTTTCATCTTCATATAGTATTGCAGGCTCAGCTTCAACCGGCGAGTCTCTAAAGAGGGCTCACCGGTCTCCACCTGAAGACTTTCGATTGGTGATGTTCGAAATGCCCCTGAGCATAATCTCAAACCTTGGTTCGCGATTGGATCAAGTACTGCTAAGTACGATCGTCTCGCTGAACCATAAACAATACAACCATAATCCAGTTTGGATCTGATGTGAGACCGGTAAATCCTCAGTAAGGTTGTCCGGTCACCACCCCAATCCTTGCTGGATATAACTCGTAGTAATTGTAATGCTTTCCTACACTTATCTTTCATATATTTGATGTGTGGAATAAAACTGAGCTTCTTGTCGAAAAACAGACCAAGAAATTTGACCTGCTCTTCAACAGGAAGCTGTTGTCCATATAGTTTGAGATTAGGCTCAGGCTGTAAGCCATTTTTTTTGCAAAAATGTACACATAAAGTTTTTGTGGGAGAAAATTTAAAGCCGTTCTCATCCGCACAAGTCACCAACTTATCCAGGCAACCTTGCAGGCGCCGCTCAATTATTGCCATATTGCTTGACTGGCAGTAAACAGCCAGATCATCAACATATAATGATTTTTCAATATCTTGTGGTAAAGAATCAATTATACTGTTTATTTTAACGGTAAATAGAGTTGGTGAAAGGATACTACCTTGTGGGACACCCTCCTCCTGTGGATTTAGTGAAGAGTGGGTGTTGTCCAAGCGGACTTTAAATTTTCTCCCCTTTAAAAAATTATCAATGAATAAGGGTAATCTACCCTTTAGGCCCATTTCATGAAGATCTTTCATGATACCACCCTTCCATGTGGTATCATAGGCCTTTTCTAAATCAAAAAATACTCCAACTGTATGTTGATTTTTAACAAAACCTTGACGGATATAAGTCTCAAGTCTGACCAAATGGTCTGTGGTGCTCTTTCCTTTTTGAAAACCACATTGATATTTAGTTATTATGTGATTGTCTTGTAAAAACCATGTGAGACGATGATTGATCATGCGCTCCATGATTTTGCAAAGACAACTTGTCAATGCTATTGGCCTATAATTATTAGGATCTGTTCGATCTTTTCCAGGTTTAGGGATCGGGATCACTGTTGCTTCTCTCCATCCATCTGGGAAATCCTGAGATTGCCACAGATCATTCAAGAGTAGAAGCAACAGATCAAGTGATACATCAGGCAAATGTTTCAGAAACTGGTAGTGAATTTCATCAGGGCCAGTTGCCGAATCAGTTGCCTGAGCGATAGATTTAATTAATTCTCGTTTAGAGAAATCAACATTGTACTTTTCGTCATTATCTGACTCAAAGTCCAATGTGTTCTCCTTCTCCTTGTCCCTAATCTTTCGAAATTTTTCCTGATAATGATCTGGCGATGATTTAGCAGCGAAGGATGTCGCCAGTGTTTCTGCAATATCCGTTTTATTGGTTATTGTGTCAGAATCAGTGACAAGGTACTTGATGGTTTTATCTTTCCTCTTGCCACTGATTCTGCGCAGCATTTGCCAAGTATGTTTTGCCGATGTATTATTATTTAGTGTGGAGACATATGCTCTCCAAGATTGCCGCTTGGCTTCACTGATTGTGCGGCGAGCTTTAGCGTAATCTTTCTTATATCCGTCAAGGTTTTGTCTAGTTGGATGTTTTTTAAATTTTTGCAAGGATTTTTTCCTTTTGTCTATTGCCTTTCGGCAACCTTCGTCAAACCAGGGTTTGTCGAGTTTTTTGGGAACTGTCGAGGTTTTGGGTATGCTTTTATCTGCTATATTGTGTAATTTGGCTGTAAAAAGGGCTATAGGGTCATCAACCCCCTCTTCATTCTCAAATTGAGAGATTGTGAGGCTCTCCCCACAAGACTGTTGGAAGGCCTCCCAATCTGCTCTGTGCAGCCTCCAATGCTGCACTCTTTCTTCAACAATAGAGTTGTTGCTCTCTATAAATATAGGATAATGATCACTGCTACAGAGATCCTCGTTGACCCTCCAAGTGTAATCCAAATATAAATCGGGATCACACAAGGATAGGTCAATGGCTGTTGCAGATCCTGAAGCAGGGTGTAAATAGGTGGTGGTATCATCATTAAAAATGCAGAGGTTTTCCTCTGAGAGGAAGTCTTCTATTATTCTGCCCCGTGGGTTGATGTCCCTACAGCCCCACATTGTGTGGTGCCCGTTAAAATCTCCCAGTAGCATAAAGGGTTTGGGCAATTGTTTTACCAGCTGCCTCAATTCCACAACATCTACTGAGCGGTTTGGCGGTAAATAAACAGAGCATATCGTCATTGGTCTGTGACAGTTTATGTTAACCGCCACAGCCTGTAAATTAGTTTTTAATGTTATATGTTGATGTGGTGTTCCGTCCTTCACAAGGATAGAGACACCCCAGCAGGCCCTTTCATTATTGGCAGGGCCAAAACAATTGACCATTGTATAGTTTTTAAAACTTATGTTAGTGTTAGGTTTTAAGTTAGTCTCCTGCAGGCACACAGCCGATGGGCTGTGTTCCTGCAGTAGAATAGCCAGGTCATTGTAATTAGATCTTAAACCTCGACAATTCCATTGTATAATTTTGTGGGCCATTATGAATTTTTATGCCTCCCTGGTTTTATCTTTGCTTGGAGTGCAGCGACGGTGTCGGGAGATACAAATACCTCGCTATCGCTGCTTTCATCACCGTCTACACAATCCATGGATTCGTATCTGTTGTACGTAGCGATCGGGTCATCAGTGCCCTTGGGCATTCGACCGCTACCTTTATTTGTGTTTTTCTTGTTAATTTGTTTTGTTAGTTCAGCTACTGGTGGTTTATTTACCATTTCTTTGTTCTTATCTTTATTATTTGTTTTGCCATTTTTTGTTTGTTTTGCATCCCTATTTGCCAGTGGCTTTGGGGCAGTAGGGGTAGCTGTTGTTGTTGTAGCGACATTTGTTTTTTTATTGATCACAGGTTGTTTTTTGGTAGGAGAGGTACTTGTGTTAGTTTTTGCTGAAGAGGTTCCAGGTGTTGCGGAAGCATTTGTTGCACCAGTCGCAGATCTGATCTCTACTGCATCAGTCTGGCAACCAACCGACACAACCTGCTTTGCGACAACACTGGCATATGATGGTTGTTTGTTAACCCCTTCAACAATTTTCCGAGCTTCAGGGAAGGAAATCTTTTGTTCTGTTCTAACACGTTGGATTTCCTTCTCTGTTATCCATCGAGGGCAATCCTTCGAAAAGGCCGGATGGTTCCCATTGCAATTTGCACATTTAGCTTTGGTTGTGCAGCCGGTGTCCTGGTGGTCAGGCTGGGCACACCGTCCACACACTTTCTCTCTTTTACAGCTGTCTTGATGGTGTCCAAATTGCTGACATTTGAAGCACCTCAAAGGGCTAGGCACGTATGGTTGTACATTACATCTCTCAAATCCAACCTTTATGGTGGCCGGTGGAGTTGGCCGGTTGAAAGTGAGGATTGCAGTATTGACTTTTATTATTACGTCGTTCTTTTTAATCGTAACCATACGTGCATCAGTGACTCCTTGCTGTTTGAGTTGGTCAATGAGCTCCTCTCTTGTTGTATTTTTGAGCTCAGGAGTCCTGAGTACACCCTTTGAGGTGTTCAATGTTCTGTGTGGTGACACCTTCACAGGAACATTGGCCAATTCTGTGATTTTCAGGAGCTTGGTGGAGTGCGACTCTCTGTCGACCTCTATTAAGAGGTCTCCAGATCGCAGCCTTTTGATGGTCTTAGGCTCTCCTACCAAGCCCTGTATCCCTTTCTGGATCGCAAATGTAGAGAGTCTGGAGAGAGATTTCTCATCATCTCCAGACATCATCATTAAAAATCTCGGAAATATAATTTTGCTTTTGTTTATTTGATCTCTGGTTTTCCTGCATCTTTCCTGGTATTCTATATCGTCGCTGTTATCGTCGTCATCTTTTTTCCGCTTTATCGGTAGGGATTTACCGTTATTATCCATGGTGTGTTGTGTTGTTTTTCATCACCCTGGCTCTCCACCCACCACGGAGCCCTACCAGGGGGGCAACCTGCCCGCGGTAACCAGCAGGAAGTATTGTCAGAGCTACCAGGGTGATATACTCATAGCAAAAGAACAGCAGTTGCAATAACCGCAGTACACATCCTTTCACCAGATTAGCCCATGGGCCATCGCCATCTAGTGTCCACAATCGTGTATATAAAAATGCAAGTGGCGCTACCTATCACTAAGTCCTGGATGATTGAAAATGAGATGAGACGATAATAGACAAAAATGGACACTAGATCAACGAGACCAGCCGATTGATCTGGCCGGGCCCACCAGACCACCCGTCTCAATGAGATAAGGGCCAAAGTGGTGTGTTGGGAGTATAGAGTCCGCAGGCTCCTACGCCCTCAACCACCAGGATCCCTTCTCCCACCTATACGGGATGCAACCCACGGCAAACAGGTTGAGGGTGTGTTTAGCCTTCTAAAAGAAGTTACCAGGGGGACCACGTGGAGGTAACACCCTCCCCCCCCTTTATCCTATACAACACGGATATACCTGATGTTACAGCGCTACGACACTACGTCTGTTCCTGTATGATCGGGAATATCGTCGCCTGCAGGCCCGGAATGGTTTCCGCTGTGGTACGGAAATTGGACACCTGCAGTCGATATGGCTGCGTGAAGGCCAGCAGCAGCCAGCACGTACTTCAGCCACAATAAAGGCAGCTCAAACAGCCACTAAAGTCAAGGGCCCAATGACAACAGGAGGGTGCACGATCTGCAAAATGTACAATACTAAGGCCGGCTGTAGCTATGTTGATTGCAAGTTTGCACACACCTGCTCACGATATGGCTGTGAACAAGAGCACTGTGCTGCCGTGGTTCATGACCTGTCAAAAAACTAGGTATTACCATTAGCCCGAACCCTGGTCTCATTCTGGAAGCATGGCAAAAAGAACTTGTCGAAGATACTGGCAAAATTTTTCTATTAAATGGGATCGCACATGGATTTGATATTGTGGACACGGACGCGGATCCAATGCCAGCCGAGGTAGACAATAATAAATCAGCTCAATGTCACTCGTCGCTATATGACAAGGCCAGTCAACAGGTTTTGGCTGAAATTCAGCAAGGTAATTATGTGGTCTGTGAATATAAGCCTACTATAATCAGCCCGTTCTCAGTGCTGGAGAAATCAGATGGCGGTGTCCGGCTGATCCATAATGCCAGTCAGCCTGTGGGTGACAGCCTTAACGACCAAGCCACTTTAGACACGCATTACAAATTTGAAACTGTCGATAGTGCGGCCAAGCTTTTATGGCAAAATTATTATCTGGCCAAAGTTGATTTGAAATCTGCCTATAGATCAGTTAAAATTAGTGAGCACAGCCAGATGTTCACGGGGCTAAAGTGGATTATAAATAATAAGACAGTTTTCCTGAAGGACACGAAATTACCCTTTGGGTCCAAGCTGTCACCTGGAATTTTTTATCGCCTAGGCCAGAGTGTTAAGAGGATGATGGAGCGCAGAGGGTTTCGGGACCTAGTGGTATACCTAGATGATTTTTTAGTGATTGCTCCCACAAAACAAGAGTGTCAGCTTGCACTAAACACCTTGTTGAAATTACTGCGGCAATTAGGATTCAGCATCAATTGGAATAAGGTGGTGGATCCTGTAAAACAGCTAATATTCCTTGGGATTGAGATCGACTCCCAAGCAATGTGTTTGCGGCTTCCAGAGAGCAAATCGTCTGCTCTTAAACTAGACCTTGTAGCCTTTTCAAAGCGGCATCGGGCTACAAAGCGGCAATTACAATCCTTGATTGGAAAGTTAAATTGGGCGGCGGCGGTAGTACGCGGCAGTTTTTCTCCGTCGGCTTATCGACCTAACGAACACGTTACGCCGCAAGACAGCGTTTGTCATGCGACACGCATAAGGATATTGCCTGGTGGCAGACTTTTATGGAACAGTTCAATAGCAAGTCAGCAATCCTTGACAGACAGCCACTGACGTCTGTATATACAGACGCCTGTCAAGAAGGAGGAGGCGCTGTATATGGCCAGGATTGGATTTACACAAATTGGGACTTGGACTGGCCAGAAGTCAGCTCATTCCATATTAACTATAAAGAAGAGCTCGCGATCTTGGTGGCTGCGCTTCGCTGGGCGCCCAAATGGGCAAATAGACGGATATATATTTTGAGTGATAATACAACGGCAGTATCAGTGATTAATCGTGGGACAACTAGACATTCAGTCGTCATGGAAGGGATGCGTTGTCTTTTCTGGCTGTCTGCCAAGTTTAATTTTCATCTTAAAGCACGCCACATTCCTGGAGTTAAAAATGTGGCAGCTGATAGTGCTTTCCGACTTCATGAGCCTGGACAGTTAAATAAATTAGTTGGCATTTTATATGGTTCACCTTGTCATCAGTGTTTCAATATAGATGGACATGTGAGTAGTTCCGTTTTTCTTTCATTTTTTTCAGACAGGCCAGCTGGTCAGGAGAACTTAACCAGACAATTAGACAAAGCTGTGGCCCATTATAGGATACTTTTGCCTCGTCTACTACACGGACGTATAAAACACATTTAAAGGCATATACGGCCTTTTGTAACCTCTTGCATATTCCGCCGTTACCTATTTCGCAGTTAAATTTAGCTAGATATATTGCTTATCTATATTCATGTTACTTTGTGTTATACTAGTGTAAAGCAGTATTTAAATATTGTACGACTCGTGCACATAGAGAGTGGTATTGCCAACCCTTTAGGTATGATACCTGGATTCTCTTTTACGTGGTTGTCGTCGGGTCATGGGCAACACTAGTGAGCCTAAGCTGCCTATTACTGTAGAATTGCTGAAGAAAATGTTCAGCTTTTTAAACTTGACTTTGCATGTTGATTTGACTTTCTGGGCTGTTTGTTTGGTGGGCTTCTTCTCTTTTTTGAGGAAATCGAACTTGCTATCTAATTCTTCTAAAGCTCAGGGGGTATCGATGTTAACACGGGGGGATGTATCTTTCCTTCCTGCAGGTGCATTATTACGTATTTCGCACAGCAAAACAGTGCAATATGGTTAGCGGAACCTTGAAATACCTATACCACATATCCCTAACAGCCCCCTTTGCCCGTCTAGTGCCTTATTACTTATTTGTAAGACTCAGCCGGCTCACGCACGTGTCCCACTCTTCACTTGTCCATCACAAGCAGGGCCAGTCGCCTTTACGTATTCCATGTTTATTTCCCGCTTGAAAACTTGCCTGGGAAGGGCGGGAGTTGATCATGATAATTATGCGGGCCATAGACTGAGACGGGGAGGTGCTAGTTTGGCCTGTAACGTACCAGGTGACCTGATTAAATTACAAGGCGACTGGGAAAGTGATTGTTACCAGCGTTATCTGGACCCTGACATTCGAACAAAAAAATTTGTAGCAAAAGCTATGTCAGATAAAGTACAATCCCTTCGTTTTTTTAATATATAATTTTAATGTATTACTATTATTATTTTGTTCACTACTTATACATGTTATACATAGTTTGGGCGTTTGGGTGATAACGTAATAAGATATGATTCATAAACGCATGCAGGCCTCACTGTTTCTTAGGCCTTTGCTACATTACGTAACTTCTCATTAGCACACTGATTATATAATACTTTTGCATGTAATGTTGCGGCTCATTACACAATTATGTGTACGGCTTTTGATGAATCTTTTAACCTACTTCGCCCAAACTTGGTGTTTTTTTATAATTATGTTATATATATGTTGTGTTTCTATATCATTTTATTTAATGTTGCGGCTACAAATTAGTGATGAGAAATTAAATCCTGGTTTAACACACGGGATTTAAACCTGAGTAAATTAACAGATCGGGCGGGGCGCCAAGGGTTCGCTCCACTTGGGATAACAGAAATCCCGGTCTGCTTCCCAGGCGGATAGTGTTACCAGCCCCCCCCCCCCGTACTTTCAAACACCCCCATCTGCCAGGTCATAGTTTAACGATCCTTGTTGACAGATTTCTGGATCTGGCCTGTGAGTACCCCTGTGTATCCAATAAGCATGATAAGAGATCCTTACTAGCAGATTTGGGGTGCATTTGATAAGTATCTGGCGTCAGCAGCGGTCGCATTGCCATGGCTACTAGTACTAAGCTTTAGCAAGCTGATTATAGGTCTTTTTGATACCCTCCCCACCCAACCTATACACTGATTCCCGTATTCGATGATTCCACTAATTTTACTTCTACTGTTTATATCAGCCAAATTCAACCAATTCACATTTTTATTAGACTAGTTACACATAATAAATAATATGACTACTGAACTCCGATATTTGTCCAGTGAATAACGTTATGCTATATGTCATTATAGATTCCTGTGTCAGCTATTTAAATTACCATATCCCGTGTATCGCCTTTCGATGCTGGCCCAACATTAGCTCAGCATTGGGCAAAAGTCTCGAGAAGTACTAGATGAAATCAGGCCATTTCGTATAACATGATCAGCTTATAAATCTACATTTAATTGAATGTATTTGTAGGAATCGTTGTGAACTTCCCAAGCCCCCCTGAAAAATTCGAGACATCAGAAAAAATCACACACTCCCATTCAAGCCAACCTTTTCTTTCCAGCAGCCAGGATAGTATGTCTGAACCCGCAAGGGAAGGTGATAGCAACAGCTAGTCAACGTCTTTCCGGTATGAAATAATACATATTTAATAATAATAATAATAATAATGATAACAAGAGGCCCAGGGGCCTTGACGTTTGTCAACAGCATTGCAAAAAATCAGCTATAAATGTGTCAGGGTATATATATCTATACTCTAAGATGCATTATCATGAAAAGATGTATATCCTTTATATCGATCATTGGCATTTATATTATTATGTTCGGTTCCCATAATACATTTTGCTGATTTTACACACGTTCTGAAGCACTGCACCTAATGAAATATGCTTGACAAAGAATCATTTCACAGGACTACAATATTAATATTACAAAAGTGCAATTATTACTTCTTCTGGGACTTTTATAATGCCCCAGTTGGCCAGGAATTTTCACGAAATCTTTAATTTTCAATTTTAATTCTTCTGTCTAAAATAGGCCTGACAAAGTTGTAAATTATCAGCTTTTAATGTTTCTTACTCAGCCATGAAATATACAGTAGCCCTAATCCATCATTATCACACGTGGACGTAATGCACTTTCACTGCACCCTCTTGCGTAATGCCAATTATGGAAATCACAATACACACAGTAGACCTAAGGATAAAGACCCATGAAGGCTTTCTCAACTCACACGATCTTTTCTGAAATGTTGCTGTAATGTTGTCAGGCCAACGTTGAGTCAGGTGTTAGTTGGCTGTATCAAATGCTATGAAATGAAATAAATGGGGTTCTACACCACATTTGTACACATATAGGCTAAATTGGGTAAGGAGAACCTGAGGATGGTGAGATGAATGAGGTGTCACTGCCCTCCAGACACAGGATTCGAAATTGAGCCCTGTTGGTATACGGCCGAGCACACTAACTCTCGGTCACGGAGGCTGCCCACAATATTCAATATTTACAATTGAGCAGGGAGGAAACATTTTGTTTCTTTGAAACTTGAATGCCAGAGCAGGAGACGAATCCGCGATCTCTGACTTTCCTAGCAGGCACCAGGACCCCTCCCCCCCCGCCCTTCGGTATTGTTATTACATATATACAAACACATTACCTGTGGATTGAGTATTGGTTCACCGTCAGGGGCGCTGCCCAACATTTTCATATTTTATTCTGCACAACATATTAAATGTGCATAATATATATTGGTCATGTCATTGCTATCCCTTACCTGTTATAATTGACAGGTATGTTTTTACTCTGGTTCTGCCATAATAGTGTTCCATGTTCCACTTTGATTTTCATTCATTGCAAAAATGAAAAATATATATTTTAAAGTTTTATAATCCACATGCACGGCTGGTCCTCGTCTTCATTATTGACGGTTGGCCAGTAAGTGGTAGAACACAATCAACGAACGGGAAAGCGTGAATTCAACTATGATGCTGTGTCATTAAAAAAAAACACTTTTGGCCCAGCTGCTTTATAGACACTTTATAGCCCTACATATTATTACTTCGAGGCATGTTTTTATTATACATATATCCACTTCTAAATTTTGCATACTTTTAGGTGCATCCCAGCAAAAACGATACGGCAAACAGTGGACCAACACTCAAAGGTTTCGAATTTCAGAAGTTTAGCCAGACCAAATATAGAGTTAACTCTATGGCAAGACACGTGTGATTGTACTCCAGCGGTATTGCCTCATTGTAGTAGTCAACGCGATGCGTACAAAGCATAATCTCATAATATATTACACTGGCTATATACGCTATACTTTCCACAGAAGCTACATCGACTTAATGTTAGTTTAATGTTGGGCCAGCAGTGCAGACGGTGGACTAGCATTAAACCAGGGATAACTGGATATTTAGTTTATTGTTGTGCCGCCCTCTACATCGTTTACCCAGCATTAAAGGATCATTTATTATTAATATTACTATTTGTAAATTCAATTCAAAATAAAGTTATGACTTTGGTACCACACATTTTAGTAACTTCTAATTAGATCCCTATTAGCGTGATATTTGGGCCTTTATTACAATGTGATGTTGAATATCAGCTTCCATCGATAGGGTCCATAATACAAGAACATAAATTAGGCCTACTATTTGTGTTTTTAGCATAGACTGAGGTTGTAAAATCTACGTTCAGTTTAACTTGAATATAGCCCAAACATAGGGACGCAGACGGTTAATATACGGCAATATAAATAGTTAAAATTATGTGTATGAGATTGGTACTATTACATATTCAGTGCCCGATTTATAAATTAGAAAAAGGGGGCCAAGGGGCCCATGATATTTTTCGGAGGGGGGGGCATTGGCCTTAGACGATGGGGCATGTGACCCATTATTATTTCAAAAGGGGGACATTTTCCCAACAACAAATAAAACACTTAAGGGTCATTCATATCACCTCATATTCCATATTAAACGTTCATCAGGTGTTCATGCTGATAGAAATATCAAAGATTCATATTGGCGGTTATGCTATTATTAAAACCGGAAGAAGAAAAAATGGTTTAACATTCAGCGTTTGCAAGTGATCGACTTCACGTCACCACGCACTCACATGAGTTAATATCACTTGTGTCAATCAATTGCGTCAATAATATCGAGTGTTATTGGAGTCGATCACATAGCTTGAGTGCTACTCATTGTCTTCCTCGGGTGCTGTCGGATCTCTTCTTGGGGCAGTGTCATCAACTTCCTCTGTTGTTGCCGCTAGGCCTACACCTATTCACCTTAAACCGCTAAGCGCGACTGTAGTCGCGTCGCTTTAATCCGTTTTATTAGCCATTTAAACATCAAGATTTGTAAATTGCTTAGTCTTAAATTACAAATTAATCAAATACGAGTTGTTTTCTCTCACTTAAAGTTGTGGGTCAAGGTAGTGAGACACAACTCCAAGTGTGTGAAAATTTAAATTATTTAATTCAGCGGTTTAAGGGTTAATATATTATTATTAGTCACAATGAACAAATTTTCTACAATATTTGCTGTACAAAATAATTTTGTAGGCCTATTATTATTCGTTATATATTGGACCATGCTTTTGATTTTGATGGCACATATAGTCTAAGTCTATATAGACATCTACACCACGTTCAAGATAGAGATTTCCCTTTGAAAATACATTGATAAATGCGGATACAACAGGTGTGGCGAAGTTGTGGCGAGGTTACTTAGCCCCATGTGGCGAGGTTACCAAAGCTGTGGCGAGGTTACTCAGCCTTCTGTGGCGATGTTACCAATTCTGTGGCGAGATTACCTGTGGCGAGGTTACCTTGTGGCGAGGTTACAGTCAGGTTACAGGTGACAGTCCAATATTTCGTTGGAATCAGCAACATTTCAACTACATTTTGGTTTCAGTAGCTCGTTTTCTGCCATACTTCATTAAAATGGTATTGGTAAGCATATAGGCCTATGTTTTGGATCATGGGATGCCGAACCTTGACTCTGTTCTAACAACGCTGAATACTAATACTGAAACTAATACAGCGATACACAGCTCACAATTTGACAGTGTGGGCCGTAATGGGCATTTATTGGCGGCACTACCATGTCAAAAATAAGAAATACGGGAATTTCGTCTCTATATCTAGCCTAACTGGTAAATGCACAGCACAAAAAATAAAAAAAACTTTTGCAGTTCTATTCTATGGACATGTTTACATTATATGGTCATATTAATAAGTCAAAATAGAATCACTGATTTTTTTATGATTTTAGCCTGAGCCAGTCCCTTTAATTCAGCAGGCAGGGCCTTATCTTCACTGGGTTTTCTTTACATCAGGCGCCAGAAACACCAGATAACACGATACATTGGCCCAATGCTGATGTAATGCTGGGCCACTCTCTGCGACGCTTGGCCAATATTATTTCAATCAAAACCCTTTACGGTCTAATCACTATATTTAATCATGAACATATATTTTATCTGAACACTTCTTAAAGACGAAAGTAGGCCCACCTAACCTAGAGACCCCAAACGTTATATTGGACATATTCACAAGGACTGGTGTACAGAAATGTCAACCGTTTCTCACACACAGCACCCCTATTTCCCCTAAATGTCAGATGGTCGTAATGAAAGGGTTAGCTTACCACATGATCGGGCATTGCAATAAATTACATTATACGGTCATTTTTCACACCAGAAGTGTATAAATTATATCAATGTGCAATGCCTTTTACTGTCGAGTCCAAAAATCTAATTTTAATAATACAAAATTTGCAATTTTTGGCTATAAATATCTTAGCCAAGACCTAATTGTTATATTGCGTAACAGAACGGGTTGTGTCAAGTGAGGCAGAGAGGGGTGGGAGAAAGTGGCTAGCCCTCCCGTGACAGACTGCTGGCATTCATGAACACCTACCCAGCTATCACGAGGCATTGACCCAATGTTGTTTTAATGTTGTGCCGACGTCGAAGACGGCGGGCCAGCATGAGAAAAACATTGGGTCAATGCCTCGTGTCTGCTGGGTTGCGGTCGAAGCTGATCAGCAAACTCGAGTCATTGACACAATGTTAGCCTGACCGGCCCACCGTTTACAACACTGGGCCGACATTAGCCCAACATTGGCATACAAGTTTATACGCCTTAACAAGATAAACGTTCACCCAATGCTAGCTTACTGCTGGCCCATCGTCTACGACCATGGCTCAGCTGTAAAACAGCATTGGCTAAAGGTCTCATTTTTGCAGGGAACACCGACAACTCAATACCCTGATACAATGTTGGTTCAATGTTGGAAAAGTGTCATAGATGATGGCACAACATTTAACCAACATTGGGTCAGTGCAAGCCAAAGGAGGCAGTGACATCAGCGGAAAGGAAGTATATACTTGATTTACAAGTGAACAAATACGGCTTTTTGGCAGCGCTATGGCAGGAAGAGACGGGACGCCAGTTGAAAAGCAGTAAATGCCTAGTATACCAGGGAGCAGATATTGCCTTCTGACATTGCACAGACAGAACAGATAGTAACGGAAGTTAACGACAGACGTTTGTGTGGAAAACAAGCTTAAAAGTTTGTCGAGTCGACAAACTAATAATAATAACAATATAATCTTATTAATAATAATAATAATAATGATAATAATAATAATAATAATAATAATAATAAATGTTATACTTTAATATATGTTATATTTCACTTTATATTTTATTATGACATTTGTTAGGTTGTTGCTTCTGTCATTAAATACAACAGGCATAGTAAGTAAGTAAGTAAGTAAAATGCTTTACTTCACTTTTCGGCCAGTATGGCCATTTAAGTGAAATTTCCAGGTATTACAATATCCCATATTGTATAGTTAAAGTAGTAAAGGAAAGACAAAGCCAATAAAAGCATGATCGTACAAAATTTTCAGTTTAAAGTGTTTGATATGATAAGATGACGATGCTCCTGGCACCTATATGTAACGAGTCTGATGACATGTTGTAGCGCCTGCACTACAACACAGTTTAATGAGTATTAAAATATCAGTATAAATAATGTAAAATATGAAGTTATTATAAAATGAACGACTTATCAAGTCACTATATCTCCATGAAATTGGAGTGATTGTGTAAAAACTACAAGTCTAAGTCTAATAATTAAAACATAGAATATAGGTTACATTCCCGAAGGAACTGAATAATAAAACCAGCAGGGGTGTCCCTGAATAGCTCAAATAAGGAATTAAATGCAAAATACTTCCTTCTAATGTGCGCATATTTCGCACAACTGAGAAGGACATGTCTTACAGTGAGACGAGTATTGCAGCACATAGGTCGCAATTCTCCTCTCAATAAATAGCCGTTTGTAAAATAGGCATGGCCAATTCTGGCCCTGCATAAGACAACATCATCTCTTCGGCGTTCCATTGGTGTAAAAGATCGCTTAATGATTGGTTGTACCTCGGACAATTTGCTGGTGACATTGATGTTCCATTCACCTTGCAAAATGTCATCAAGGTAGACCGAGATGTTATACTTGAAATCAGTATATGGTATATAATAAAACTGTTTTGTCTTATCCAGGGCAGCCTTGGCCAAAACATCAGCCCGTTCATTACCCTGTATTCCAATATGGCTGGGTACCCAGCAAAAAATAATGTCCTTGTGCCCAGACAAGTAGTGACACATATGCAAAATATTGGAAACAACTGGGTTGTTGAGTTTTTGACTCTTAAGAGCCTGCAATGAAGATAGCGAGTCTGTGATGATCATGAACTCCTCGTCATTACTATCCCATATGTATTCGATGGCAGCTTCAATAGCTAACAGCTCTGCTGTGCAAATTGAAGCCTCATCGTTAATGCGGCAGCTAAATTCATGATCATCACAGACAAAGGACATAGCTGTCCTCTTGTCTTCCTTTGATCCGTCAGTATACACCTTCCGGTGCCTCGGAAATCTACAAAATAACTCGAGCAACATGCTCTGAAAGACAAGGGGACAGGTGTCTCCTTTCCTGAGATCTGAGAGGTTAAAAAGTATATTAGGCTGTTGGAGAAGCCAGGGTGGACATTCTGGTGGGCGCACAACGCTAATTGCGTCGAGCTCCACCTCCATGTCCTCCAGATGGGGTTGAAGCCTTATACCCAAAGTAGGTATAGTCCCTGGCTTGTTGTTAAACAGTCTCTTGTACTCTGGGTTGACAACACACGAGTATGCCGGGTTCTCAGGATTTGCTTTCATCTTCATATAGTATTGCAGGCTCAGCTTCAACCGGCGAGTCTCTAAAGAGGGCTCACCGGTCTCCACCTGAAGACTTTCGATTGGTGATGTTCGAAATGCCCCTGAGCATAATCTCAAACCTTGGTTCGCGATTGGATCAAGTACTGCTAAGTACGATCGTCTCGCTGAACCATAAACAATACAACCATAATCCAGTTTGGATCTGATGTGAGACCGGTAAATCCTCAGTAAGGTTGTCCGGTCACCACCCCAATCCTTGCTGGATATAACTCGTAGTAATTGTAATGCTTTCCTACACTTATCTTTCATATATTTGATGTGTGGAATAAAACTGAGCTTCTTGTCAAAAAACAGACCAAGAAATTTGACCTGCTCTTCAACAGGAAGCTGTTGTCCATATAGTTTGAGATTAGGCTCAGGCTGTAAGCCATTTTTTTTGCAAAAATGTACACATAAAGTTTTTGTGGGAGAAAATTTAAAGCCGTTCTCATCCGCACAAGTCACCAACTTATCGAGGCAACCTTGCAGGCGCCGCTCAATTATTGCCATATTGCTTGACTGGCAGTAAACAGCCAGATCATCCACATATAATGATTTTTCAATATCTTGTGGTAAAGAATCAATTATACTGTTTATTTTAACGGTAAATAGAGTTGGTGAAAGGATACTACCTTGTGGGACACCCTCCTCCTGTGGATTTAGTGAAGAGTGGGTGTTGTCCAAGCGGACTTTAAATTTTCTCCCCTTTAAAAAATTATCAATGAATAAGGGTAATCTACCCTTCAGGCCCATTTCATGAAGATCTTTCATGATACCACCCTTCCATGTGGTATCATAGGCCTTTTCTAAATCAAAAAATACTCCAACTGTATGTTGATTTTTAACAAAACCTTGACGGATATAAGTCTCAAGTCTGACCAAATGGTCTGTGGTGCTCTTTCCTTTTTGAAAACCACATTGATATTTAGTTATTATGTGATTGTCTTGTAAAAACCATGTGAGACGATGATTGATCATGCGCTCCATGATTTTGCAAAGACAACTTGTCAATGCTATTGGCCTATAATTATTAGGATCTGTTCGATCTTTTCCAGGTTTAGGGATCGGGATCACTGTTGCTTCTCTCCATCCATCTGGGAAATCCTGAGATTGCCACAGATCATTCAAGAGTAGAAGCAACAGATCAAGTGATACATCAGGCAAATGTTTCAGAAACTGGTAGTGAATTTCATCAGGGCCAGTTGCCGAATCAGTTGCCTGAGCGATAGATTTAATTAGTTCTCGTTTAGAGAAATTAACATTGTACTTTTCGTCATTATCTGACTCAAAGTCCAATGTGTTCTCCTTCTCCTTGTCCCTAATCTTTCGAAATTTTTCCTGATAATGATCTGGCGATGATTTAGCAGCGAAGGATGTCGCCAGCGTTTCTGCAATATCCGTTTTATTGGTTATTGTGTCAGAATCAGTGACAAGGTACTTGATGGTTTTATCTTTCCTCTTGCCACTGATTCTGCGCAGCATTTGCCAAGTATGTTTTGCCGATGTATTATTATTTAGTGTGGAGACATATGCTCTCCAAGATTGCCGCTTGGCTTCACTGATTGTGCGGCGAGCTTTAGCGTAATCTTTCTTATATCCGTCAAGGTTTTGTCTAGTTGGATGTTTTTTAAATTTTTGCAAGGATTTTTTCCTTTTGTCTATTGCCTTTCGGCAACATTCGTCAAACCAGGGTTTGTCGAGTTTTTTGGGAACTGTCGAGGTTTTGGGTATGCATTTATCTGCTATATTGTGTAACTTGGCTGTAAAAAGGGCTATAGGGTCATCAACCCCCTCTTCATTCTCAAATTGAGAGATTGTGAGGCTCTCCCCACAAGACTGTTGGAAGGCCTCCCAATCTGCTCTGTGCAGCCTCCAATGCTGCACTCTTTCTTCAACAATAGAGTTGTTGCTCTCTATAAATATAGGATAATGATCACTGCCACAGAGATCCTCGTTGACCCTCCAAGTGTAATCCAAATATAAATCGGGATCACACAAGGATAGGTCAATGGCTGTTGCAGATCCTGAAGCAGGGTGTAAATAGGTGGTGGTATCATCATTAAAAATGCAGAGGTTTTCCTCTGAGAGGAACTCTTCTATTATTCTGCCCCGTGGGTTGATGTCCCTACAGCCCCACATTGTGTGGTGCCCGTTAAAATCTCCCAGTAGCATAAAGGGTTTGGGCAATTGTTTTACCAGCTGCCTCAATTCCACAACATCTACTGAGCGGTTTGGCGGTAAATAAACAGAGCATATCGTCATTGGTCTGTGACAGTTTATGTTAACCGCCACAGCCTGTAAATTAGTTTTTAATGTTATATGTTGATGTGATGTTCCGTCCTTCACAAGGATAGAGACACCCCAGCAGGCCCTTTCATTATTGGCAGGGCCAAAACAATTGACCATTGTATAGTTTTTGAAACTTATGTTAGTGTTAGGTTTTAAGTTAGTCTCCTGCAGGCACACAGCTGTTGGGCTGTGGTCCTGCAGAAGAATAGCCAGGTCATTGTAATTTGACCTTAACCCTCGACAGTTCCATTGTATTATTTTGTGGGCCATTTATGGTTGTTTCTTTTTCCCTGGATTCAACTGTGCATGGATTGCAGCGGCAGTAGGCGCAAGCTTAAGGCTTACCCCATCATCGCTGCCGTCCTCATCATCTGCAGGCTCTACTACTTCCATAGCTTGGAATTGGTTGTAAGTGGAGACTGGGTTTTTCATTGCCTTTGTTAGCCTATCTGGTGGTTTTGGCTTGGGTTTTATTTTAGGCTTTTGTTTCTCTGAGCTCTTTGAATCATGTTTTGATTTATTAGTAACCGTTTCAGATTTTTGAGTGCTTAGTCTACTTGCTTTTGTTTTATCAGCAGAGCCAGATTGTTTTGTGTTTGCTGCTGATGTGTTTGCATGCTTTACAGTTGGTTCTGCTGTTGTTGTAGCGACATTTGTTGTTTTTTGTATTCCAGGTTTTTTTTGTATCTGGGGGTTTGCTAACGTTACCGCACTAACAGTTGCACCCGTTGCAGGCATGATCACTATGGGATCAGTCTGGCAACCAACAGACACAACCTTCCGTGCAGCAACACTAGCAAATGACCTTGTTGGTATGTTGTTCCTCCCCTCAACTATTTTCCTGGCTTCTGGGAAGGAGATCTTCTGCTCGGTGCGAACTTTCTGAATCTCCTTCTCCTTCTGCCATACAGGGCAATCTTTCGAGAAAGCAGTGTGTTTCTCACTACAGTTTACACATTTCACAGGGTTGTTGCAAGAGGAGTCATTGTGGTCTGGCTGACCACATCGACCACAGACTTCATCCCTCTTGCAATTTTCCCTGTGATGTCCAAAGCGCTGACACTTAAAACACCTCAAAGGCTGAGGCACGTATAGCTGGACTTTGACCCTTTCAAAACCCATCTTCATGGTTTCCGGTGGAGTTGGAAACCTGAAGGTAATGATGGCCGTATTCAGTTTGACTATTTTGCCTTCCACTTTCTTAGTTAGTATGCGTGCCTCTTTTGCTCCGGCATGCCCGAGTTGAGCAATGATCTCCTCATTGGTTGTGTTCCTCAACTCAGGTGTCCGGATTACACCCTTCGAGGTGTTTAGTGTCCTATGCGGGGAAACCTTGATGGGTTTTCCCGCAAGCTCTGTAGCTTTTTGAAGGTTGGTAGAGTGAGATCCTCGGTCAACCTCAATTAAGAGGTCACCGGATCTCAGCCGCTTGATGGACTTAGGCTCTCCAGCCAAACCTTCGATGCCCTTTTGTATGGCAAAAGATGAGAGCTTGTGAAGGGATTTCTCCTCATCATCAGGCATCATCATCAAAAACCTAGGAAATAGTATATGACCTTTTTGAATTTCTTGTCTTGTTTGATTGTATCGAGCTCTAGACTCATTGTCAATATCTGATTCTTCTGTGTGTTTTCGTCTTTTTTTTGTGTTCGAGGTAGTCGGGGGTGAATTGTCGCTATCCATGGTTGATAGGCTATGTTTTTCATCGCTCAGGCTCTCCACCCTCCTCGGAGCCCTACCAGGGGACAACCTTCCCGGGAACACCAGCAGGAAGTATTGCCAGAGCTACCTGAGCGATATACTCGAAGCAGAAGAACAGCAATTTCAATAATCACCATGTACACATTCCTCCACCAGATTAGCCCATAAGCCACAATGACGTGATGTCCATGATCATGTAGTTGTAAATGAGAATGAAACTCTATACATGCGTCAAAAAGAGGTTGATGATGAGAGGTGAGGATGATATTAGACAATTATGGACATCAAGCCAAGAGACAAAAGCCGATTGATCTGGCCGGGCCCACCAGACCGCCCGTCTCAATGAGATAAGGGCCAAAGTGGTGTGTTGGGAGTATGGAGTCCGCAGGCTCCTACGCCCTCAACCACCAGGATCCCTTCTCCCACCTATACGGGATGCAACCCACGGCAAACAGGTTGAGGGTGTGTTTAGCCTTCTAAAAGAAGTTACCAGGGGGACCACGTGGAGGTAACACCCCCCCCCCCACAACAGGCATCAGCCAAAAGATACTGCCACTGTATTTGGTTTACCCCAGGAGAACGTCGACTCATCTTCATCTGCCGGCGAAGACAGCAACTGTGGTGGAGAGTTCACGCGTATGGATCAGCCTCGATTCCTTCACTTCGGGAAGAAGGCAAATATACCGCAGAGACCAACAACGTCTGGCAGGTACATTTTATTGTTAATTAATGTCATTGCAGCATTATGCGTAATCGTGTGATATAATAATTGTCTTAGTGTTTTGGTTTACCACCGAAGGGGTGTACCTTATTGTCGTCCCCTGGTATTGTCATCCCCTTTGTGCGGCGCCCCAGCTTGCCATAAGCTTAGGCTACTGTTCCAACATTATCCTGATTTGACGAAAAAAGACGGCCGTCATGACCCGAATATTTTCCCGAACTTTCTGTAAAATTGATGCATCCTAGGAAATAATACTTGCATCCAGTTTGTTGAACACAAAGTGAATCGAAAAAGCGGTTTTGTAGATATCAAGGTGACAAGGTCCTAATTTGACGAAAAAAGATTAAAGAAGGCCGCTATGACCCGAATATTTTCCCCAACTTTCTGGAAAATTTATGCAATTAAGAATTAATACTTGCATACAGTATGTTGAATACAAAGTGAATCAAAAAAGCTGTTTAGTAGATATCAGGGTGACAAGGTCCTAATTTAACGAAAAAAGATTAAAGATGGCGGCCATGACCCGAATATTTTCCCGAACTTTCTGTAAAATTGATGCATCCTGGGAATTAATACTTGCATCCAGTATGTTGAACACAAAGTGAATCGGAAAAGCGGTTTTGTAGATATCAGGGTGACAAGGTCCTAAATTGATGAAAAAAGATTAAGTAAGTAAAATGTCTGCTTTACTTGACTTTTCGGCCAGTATGGCCATTTAAGTGAAAATTCCTAGTATTACAATATCCCATATTGTATAGTTAAAGTAGTAAAGGAAAGACAAAGCTAACAAGACTACATAAGTCCAGGAGCTCCCGCTCCGAAATAGAATTTGATTTAAGCAATTTTGTATAGGGTTATTAATGTAGTCCTAGTCTAGGTCAAAAATCAAGACGCAAGACAACTAGGTCTAAGAAGCCCAGTCTAAGAGTAAGATAAGAACTAGACAGTCTGTCAGAGATTGCAAACCTCCATTGAAATTAATGATCCTAATCAGTATCCCAGTAATGGTCTACCTATCTGGCATGGTTTACCCGATATCAGGCCAATCGAGTTAACTAATAGCTGATTTACGGTCATTTTGAATTCGATATAAATTAGTTAAAAACTTAGGGTGCATCCTCCCCCGAAACCCCAAATTTTGTTTTATAGTAATGGACTAACATCTAACACAGTTTGCAAAATATTGGGCATGTGAAAGTAAATAATGGCCGATAGGGGGCCATTTTGAATTTGATAGAGTCAGAATTTTTCAAGATGCATCCTCAGCTGAAATCTCACATTTCATTCTATAGTAATCGTCTAGCTATCTAGCATGGTTTACCAAATATCGGCCATGTGAAAGTGAATAATGGCCTAAAGGCGGACATTTCGAATTTGATCAAGTCAAAATTTTCCAAGATGCATCCTCAGCATCCTCCCAG
The DNA here is from genome assembly GCA_964017125.1 of Flabesymbios commensalis. Classification (NCBI taxonomy): domain Eukaryota; kingdom Metazoa; phylum Annelida; class Polychaeta; order Terebellida; family Flabelligeridae; genus Flabesymbios; species Flabesymbios commensalis. The sequence goes on from OZ024912.1 coordinate 21,679,418, forward strand.
TACTTTACCAAATATCAGCAGTGTGCAAGTAAATAGTGGCCGATAGGCGGCCATTTTGAATTCGATTGAGTCGAAAGTTTTTAAAAGGCATCCTCTCTCGAAACGTCACATTTTGTTTTATAGTAATGGTCTAGCTATCTAGCACGGTTTACCTGATATCAGGCCTAGCGAGGTAAATAAACGCTGATTGTCGGCCATCTTGAATTCGTAAGTTAAAAATTTTCAGGGTGCATCCTCCCCCGAAAACTCACACTTTGTTTTATAGTAATCAGGTAATGGTCTAGCCATCTAGCACGGTTTACCAAATATCAGCCATGTGAAAATGAATAATGGCCGAAAAGGCGGCCATTTTAAATTTGATCAAGTCAAATTTTTTCAAGATGCATCCTCTCCTGAAATCACACATTTTGTTTTATAGTAATGGTCTAGCCATCTAGCACGGTTTACCAAATAACGGCCATGTGAAAGTGAATAATGGCTGATTGGCGGCCATTTTGAACTTTGACAAAATTATTTTTTTCAAAATACATCCTCCCCTGAAGCCTTACAATTTGTTTCATAGTAATGGTGTAGATATCTTGAGCGGTTTTCATGATATTCCACAATATCAGGCCTGTCGAAGTGAATAATGGCTGATAGGCGGCCATTTTGAATTTTATCAATTTTAAATTTTTCAGGATGCATCCTCTCCTGAAACCTTACAATTTATTTGATATTAATGGTGTAGCTATCTTGAGCGGTTTTCATGATATTCCGCAATATCAGGCCTGTCGAGGTGAATAATGGCCGATAGGCGGCCATTTTTAATTTTATCGACTTGAAATTTTTCAAGATGCATCCACTCCTGAAACCTCACAATTTGTTTTATAGTAATGGTGTAGCTATCTTGAGCGGTTTTCATGATATTCCGCAAAATCTTTCAGTCGGATTTACCGATGTTATAAATTAGGTCAAAGTGCTGGGTCAACTTCAAGGTCAAGGTCCAAAAACCTGAAAAGGCACAACTAGGGACCTTAGAGAACATGTATGTGCAATATGACTGTCATCGGCCCAGTACTTTTCGAGATCTGCTCCGGAAACGAAGTGCGCGTCAAAACGTCTAAATAGGTCATAGTTCTGAACCAGAAGTAGGTCAAAGTTCAAATACCCCAAAAGGCACAACTAGACCCCCTAGAGGTGTTGTGTGTAAAATTTGAAGACAATCGGACAAGTACTTTCAGAGATATGCTCCGGAAACGAATTGTTTACGGACGGCCCAACGGCACGACGGCCCAACGCCGTCACATCATCATTTTCTCCTCTGCAACCTTGCGTATTGAATTCAGATTAAAAATATTTTAACCCGTCCATTAGCCACCTGGAAGTAACCCACATACCAAAAATTGTTATCCTAGCTTATTTTCTCACAAAGTTATAGGCAAAAGAAGAGGCCAAAAAAAACGGAGGTAGAATCCATAGCTCCCTTCGCTCACCTACGGTGACGGCGGGAGCTAATAAAAGCATGTTCGTACTAAAATATTCAGTTAAAAACGTTTGATATGATAATGTGACGATGCTCCTGGCATCTATATGTGACGAGTCTGATGACACAGTTTAATGGGTATAAAAATGTCAGTATAAATAATGTAAAATATGAAGTGATTATAAAATGAACGACTTATCAAGTCACTATATCTCCATGAAATTGGAGTGATAGTAAGTAAGTAAGTAAAATTTCTGCTTTACTTCACTTTTCGGCCAGTATGGCCATTTAAGTGAAAATTCCAGGTATTACAATATCCCATATTGTATAGTTAAAGTAGTAAAGTAAAGTAAAGTAGTAAAGTAGTAAAGGAAAGACAAAGCCAATAAAAACATGATCGTACTAAAATATTCAGTTCAAAGTGTTTGATAAGATAAGATGACGATGCTCCTGGCACCTATATGTAACGAGTCTGATGACATGTTTGATTTGATTGAGTGATTGTGTAATTGGAGTGATTGTGTAAAAACTACTAGTTTAAGTCTAATAATTAAAACATATAATATAGGTTACATTCCCGTAGGAACTGAACAATAAAACCTGCAGGGGTGTCCCTAAATAGTTCAAATAGTGAATTAAATGCAAAATACTTCCTTCTGATGTGCGCATATTTCGCACAACTGAGAAGGACATGTCTTACAGTGAGACGAGTCGAGTATTGCAGCACATGGGTCGCGATTCTCCTCTCAATAAATAGCCGTTTGTGAAATAGGCATGGCCAATTCTGGCCCTGCATAAGACAACGTCATCTCTTCTGCGTTCCATCGGTGTGAAAGATTGCTTAATGATTGGTTGTACCTCAAACAATTTGCTGGTGACATTGATGTTCCATTCACCTTGCAAAATGTCATCAAGGTAGACAGAGATGTTGTACTTGAAATCAGTATATGGTATATAATAAAACTGTTTTGTCTTATCCAGGGCAGCCTTGGCCAAAACATCAGCCTGTTCATTGCCCTGTATTCCAATATGGCTGGGTACCCAGCAAAAAACAATGTCCTTGTGCCCAGACAAGTAGTGACACATATGCAAAATATTGGAAACAATTGGGTTGTTGAGTTTTTGACTCTTAAGAGCCTGTAATGAAGATAGCGAGTCTGTGATGATCATGAATTCCTCGTCACTACTCTCATAGATGTATTCAACGGCAGTTTCAATAGCTAACAGCTCTGCTGTGCAAATTGAAGCCTCATCGTTAATGCGGCAGCTAAATTCATGATCATCACAGACAAAGGACATAGCTGTCCTCTTGTCTTCCTTTGATCCGTCAGTATACACCTTCCGGTGCCTCGGAAATCTACAAAATAGCTCTAGCAACATACTCTGGAAGACAAGGGGACAGGTGTCTCCCTTCCTGATATCTGAGAGGTTAAAAAGTATATTAGGCTGTTGAAGAAGCCAAGGTGGACATTCTGGTGGGCGCACAACGCTAATTGCGTCGAGCTCCACCTCCATGTCCTCCAGATGGGGTTTGAGCCTTGTACCCAAAGTAGGTATAGTCCCTGGCTTGTTATTAAACAATCTCTTGTATTCAGGGTTCACAACACACGAGTATGCCAGGTTCTCAGGATTTGCTTTCATCTTCATATTGCAGTATTGCAGGCTCAGCTTCAACCGGCGAGTCTCTAAAGAGGGCTCGCCATTCTCCACCTGAAGACTTTCAATAGGCGATGTTCTAAATCCCCACAGCATAATCTCAAACCATGGTTCGCGATTGGATCAAGTACTGCTAAGTACGATCGTCTCGCTGACCTATAAACAATACAACCATAATCCAGTTTGGATCTGATGCGAGATCGGTGAATCCTCAGTAAGTTTGTCCGGTAACCACATTAATCCTTGCTGGATATCACTCGTAGAAATTAGATCCCGTCGTCACCGTAGGTGAGACGGAGGGAGCTATGGATTCCGCCTCCGTTTTTTTTGTCTCTTCTTTTGCTTATAACGTTGTAAGAAAATAAGCTAGGATAACAATATTGGTATGTGAGTTACTTCCAGGTGGATAATGGACAGGTTGAAATATTTTTAATCTGAATTCAATACGCAAGGTCGCAGAGGAGAAAATGATGATGTTACGGTGTTGGGCCGTCCGTAAACAATTCGTTTCCGGAGCATATCTCTGAAGTAAGTAAGTAAAATGCTTTACTTCACTTTTCGGCCAGTATGGCCATTTAAGTGAAAATTCCGAGTATTTCAATATCCCATATTGTATAGTTAAGTAATAGTAATAGTAATAAGTAATAGTAAATCATTGCTTTACGTCACTTTTCGGCACATGTATAGTGATTTTCTAAATGAAAAAAATAGTCCAACTGCATGTTGATTTTTTACAAAACCTTGACGGATATAAGTCTCCAGTCTGACCAAATGGTCTGTGGTACTTTTGCCTTTTTGAAAACCACATTGATATTTAGTTATTATATTATTGTCTTGCAAGAACCTCGTGAGACGATGATTGTTCATGCGCTCCATGATTTTGCAAAGTCAACTTGACTTTCCCAGGTTTAGGGACAGGGATTACTGTTGCTTCTCTCCATCCATCTGGGAAATCCTGAGATTGCCACAGATTATTCAAGAGTAGAAGCAACAGTTCAATTGATAAATCAGGCAAATATTTCACAAACTGGTAATGAATTTCATCAGGACCAGTTGCCGAATCAGTTGCTTGAGCGATAGATTTAATTAATTCTCGTTTAAAGAAAACAACATTGTACTTTTCGTCATTATCTGACCCAAAGTAAGTAAGTAAGTAAAATTTCTGCTTTACTTCACTTTTCGGCCAGTATGGCCATTTAAGTGAAAATTCCAGGTATTACAACATCCCATATTGTATAGTTAAAGTAGTAAAGGAAAGACAAAGCCAATAAAAACATGATCGTACTAAAATATTCAGTTTAAAGTGTTTGATAAGATAAGATGACGATGCTCCTGGCACCTATATGTAACGAGTCTGATGACATGTTGTAGCGCCTGCACTACAACACAGTTTAATGAGTATAAAAATATCAGTATAAATAATGTAAAATATGAAGTTATTATAAAATGAACGACTTATCAAGTCACTATATCTCCATGAAATTGGAGTGATTGTGTGAAAAGTCTGTGTTTAATAATTAAAACATGTAATATAGGTTACATTCCCGAAGGAACTGAATAATAAAACCAGCAGGGGTGTCCCTGAATAGCTCAAATAAGGAATTAAATGCAAAATACTTCCTTCTGATGTGCGCATATTTCGCACAACTGAGAAGGACATGTCTTACAGTGAGACGAGTATTGCAGCACATAGGTCGCAATTCTCCTCTCAATAAATAGCCGTTTGTGAAATAGGCATGGCCAATTCTGGCCCTGCATAAGACAACGTCATCTCTTCGGCGTTCCATTGGTGTAAAAGATCGCTTAATGATTGGTTGTACCTCGAACAATTTGCTGGTGACATTGATGTTCCATTCACCTTGCAAAATGTCATCAAGTAAGTAAGTAAGTAAGTAAAATGCTTTACTTCACTTTTCGGCCAGTATGGCCATTTAAGTGAAAATTCCAGGTATTACAATATCCCATATTGTATAGTTAATATAGTAAAGTAAAGACAAAGCCAATAAAAGCATGATCGTACTAAAATATTCAGTTTAAAGTGTTTGATATGATAAGATGATGATGCTCCTGGCACCTATATGTAACGAGTCTGATGACATGTTGTAGCGCCTGCACTACAACACAGTTTAATGAGAATAAAAATATCAGTATAAATAATGTAAAATATGAAGTGATTATAAAATGAACGACTTATCAAGTCACTATATCTCCATGAAATTGGAGTGATTGTGTAAAAAGTCTATGTCTAATAATTAAAACATGTAATATAGGTTACATTCCCGAAGGAACTGAATAATAAAACCAGCAGGGGTGTCTCTGAATAACTCAAATAAGGAATTAAATGCAAAATACTTCCTTCTGATGTGCGCATATTTCGCACAACTGAGAAGGACATGTCTTACAGTAAGACGAGTATTGCAGCACATAGGTCGCAATTCTCCTCTCAATAAATAGCCGTTTGTGAAATAGGCATGGCCAATTCTGGCCCTGCATAAGACAATGTCATCTCTTCGGCGTTCCATTGGTGTAAAAGATCGCTTAATGATTGGTTGTACCTCGAACAATTTGCTGGTGACATTGATGTTCCATTCACCTTGCAAAATGTCATCAAGGTAGACAGAGATGTTATACTTGAAATCAGTATATGGTATATAATAAAACTGTTTTGTCTTATCCAGGGCAGCCTTGGCCAAAACATCAGCCCGTTCATTACCCTGTATTCCAATATGGCTGGGTACCCAGCAGAAAACAATGTCCTTGTGCCCAGACAAGTAGTGACACATATGCAAAATATTGGAAACAATTGGGTTGTTGAGTTTTTGACTCTTAAGAGCCTGCAATGAAGATAGCGAGTCTGTGATGATCATGAACTCCTCGTCACTACTATCCCAGATGTATTCTATGGCAGCTTCAATAGCTAACAGCTCTGCTGTGCAAATTGAAGCCTCATCGTTGATACGACAACTAAATTCATGATCATCACAGACAAAGGACATAGCTGTCCTCTTGTCTTCCTTTGATCCGTCAGTATACACCTTCCGGTGCCTCGGAAATCTACAAAATAACTCAAGCAACATGCTCTGGAAGACAAGGGGACAGGTGTCTCCTTTCCTGAGATCTGAGAGGTTAAAAAGTATATTAGGCTGTTGGAGAAGCCAGGGTGGACATTCTGGTGGGCGCACAACGCTAATTGCGTCGAGCTCCACCTCCATGTCCTCCAGATGGGGTTGAAGCCTTATACCCAAAGTAGGTATAGTCCCTGGCTTGTTGTTAAACAGTCTCTTGTACTCTGGGTTGATAACACACGTGTATGCCGGGTTCTCAGGATTTGCTTTCATCTTCATATAGTATTGCAGGCTCAGCTTCAACCGGCGAGTCTCTAAAGAGGGCTCACCGGTCTCCACCTGAAGACTTTCGATGGGTGATGTTCGAAATGCCCCTGAGCATAATCTCAAACCTTGGTTCGCGATTGGATCAAGTACTGCTAAGTACGATCGTCTCGCTGAACCATAAACAATACAACCATAATCCAGTTTGGATCTGATGTGAGACCGGTAAATCCTCAGTAAGGTTGTCCGATCACCACCCCAATCCTTGCTGGATATAACTCGTAGTAATTGTAATGCTTTCCTACACTTATCTTTCATATATTTGATGTGTGGAATAAAACTGAGCTTCTTGTCGAAAAACAGACCAAGAAATTTGACCTGCTCTTCAACAGGAAGCTGTTGTCCATATAGTTTGAGATTAGGCTCAGGCTGTAAGCCATTTTTTTTGCAAAAATGTACACATAAAGTTTTTGTGGGAGAAAATTTAAAGCCGTTCTCATCCGCACAAGTCACCAACTTATCCAGGCAGCCTTGCAGGCGCCGCTCAATTATTGCCATATTGCTTGACTGGCAGTAAACAGCCAGATCATCAACATATAATGATTTTTCAATATCTTGTGGTAAAGAATCAATTATACTGTTTATTTTAACGGTAAATAGAGTTGGTGAAAGGATACTACCTTGTGGGACACCCTCCTCCTGTGGATTTAGTGAAGAGTGGGTGTTGTCCAAGCGGACTTTAAATTTTCTCCCCTTTAAAAAATTATCAATGAATAAGGGTAATCTACCCTTCAGGCCCATTTCATGAAGATCTTTCATGATACCACCCTTCCATGTGGTATCATAGGCCTTTTCTAAATCAAAAAATACTCCAACTGTATGTTGATTTTTAACAAAACCTTGACGGATATAAGTCTCAAGTCTGACCAAATGGTCTGTGGTGCTCTTTCCTTTTTGAAAACCACATTGATATTTAGTTATTATGTGATTGTCTTGTAAAAACCATGTGAGACGATGATTGATCATGCGCTCCATGATTTTGCAAAGACAACTTGTCAATGCTATTGGCCTATAATTATTAGGATCTGTTCGATCTTTTCCAGGTTTAGGGATCGGGATCACTGTTGCTTCTCTCCATCCATCTGGGAAATCCTGAGATTGCCACAGATCATTCAAGAGTAGAAGCAACAGATCAAGTGATACATCAGGCAAATGTTTCAGAAACTGGTAGTGAATTTCATCAGGGCCAGTTGCCGAATCAGTTGCCTGAGCGATAGATTTAATTAGTTCTCGTTTAGAGAAATTAACATTGTACTTTTCGTCATTATCTGACTCAAAGTCCAATGTGTTCTCCTTCTCCTTGTCCCTAATCTTTCGAAATTTTTCCTGATAATGATCTGGCGATGATTTAGCAGCGAAGGATGTCGCCAGCGTTTCTGCAATATCCGTTTTATTGGTTATTGTGTCAGAATCAGTGACAAGGTACTTGATGGTTTTATCTTTCCTCTTGCCACTGATTCTGCGCAGCATTTGCCAAGTATGTTTTGCCGATGTATTATTATTTAGTGTGGAGACGTATGCTCTCCAAGATTGCCGCTTGGCTTCACTGATTGTGCGGCGAGCTTTAGCGTAATCTTTCTTATATCCGTCAAGGTTTTGTCTAGTTGGATGTTTTTTAAATTTTTGCAAGGATTTTTTCCTTTTGTCTATTGCCTTTCGGCAACCTTCGTCAAACCAGGGTTTGTCGAGTTTTTTCGGAACTGTCGAGGTTTTGGGTATGCTTTTATCTGCTATATTGTGTAACTTGGCTGTAAAAAGGGCTATAGGGTCATCAACCCCCTCTTCATTCTCAAATTGAGAGATTGTGAGGCTCTCCTCACAAGACTGTTGGAAGGCCTCCCAATCTGCTCTGTGCAGCCTCCAATGCTGCACTCTTTCTTCAACAATAGAGTTGTTGCTCTCTATAAATATAGGATAATGATCACTGCTACAGAGATCCTCGTTGACCCTCCAAGTGTAATCCAAATATAAATCGGGATCACACAAGGATAGGTCAATGGCTGTTGCAGATCCTGAAGCAGGGTGCAAATAGGTGGTAGTATCATCATTAAAAATGCAGAGATTTTCCTCTGAGAGGAAGTCTTCTATTATTCTGCCCCGTGGGTTGATGTCCCTACAGCCCCACATTGTGTGGTGCCCGTTAAAATCTCCCAGTAGCATGAAGGGTTTGGGCAATTGTTTTACCAGCTGCCTCAATTCCACAACATCTACTGAGCGGCTCGGTGGTAAATAAACAGAGCATATCGTCATTGGCCTGTGACAGTTTATGTTAACCGCCACAGCCTGTAAAGTTGTATTCAACGTGATCTGTTGATGTGGTGTTCCCTCCTTTACAAGGATGGAAACCCCCCAGCAGGCCCTTTCATTATTGGCAGGGCCAAAACAATTGTTTAGTGAATAGTTTTTAAAACTTATGTTAGTATTAGGTTTTAAGTTAGTCTCCTGCAGGCACACAGCTGTTGGGCTGTGGTCCTGCAGAAGAATAGCCAGGTCATTGTAATTTGACCTTAACCCTCGACAGTTCCATTGTATTATTTTGTGGGCCATTTATGGTTGTTTCTTTTTCCCTGGATTCAACTGTGCATGGATTGCAGCGGCAGTAGGCGCAAGCTTAAGGCTTACCCCATCATCGCTGCCGTCCTCATCATCTGCAGGCTCTACTACTTCCATAGCTTGGAATTGGTTGTAAGTGGAGACTGGGTTTTTCATTGCCTTTGTTAGCCTATCTGGTGGTTTTGGCTTGGGTTTTATTTTAGGCTTTTGTTTCTCTGAGCTCTTTGAATCATTTTTTGTTTGTTTTGAATCCCTATTTGCCAGTGGCTTTGGGGCAGTAGGGGTAGCTGCTGTTGTTGTATTTTTATTGATCATAGTTTGTTTTTTGGCAGTGGAGGTATCTTTGCTTGTATTAGGATTTGATGAAGAGGATACAGGTGTTGCGGAAACATTTGTTGCACCAGTTGCAGATCTGATCTCTACTGCATCAGTCTGGCAACCAACCGACACAACCTGCCTCGCGACAACACTGGCAAATGATGGTTGTTTGCTAACCCCTTCAACAATTTTCCGAGCTTCAGGGAAGGAAATCTTTCGCTCTGTGCGAACACGTTGGATTTCCTTCTCTGTAATCCATCGGGGACAATTTTTGGAATAGGCCGTATGTTCACCATTACAGTTGACACATTTCATTGCAGATGTGCAGGCGGTGTCTTGATGGTCAGGTTGTGCACACTTCGCGCACACCTTCGCTTTACTGCAGTTATCTTGGTGGTGTCCAAACTGTTGGCATTTGAAACACCTCAAAGGGCTGGGCACGTATGGCTGAACGGTACATCTCTCAAATCCAACCTTTAAGGTGGCCGGTGGAGTTGGCCGATTGAAAGTGAGAATAGCAGTGTTTACTCTAATCATTTCTCCGTTTTTTTTAATGGTAACCATACGTGCGTCAGTGACTCCTTGTTTTTTGAGCTGTGTCAATAATTCCTCTCTAGTTGTATTTTTGAGCTCAGGAGTCCTGAGAACTCCCTTTGAGGTGTTAAGTGTCCTGTGTGGTGATACTTTCACAGGCACTTGGGCCAATTCCGTAACTGCTAGAAGCTTGGTAGAATGCGTTTCTCTGTCGACCTCTATTAAGAGGTCGCCAGAGCGCAGCCTTTTGATGGTTTTAGGCTCTCCTACCAAGCCCTGGATTCCCTTCTGGATGGCAAATGTTGAGAGTCTGGAGAGAGATTTCTCATCATCTCCAGACGTCATCATCAAAAACCTCGGAAAAAATATTTTAGCTTTTAGAATTTCCTCTCTTGTTTTTTTGTATCTTTCTTGGTAGGCTTGGTCACTATCATAATCTTCTTCATCAGAATTTTTCCGCTTTGTCGGTTTATTCTGTCCGGTATCCATGGTGTGTTGTGTTGTTTTTTCATCACCCTGGCTCTCCACCCACCACGGAGCCCTACAAGGGGGCAACCTGCCCGCGGTAACCAGCAGGAAGTATTGTCAGAGCTATCTGGTGGTTTTGGCTTGGGTTTTATTTTAGGCTTTTGTTTCTCTGAGCTCTTTGAATCATCTTTTGATTTATTAGTAACTGTTTCAGATTTTTGAGTGCTTAGTCTACTTGCTTTTGTTTTATCAGCAGAGCCAGATTGTTTTGTGTTTGCTGCTGATGTGTTTGCATGTTTTTTGGCAGTGGAGGTATCTTTGCTTGTATTAGGTTCCGATGAAGAGGATGCAGGTGTTGCGGAAACATTTGTTGCACCAGTTGCAGATCTGATCTCTGTCTGGCAACCAACCGACACAACCTGCTTCGCGACAACACTAGCAAATGATGGTTGTTTGCTAACCCCTTCAACAATTTTACGAGCTTCTGGGAAAGAGATCTTCCGTTCCGTTCGGATACGTTGGATCTCTTTCTCCGTTTTCCATCGGGGGCAATCTCTGGAATAGGCTGTGTGGTTCCCGCCACAGTTGGCACATTTTATTGGATAGGTGCAAGAGGAGTCAGGATGTTCTGTCGATTGACCACAGCGTCCACAGACACGCTCTCTCTTGCAACCTTCCTGATGGTGTCCAAATTGTTGGCACTTGAAACACCTCAAAGGGTGTGGTATGTATAGCTGTATAGGGCATAGCTCAAATCCAACTTTAATATCAGCCGGTGGCTTTGGAAAGTTGAATGTGAGCACCGCTGTATTTAATTTGATTGTATCTCCATTCTTTTTTATTGTAATAATTCTAGCATCGGATACTCCTTGTCTTTTTAATTGTGCTTTAAGTTCTTCATTGGTGGTGTTTTTGATTTCTTGAGTTCGTATGACACCCTTTGAGGTGTTTAAAGTCCTGTGAGGGGAAACCTTCACAGGAATTCCAGCTATTTCTTTGATTGCCAAGAGCTTGGTGGAGTAGGTTTCTCTGTCGACCTCAATTAAGAGGTCGCCAGACCTAAGTCTTTTGATGTTCTTAGGCTCTCCAACCAAGCCCTCTATGCCTTTTTGTATGGCAAATGTTGAGAGTCTGGAGAGGGATTTGTCCTCATCTCCAGACATCATCAACAGGAACCGTGGAAACATAATTTTCGCTTTTTTCATGTCAGTCACAATTTTTGTATACCTTGCAATAAATTCGGCATCTGCGTCATCATCTGATGTATTATTTTGTTCTGCCTTCTTTCTTTTTTTCACTTTGCTGGTGTTGGGCGGGGGTGAAGGATTATCAGCCATATTGGATTAGTATTGTTTTTCATCACCCTGGCGCTCCACCCGCCATGGAGCCCTACCAGGGGACAATCTGCCCGCGGTAACCAGCAGGAAGAATTGTCAGAGCTACCAGGGTGATATACTCATAGCAAAAGAACAGCAGTTGCAATAACCGCAGTACACATCCTTTCACTTGATTAGCCCATGAGCAACGTGATTTGGTGTTCAGATTCGTGTATATAGTAATGAAAAAGCGCTACCTGTATACATACGTCTTTGATGATGAGATGAGGCGAAACGATAAATAATAAACAAGTATGAACACCAAATCAACGAGACCAGCCGATTGATCTGGCCGGGCCCACCAGACCACCCGTCTCAAGTGGTGTGTTGGGAGTATGGTGTCCGCAGGCTCCAACGCCCTCAACCACCAGGATCCCTTCTCCCACCTATACGGGATGCAACCCACGGCAAACAGGTTGAGGGTGTGTTTAGCCTTCTATCTGACCCAAAGGCCAATTTGTTTTTCTTCTCCTTGTCCCTAATCCTCAAAATTTTTCCTGATAATGATCTGGTGATGATTTTGCAGCGATCGATGTCACCAGCGTTTCTGCAATATCCGTTTTATTGGTTATTTGTCAGAATCAGTGACAAGGTAGTAGTAGTAGTAAATCATTGCTTTACGTCACTTTTCGGCACAAAAGGTCTTTTAAGTGACATTATAATACGATAAAAACGTTGTAGTCAATTGATGAGATGAATAATGTACAGATGATGATGTGAGGGTGGGGGTGATAGGGCATGGGGGGTTATTGAAAGCGTTTTCCTTCGCTCGCCCGATAAGGGGTTCTGGGCATGTCTAGGGGATATACCCCCAGACATGCCCAGACGGCCGGAGACTTGAGTTTCGCTGTACAATTTAATGATGAAACTCTGTGGCATTTTGCGCAGCCCCGCTATCCGGATAGTCCCCAGAGTAACAATAGGAAGGATCACTCCCTCTGGGTAACTCCATTCATCCCACGGGAGAGACCTAATGTCAAACACGCTATTGCCGGTTATTTAAGGCTACCACAGCCTACATCAGCGCCAGCACTGATGCGGGTGCTGCATTGGCTCCGCTGTTGAGCGGAGGAACCAGGGTACGCCACTGGCAATCCGCCCGAAGATTATAGCCAGATACGAGGAGGCTGTAGCTGCCCTTGGATGATTGCTGTAGACTAGTGCTTCCGTACAATGCTGTAACAGCCTCCAACAGACGAAACAGATCCCTAATGACCCTCCCCGGATGGGGGCGAAGAGTACTACTACTAGCAATCATCCCAGTACCCCCAGTGACAAGGTACTTGATAGTTTTATCTTTCCTCTGCCACTGATTCTGCGCAACATTTGCCAAGTATGTTTTGCCGATGTATTATTATCTATTGGGGAGACATATGACATGAGCTTTAGCGTAATCTTTCTTATATCCGTCAAGGTTTTGTCTAGTTGGATGTTTTTAAAATTTTATCAATTGTCTTTCTGCAATTTTCATCGAACCAGGGTTTATCGATGCTCCTGGGAATTGTCGAGGTTTTAGGTATGTTTTTCTCTATATTGTTTAATTTGGCTGCAGAAAGGGCTATAGGGTCATCAACCCCCTCTTCACTATCAAATTGAGAGATTGTGAGGCTCTCCCCACAAGACTGTTGGAAGGCCTCCCAATCTGCGCAGCTTCCAATGCTGCATTCTGTCCTATATCATCCCCGCCATAGAATAGGTTACAGTTTTATTGCGGTCACAAATATTAAAACAAGACTACATAAGTCCAGGAGCTCCCGCTCCGAATTAGAATTTGATTTGAGCAATTTTGTATAGGGTTAATAATGTAGTCCTAGTCTAGGTCAAAAATCAAGACGCAAGACAACTAGGTTTAAGAAGCCCAGTCTAAGAGTAAGATAAGAACTAGACAGTCTGTCAGAGATTGCAAACCTCCATTGAAATTAATGATCCTAATCAGTATCCCAGTAATGGTCTACCTATCTGGCACGGTTTACCCGATATCAGGCCAATCGAGTTAACTAATAGCTGATTTACGGTCATTTTGAATTCGATATAAATTAGTTAAAAACTTAGGTTGCATTCTCCCCCGAAACCTCAAATTTTGTTTTATAGTAATGGACTAACATCTAACACAGTTTGCAAAATATTGGGCATGTGAAAGTAAATAATGGCCGATAGGGGGCCATTTTGAATTTGAACGAGTCAGAATTTTTCAAGATGCATCCTCAGCTGAAATCTCACATTTCATTCTATAGTAATCGTCTAGCTATCTAGCACGGTTTACCAAATATCGGCCATGTGAAAGTGAATAATGGCCTAAAGGCGGCCATTTTGAATTTGATCAAGTCAAAATTTTCCAAAATGCATCCTCAGCTGAAATCTCACATTTCATTCTATAGTAATGGTCTAGCAATCTAGCACGGTTTACCAAATATCGCCCATGTGAAAGTGAATAATGGCCGATAGGAGGCCATTTTGAATTTGATCAAGTCAAAATTTTTCAAGATGCATCCTCTCCTGAAATCTCACATTTTGTTTTATAGTAATGGTCTAGCCATCTAGTACGGTTACTAAAAACCGGCTATGTGAAAGTGAATATTGGCCGATAGGCGGCCATTTTGAATTTGATCGAGTCAATTTTTTTCAAGATGCATCCTCTCTTGTAATCTCACATTTTGTTTTATAGTAATGGTCCAGCTATCTAACACGGTTTACCAAATATCAGCAATGTGCAAGTAAATAGTGGCCGATAGGCGGCCATTTTGAATTCGATTGAGTCGAAAGTTTTTAAAAGGCATCCTCTCTCGAAACGTCACATTTTGTTTTATAGTAATGGTCTAGCTATCTAGCACGGTTTACCTGATATCAGGCCTATCGAGGTAAATAATGCTGATTGTCGGCCATTTTGAATTCTTAAGTTAAAAATTTTCAGGGTGCATCTTCCCCCGAAAACTCACACTTTGTTTTATAGTAATCAGGTAATGGTCTAGCCATCTAGCACGGTTTACCAAATATCAGCCATGTGAAAATGAATAATGGCCGAAAAGGCGGCCATTTTAAATTTGATCAAGTCAATTTTTTCCAAGATGCATCCTTATCTGAAATCTCACATTTCGTTTTACAGTAATGGTCAAGCCATCTAGCACGGTTGACCAAATAACGGCCATGTGAAAGTGAATAATGGCCGATAAGCGGCCATTTTGAATTTTATCGAGTCAAATTTTTCCAAGATGCATCCTTTTCTGAAATCACACATTTTGTTTTATAGTAATGGTCTAGCCATCTAGCACAGTTTACCAAATAACGGCCATGTGAAAGTGAATAATGGCTGATTGGCGGCCATTTTGAACTTTGACAAAATTATTTTTTTCAAAATACATCCTCCCCTGAAGCCTTACAATTTGTTTTATAGTAATGGTGTAGATATCTTGAGCGGTTTTCATGATATTCCACAATATCAGGCCTGTCGAGGTGAATAATGGCTGATAGGCGGCCATTTTGAATTTTATCAACTTCAATTTTTTCAGGATGCATCCTCTCCTGAAACCTTACAATTTATTTGATATTAATGGTGTAGCTATCTTGAGCGGTTTTCATGATATTCCGCAATATCAGGCCTGTCGAGGTGAATAATGGCCGATAGGCGGCCATTTTTAATTTTATCGACTTGAAATTTTTCAAGATGCATCCTCTCCTGAAACCTCACAATTTGTTTTATAGTAATGGTGTAGCTATCTTGAGCGGTTTTCATGATATTCCGCAAAATCTTTCAGTCGGATTTACCGATGTTATAAATTAGGTCAAAGTGCTGGGTCAACTTCAAGGTCAAGGTCCAAAAACCTGAAAAGGCACAACTAGGGACCTTAGAGAACATGTATGTGCAATATGACTGTCATCGGCCCAGTACTTTTCGAGATCTGCTCCGGAAACGAAGTGCGCGTCAAAACGTCTAAATAGGTCATAGTTCTGAACCAGAAGTAGGTCAAAGTTCAAATACCCCAAAAGGCACAACTAGATCCCCTAGGGGTGTTGTGTGTGAAATTTGAAGACAATCGGACAAGTACTTTCAGAGATATGCTCCGGAAACGAATTGTTTACGGACGGCCCAACGGCCCAACGGCCCAACGCCGTCACATCATCATTTTCTCCTCTGCAACCTTGCGTATTGAATTCAGATTAAAAATATTTTAACCCGTCCATTAGCCACCTGGAAGTAACCCACATACCAAAAATTGTTATCCTAGCTTATTTTCTCACAAAGTTATAGGCAAAAGAAGAGGCCAAAAAAAAACGGAGGTAGAATCCATAGCTCCCTTCGCTCACCTACGGTGACGGCGGGAGCTAATTAACATAAGTATCAATGACAAACAATGAACAATATATAAACCACAAAACAATGTCTGTGTCAACGCAAATACAGTGAACCTAATACTTAGAAGAATAAAAACATACTTAACATCACTTTCCGGCAAAGGAAAGCATAAAGAAAGAACACTGTACGACATACACATTGCGGGACATCAATACACGGGTCTACATGATGAGAAAAAATTCAAAATAACAAATAAAAAGAAATTATCGGCAGACTTACAGTCCCCCCACAGTTGAGGATCAGGTCTGTCATAGAACTCAGCACGACTGAGCGATCACAAACCCTAAGAGCACTGCAAGTCACCACAACCTAATTGTATGTCGATAGTCTCCTTCTGACAGCCCGCACCATCCATCAGGACGCCACAGAGAAACCATTAAAATAATAAAATGTATGACAAAAATAAGAAAAAATACAAATAATTCGACCCGAAAACTAGAGAGTAAGAACATCAACCACTCTAGCTAATTATAGGGCAATGGTTTTTTCGGACATCCCAAATATGACTAGGACGCCAAAGAGAAACCACTGAACAATTTCGAAAATAATGCAAAACAAAAAGAAATAAAACAAGAGCACACTCAACAATAGCCCGCCACCATTATTGAATTTGAAGTCATTTTTGCGGCCACAAGGTCAAATTTTTTACGTAAAATGCGAAAAATGACAATAAATCGGCCATTTTGAATCTGTTCCAGCTATTATTGAACTTGTCCGAGAACAGCTTATTTGTAACATGCATAACAAATTTCAAGATGACACATAAAAAACTTTTAATGTTATCGCGCCCACAAGGTCAAATTATTGATTTAAAGGCGAAAAATCGCAATAAGTCGGCCATTTTGAATTTTTTTTCAGCCATTATTGACCTTGTCCGAGAACTGGTAATTAGTAACATGCATAACACATTTGGGAAGGGTCCATAAAAAAGTTATCGCGCCCACAAGTAAATGTTAACGCCGCCGCCGACGCTAACGCCGCCAAACTTCAATTGCAATAGCCCACCTTTTTTAATTAAAATTAAAAGGCGGGCTAATAAAAAAGACTAAAATTTAGTAAGCAAAGAAGCAATACACTAGGAAATAGTATACACAATGAGAAAAAGCACAAAATTCCATAGATCAATACAATACGTCTGTCTGGTTGTTCTTGGCCTTTTAAAAATTTGCCCAGGGGGGACCACGAGGAGGTGACGCCCATCCTCTCTTTGTTGAATCCAATATTTAGAAACTAAATACAATTTAAAGAGCAAACTACACAGAGATTAACATAATAACTTACCTTTCGCTGTCTTTTTTAATTCTTTGTCTGTCTCTAAGATGGTCATTATCTGCCTGTAATATGGCATAAAAGCCATACCAATCAAATTGGCTGCCATTGTGTATCCTCGAGTTTTAACACACACAATATCGACAGCGACCTATGAGAAAATAAATATCACTAAGAAAATAATAAATTGCAACGGGATCTTTATTTATAGACAACAAAGTAATCAGTGGTAATATAGCCTATAAACATGTAATTTCTTTCATTTTTTTTACAACCAAAAAAATACAATATATATCATAGAAACAGATCATGCCATGTGAGTTTAAGTAGTAGTAGTGAATCATTGCTTTACGTCACTTTTCGGCACAAATTCTAATACGATGAAAACGTTGTAGTCAATTGATGAGATGAATGATCGTTTTCCTTCGCTCGCCCGACAAGGAGTTCTGGCATGTCTAGGAGATCTACCCTCAGAGATGCCCAGAAAGCCGGAGACTTGGGTTTTGCTATGCAATTTAATGCCGAAACTTCGCGCAGCTCCGCTATCCTCGGGTCGGATAGTCCCCATGGTAACAATAGGAAGCATGAGAGTTAAGGTAAAGCGCACATGCTAAGTTGGGCCATTTTAAATGCTACCAATCATTAAACCATGGTCTTTAACATCTCTTTGTATGGTATATAACTATATATATCAAGTTTAGTAGTAGTAAATCATTGCTTCACGTCACTTTTCGGCACAAAAGATCTTTTAAGTGACATTATAATATGATAAAAACGTTGTAGTCAGTTGATGAGATGAATGATGTACAGATGATGATGTGAGGGTGGGGGTGATAGGGCATGGTGGGTTATTGAGAGCGTTTTCCTTCGCTCGCCCGATAAGGGGTTCTGGGCATGTCTAGGGGATATACCCCCAGACATGCCCAGACGGCCGGAGACTTGAGTTTCGCTGTACAATTTAATGATGAAACTCTGCGGCATTTCGCAAAGCTCCGCTATCCTCGGGTCGGATAGTCCCCAGAGTAGCAGTAGTAAATCATTGCTTTACGTCACTTTTCGGCACAAAAGGTCTTTTAAGTGACATTATAATACGATAAAAACGTTGTAGTCAATTAATGAGATGAATGATGTACAGATGATGATGTGAGGGTGGTGTGAGAGGGCATGGTGGGTTATTGAGAGCGTTTTCCTTCGCTCGCCCGATAAGGGGTTCTGGGCATGTCTAGGGGATATACCCCCAGACATGCCCAGACGGCCGGAGACTTGAGTTTCAATAGGAAGGATCACTCCCTCTGGGTAACTCCATTCATCCCACGTGAGAGACCTAATGTCAAACACGGTATTGCCGGTTATTTAAGGCTACCACGGCCTACATCAGCGCCAGCACTGATGCGAGTGCTGCATTGGCTCCGCTGTTGAGCGGAGGAACCAGAGTACGCCACTGGCAATCCGCCCGAAGATTATAGCCAGATACGAGGAGGCTGCAGCTGCCCTTGGATGATTGCTGTAGACTAGTGCTTCCGTACAATGCCGTACACAGCATCCAACAGACGGGACAGATCCCTAATGACCCTCCCCAGATGGGGGCAAAAAGTACTACTACTAGCAATCATCCCAGTACCCCTAGTGATTGTCAAAGAACAATACTTGGGTGGCTGACATTGTTATACATGTCTCCTTTTTCGCAGAATGGCGAAATTCAAGATGGCCGCAATAGTAGTAGTAGTAGTATTGTTTATTTTACTGATATGTGCATAATACATTTATACAGTGATTTTATAATAATATTTTTAGAACACCCAGCCCATCTCGGGCTTATATATCAGTTTAAAAACAAGTTTAGTCATTGACGTCACGTGAGTTTTTTAAATAATTAGTCAATATAAAATTAAATCATACATGTAGTTTAATACTAATTTAAATGTAGCAATGCCATTATTTTACACCAGACTGTATTTTGTTTTACTGAGGTTACTAACATTAGAGAGACATATAAAAAAAATATAATAAAATAATCAATTATATAACAATGTAGTTTTACTACTCCAGGCTATATCTACAAAATCTAAGACACATTTATCATTACAAGACATTACATATATAAATTTATTCTCATTATCAAGCAAAGTAAAATTTGGGGAATTAAGGCTAATCTTGTCATGCATTATTTCTCTATATACAGCATAGGTTGGGCAAATACAAATAAAATGTTTTTCATCTTCAGGCATATTTAAACAAAAAGGACATAATCTATTTTCCGGTGGTATATTTCGGTATCTGCCTGTCTCTACCTCCAAGGGCAAGATGCCTACCCTAAGTCGGGCAAACAGAGAACGTTTTCGTTTTGAAAAGTGTTTACAAACGTAATTCTCCGCATTGAATGTGGTCTCATATGATTTAAAAAGTCTTAGTTCAGGTTTACTCAGTACATTGTTTTTCCATTCAGATGTTTGTAAATTGCACAAGAGCTCTTTAATGTATGGCCATTTAAGTGAAAATTCCAGGTATTACAATATCCCATAATTGTATAGTTAAAGTAGTAAAGGAAAGACAAAGCCAATAAAAGCATGATCGTACTAAAATATTCAGTTTAAAGTGTTTGATATGATAAGATGACGATGCTCCTGGCACCTATATGTAACGAGTCTGATGACATGCTGTAGCGCCTGCACTACAACACAGTTTAATGAGTATAAAAATATCAGTATAAATAATGTAAAATATGAAGTTATTATAATATGAACGACTTATCAAGGCACTATATCTCCATGAAATTGGGGTGATTGTGTAAAAACTACAAGTCTAAGTCAAAACAGTGTCATTGTCAGTACAAATATATAATATATACTATAATACTATATACTATAATAAAAAAAAAAAACCCATTTAGACATAAATATGAATGACATAAACAATGAACAGAGAAACCATTAAGTAAGTAAGTAAATGTCTTCTTTACTTCACTTTTCGGCCAGTATGGCCAGAGAAATCATGAAACCACAAAAAATTAAAGACTCACAGTGCCCCCAC
Organism: Flabesymbios commensalis; assembly: GCA_964017125.1. Taxonomy (NCBI): domain Eukaryota; kingdom Metazoa; phylum Annelida; class Polychaeta; order Terebellida; family Flabelligeridae; genus Flabesymbios; species Flabesymbios commensalis. Next base: position 21,699,824 of record OZ024912.1, read on the forward strand.
AGTTGGTAATAAGGTCTGTGATATTGGAGGACATCACAGAGCGATCACAAACCGTGAGGACACCGTAAGTCACCACAGGCTAATTGTACGGCAATGGCTTCTCCATGACATGCTGCATTATCCACCAGGATGCCACAGAGAAACCTTTTAAACAATAAAGTGAAAAAATAATTATATGGCAATGGTTTCTTTCGGACATCCCGTCCATCGCCAGGATGCCAAAGAGAAACCACTGCAAACACAAAAACCAAATCATCGAGGAATTATGAGTAGACCTACAATGCCTCCACAGCTGGGGATCGGGTCTGTCATCGAGAACTAGCACGACAGAGCGATCATAATCCATGAGAGCATTGTAAGGCACCACAAGTACAATGAAAAAATATATAAAATATATAAATATGAATATATAGAGAATATATAAAGAATTTGAACTAAAAACTATTCGAAAATAAACATAACAACCTCAGTACCACCGGAAAGCAAACACAAAAAACTTCACGTCAAAAAAATAGAAAAACCTGGTTTGATGAAAGGTTTGGGTGTGCTTGGCCTTCTAAGAAGTTGCCCAGGGGGGACCACGCGGAGGTGACACCCTTCCCCCCCCCCGCTCGCCCGATAAGGGGTTCTGAGCATGTCTAGGGGATATACCCCCAGACATGATTCAGATTGAAAATTGGGTTGAATTATTATTTCAGATGGAAGCTAGGACAGTTTGCTCTGGTGGAGCTTGGAACACGTCGATCTAAGAAGAGATATGTGGCTCAGGTCAATAGTCCAAAGTTGTTATTGTCAAATTTGTCCTTATTTTGCATAAAAGTCTTCCTATATTGGGTAATACTTGTTTTTGATGTTTTTGATGGTGACGAGGATATCTGCTTCAAGTACTTGTCGCAACGCAATGATCTGTACTACTGGCCAGCAGAGGAAGACGAATCCTGTGAACCTAGCAGCAGTATTATCAAGCTTCTTCTTCCCCCCACTCAAAACATTTCGAAAAGTGCATCACGCAGGGCAATGTTTGATGTTCATATTTAGGTGTTGGTAGTTTTTCTTAAGATTAGGGTTTTCTTTGAATGTATATTATATGTATAAAACATACTGATAGTTGTCCTTTCCTCATTTAAAATGGGTTTGTTTGATATTTACTACTGTAGTTCTCAACTAAAAAAGGTGAAATGGTATATCCTAGTCAAATATGCTACCAGGAGGTCTATTACATTTTATTGAATATACCCTGATGCAATAGTAATCACATCTACCTTGATGATCATATACAGCAGTGGTATCACACTTTACCTGGTAAGTAAGTAAAATATTTGCTTTACTTCACTTTTCGGCCAGTATGGCCATTTAAGTGAAAATTCCAGGTATTACAATATCCCATATTGTATAGTTAAAGTAGTGAAGGAAAGACAAAGCTAATAAAAGCATGTTCGTACTAAAATATTCAGTTTAAAGTGTTTGATATGATAAGATGACGATGCTCCTGGCACCTATATGTATCGAGTCTGATAACATGTTGAAGCGCCTGCACTACAACACAGTTTAATGGGTATAAAAATATCAGTATAAATAATGTAAAATATGAAGTGATTATAAAATGAACGACTTTTCAAGTCACTATATCTCCATGAAATTGGAGTGATTGTGTAAAAACTACAAGTCTAAGTCAAAACAGTGTCATTGTCAAAACAAATATATAATATATACTATAATACTATATACTATAATCAAAAAAAGTAAACCCATTTAGACATAAATATGAATGACATAAACAATGAACAGAGAAACCATTAAGTAAGTAAATGTCTTCTTTACTTCACGTTTCGGCCAGTATGGCCAGAGAAATCATTAAATCACAAATTTTTTTCAAAAATTAAAGACTTACAGTGCCCCCACAGTTGGTAATAAGGTCTGTGATATTGGAGGACATCACAGAGCGATCACGAACAGTGAGGACACCGTAAGTCACCACAGGCTAATTGTACGGCAATGGCTTCTCTATGACATGCTGCATTATCCGCCAGGATGCCACAGAGAAACCATTAAAACAATGAAATGAAAAACTAATTATATGACAATGGTTTCTTTCGGACATCCCGTCCAACACCAGGATGCCAAAGAGAAACCATTTACAAAAACGAATACATACAATGGAAATACTTAAGACAGTCCCGTATACTAATAGAACGTTAGACACACATCCACATACCGATTCAGATCATATTGAACATCACAAACCAATGACTATGCTCTGTATTTACCGCCAAACCGATTTAATATAGATTGAAAAGTAATGCAAAATACTCTAGACCCATATGTAATAACGTGAGAAAAACACAATATTAATAAAACGTTTGGGTGTGCTTGGCCTTCTATGAAGTTGCCCAGGGGGGACCACGCGGAGGTGACACCCATCCCCCCCACTTTACCTGGTAATAGTATTAACATTTATTACGAACACTATATGCTCTAGTAAAAAAACTGTTCTTGTTATGTGAATTCAATAGTGATAATAGATTATTTCACCAATTATTTGTCTCGACTAAAATGCATTTAGATTACTTTCTAGTGAAACATAACCAGGATAATGGTTTTATTTTAACGTACTTGCTTTTTAAGATATGTTCTCGTTGGAAATAAACATTGTTCCAAAGTGTTTTATATATTTTTTCAGACATGTACATTTTAGACCCTGTGTCGATTTGTCACCTACGTGACATATTTTATTATTATTATTATTTTGTCAATTTTATTACTTACCCTACACAAATACTTTTGGACTTCAATAGAATCAGTTAGTTGATAAAAAAAATAGGAAAGACTCACGAAAATAATTTTGCAAACACCATTAGAGTATTTTCGTCAACTACGTGATATCATATCAGCTACATGACCTCCTATGTCAACAACGTGACTAGAGTGTCATCAACGTGATATATCTTTTTATTACATTCAATTAAATATCGATTATCTTTTTATTACATTCAATTAAATATCGATTATAATAAAAAAAATCAGCACTGCTGACTATTGTACATTGTTAGTATGTACATTGTGAGGTAACATGCATATTTCCCCGAACTTTCTTAAAAATTGATGCCTGGGAATTGATGCCTAGGAATTGATAGTTGCATCCAGTATGTTGAACACAAAGTGAATCGAAAAAGCGGTCTTGTAGATATCACCGTGACAAGGTTCTAATTTGACGAAAAAAGATTAAAGATGGCCGCCATGACCCGGATATTCTTCCGAAGTTTCTGAAAAATTGATGCAGGCTAGGAATTAATAATACTATGCAGTATGTTGAATATTGAGTATATCGGATAAGCAGCTTTGAAGTTATCAGGGTGACAAGGTTCTAATTTGACGAAAAAAAGATTAAAGATGGTCGTCATAACCCGTCATTCGGATATTCTTCCGAACTTTCTAAAAAATTGATGCAGGCTAGAAATTAATACTACTATGCAGTATGTTGAATTTTGAGTATATTGGAAAAGTGGCTTTGAAGTTATCAGGGTGACAAGGTCCAAATTTGACGAAAAAAGATTAAAGATGGCCGCCGAGACCCGAATATTTTTACAAACTTTCTGAAAAATTGATGCAGCCTAGGAATTAATATTTGCATCCAGTATGTTGAACACAAAAATAATCGAAAAAGCGGTTTGGTAGATATCAGGGTGACAAGTCTTAATTTGACGAAAAAAGGTTAAAGATGGCCGCAATGACCCGAATATTTTCCCGAACTTTCTGAAAAATTGATGCAGCCTAGGTATTAATACTTGTATCCAGTATGTTGAAAACCAAATGAAGTGAAAAAGCGGTTTTGTAGATATCAGGGGACATGGATAAAAGGCGGTGACCATGAGCGGCGCCGCCGCCCGCACGCGCCGGCGGACGAAACCGTACAAAAACTAAAAGCCTCCCCCTGGTAGGGGGGGGGGGGGCCTTAATTATCATTAAAAAAGACTTCCATCACAGATCTGCTGGGTCACAAAGAAAGATTATCTTTCTGATGGGCAAAATTTTTCAGGACAAAGTTGTTCAACGGGCACAAATGACATAGTTCTAGCAAATACTTCCTGCTGGTAGATGATATGACCGACATCGCATCAAAAAAACAAGGTTTTATAAAATGTTTCTGTAAATTCACCCAAGACGTTAAAACTAACTTTCTCTACATTCGCAAATGGATCTCGGCTTTGACACCAGATGGGTATAAATTTATTAATATCCCAAGAATATCAGGAGAAGGGGGGTGAAATTGCTATCATTCACAAAACAAATTTGTCACTGAAATGCACTACTGATGCTCATCGTTTTATTTCATTTGAGCACATTCAATGTAGATCGGTTACGAATTCCTTGGTAGTCGACATTGTAATTCTATACAGACCACCACCATCTAAGAAGAACAAATTACCAACCGCGATGTTTACTCGCGAGTTTCAGGATTATCTATCACAGTTGACACTTTCGAACAATCAAATTATTATTGCTGGGGACATTAATACTTCCTGGAATGATAAAAACTGTAGTGACACTGCCAAACTAAAAGACACTCTTGACATGCTTAATCAAACTCAACTGGTATCCCAGCGTACTCATATACTTGGAAACACGTTGGATTGGGTAAGAACCCGTAAAACATCTTACATACATGAGCTGAATGTGTCAACGTCACTTTCCGATCATTTTGCGGTTCACTGCTCTGTGCTAACCAAGAAGCCTCCAATCACCAAATCGGTCATAACATATAGAAAATATTATAAGCTAATAGATCAAGAATCACTAAACGCGGATGTACTAAACTCGTCCTTGTTTCCTGAACCCCCAAATTCTGATGTTGATGATTTGGTAAAACACTACAACACTGTCATGGGTGAACTAATGGACAAACATGCTCACAATAATGTTCCATGGATCACTGAGAAAATAAAATTAGCTCAAACTGAAAGAAGAAAAATGGAGAGGAAGTGGAGGTCGACACGTCTCACTGTACATCAAGAGTTATTCACATACCAGAGAGATTATGTTACCACCTTGTGTAGAGAAGCAAAACAGGAATACTATCTGGAAAAGATTGGTGATTGTGGCTCAGACCCCAAAAAACTTTATAAAGTCATGAATGAACTCCTACACCGTAGACGTGATATTGTGCTCCCCTCCTATGATTGGAACAAGGACATGGCAAACCATTTCAGCTCATTTTTTCAAAATTGAGAAAATAAGAGCTGATCTGGATGCTATTCAAGTACTTTCACCTTTGAATAATTCCAATCACAATAATACATTACCACCTGAATCACTTTTGGACTTTGCAAGTATAAGCGACGAAATAGTAAAAGATAATTCGAAATTTGCCGTTAAATCATGCAATCTCGACCCCCTGCCTACTCATGTCCTGAAACATACAAAACATTTGGTGACTTTTATTACTAATATTGTTAATAAGTCGATTATTACAGGGACCTTTCCATCTTCATTCAAACGTGCACTGGTAAGCCCATTGATAAAAAAGTCAACACTTGATGCACAAATTCTACGAAATTACAGTAGTAGTAGTAGTAGTAAATCATTGCTTTACGTCACTTTTCGGCACAAAAGGTCTTTTAAGTGACATTATAATACGATAAAAACGTTGTAGTCAGTTGATGAGATGAATGATGTACAGATGATGATGTGAGGGTGGGGGTGATAGGGCATGGTGGGTTATTGAGAGCGTTTTCCTTCGCTCGCCCGATAAGGGGTTCTGGGCATGTCTAGGGGATATACCCCCAGACATGCCCAGACGGCCGGAGACTTGAGTTTCGCTGTTCAATTTAATGATGAAACTCTGTGGCATTTCGCGCAGCTCCGCTATCCTCGGGTCGGATAGTCCCCAGAGTAACAATAGGAAGGATCACTCCCTCTGGGTAACTCCATTCATCCCACGTGAGAGACCTAATGTCAAACACGCTATTGCCGGTTATTTAAGGCTACCACGGCCTACATCAGCGCTAGCACTGATGCGGGTGCTGCATTGGCTCCGCTGTTGAGCGGAGGAACCAGGGTACGCCACTGGCAATCCGCCCGAAGATTATAGCCAGATACGAGGAGGCTGCAGCTGCCCTTGGATGATTGCTGTAGACTAGTGCTTCCGTACAATGCCGTAACAGCATCCAACAGACGAAACAGATCCCTAATGACCCTCCCCGGATGGGGACGAAAAGTACTACTACTAGCAATCATCCCAGTACCCCACGAAATTACAGACCAGTATCAAATTTGCCATTCATATCCAAAATTCTAGAGAAAGTAATAGCAAAACAATTAACTGATCATATGAAAGTCCATCTGCTTATAGACGTTACCATAGCACAGAAACTGCACTGGTCAAAGTACAGAACGATCTACTGAGGGCAATAGATGATGGCAGTGGGGTGTTTCTTGTGCTGCTAGATTTATCAGCGGCATTCGATACCATTGACCACGACATTTTCTTGGATCGCCTTAAATCAAACATTGGTTTGTCTGACAAGTCGCTTGGCTGGTTTCGCTCATACCTGAAAGATAGATTGCAGTGTATTGTTATTGATGGTGTTACATCGGAGCCAGTCAATCTTAAATACGGTGTACCACAGGGTTCCGTATTGGGTCCAATATTATTTACAATATACACCTCCCCAATCGGTGAGATTGCACGAAAATATAATGTTGAAATACATATATATGCTGATGACACTCAGCTCTATATATATTTCAAGATGAAAGTTCCATCCTCCCAACTAGAAACTCTTATGATCCTCCAATCCCGTGTTTCCGAAATTAAAAGCTGGATGGCATATAATAATGTAAAATTTAATGACGACAACTGAATTCTTAGTGGTGTGTGCTCCTTGGTCCCGTGACGAAATACGTGTTGAAACTAAGACAGTAGAAACACCCCTTGTTAAGGCGACTGTATCCGCACGGAACTTGGGAGTCCACATTGATTATGCATTAAAAATGGACATTCATATTCAGAAACAATGCCAATGAATGATGGCTCAACTTAAAAATTAATTATTTAGAAAAACAAGCTGCCGAGAAACTATTCCACGCATTTGTTGGTTCAATATTGGACTACTGTAACTCTCTTCTGGTTGGTATCCCTGAGACATCTCTTGCTAAATTGCAGTCCAAAATATAGCAGCACGCATACTTACAGGCACTCGCAAGTATGACCATATGACACCTATCCACTATAAACTACACTGGCTGCCTGTCAAATATAGGATAGAGTATAAAATTATACTTATGACCTATCGAGCACTAAATGGGCTAGCACCAAATTACTTGCAAGATTTGCTGCAGGTCTATCAACCAGCAAGATCATTACGGTCATCAGGGGACCTAAAACTTGTGGTGCCTCGTACCCGTTTAGATCTTATGGGGACAGAGCATTCTCTGTAAAGGCTCTAAGCTTATGGAATTCACTCCCCCTGCATAGGAGAACAATGTCATCGATGTCCACATTTAGGAAAGTGTTAAAAACACATCTTTTTCAAATGGCATTTGCAAATGTTTAGTTTTTCGTTAATATACATGTTATGTAAAGCGCCTGTGATTGTCTGACAGATACATGGCGCTATTGTAAGTAAAATATCTTTTTTACGTCATTTTTTCGGCCAGTATGGCCATTTAAATGACAATTCAGACTAAAATAATAATCTGATATCTTGAACAGTAAAAGTGATAAAGTAAAAAGTCCAAACTGATAATAGTATGTCCGCACTAAGGCATTGAGATAAAAACGATTGATGATAGCATGATAGCACCTATATGCAGCGAGTTTTGTAGATACATTCCAAGAACCTGACACAGCGCCAGCACCGATACACAATATAAATTAACACAAAAACATGACAAAAATAATTATAATTGAAAGTCACAAAACAGTGTCTTTGTCAAAACAAATATATAATGAGAGAAATAAATCATGCTTAATATATTTTTGTGTAAAAATATCTTGAAAATAGGACCAATGCCGGTTCAGTGCCAATCATATCCAGAGTGTGAGAGTAGTAGTAGTAGTAAATCTTTGCTTTACGTCACTTTTCGGCACAAAAGGTCTTTGAAGTGACATTCTAATAAGATAAAAACGTTGTAGTCAATTGATGAGATGAATGATGTACAGATGATGATGTGAGGGTGGGGGTGATAGGGCATGGTGGGTTATTGAGAGCGTTTTCCTTCGCTCGCCCGATAATGAGATGAATGATGATGAGATGAATGATGTACAGATGATGATGTGAGGGTGGGGGTGATAGGGCATGGTGGGTTATTGAGAGCGTTTTCCTTCGCTCGCCCGATAAGGGGTTCTGGGCATGTCTAGGGGATATACCCCCAGACATGCCCAGACGGCCGGAGACTTGAGTTTCGCTGTGCAATTTAATGCTGAAACTCTGTGGCATTTCTCACAGCTCCGCTATCCTCGGGTCGCATAGTCCCCATAGTAACAATAGGAAGGATAATTCCATTCATCCCACGTGAGAGACCTAATGTCAAACACGCTATTGCCGGTTATTTATGGCTACCACGGTCTACATCAGCGCCAGCACTGATGCGGGTGCTGCATTGGCTCCACTGTTGAGCGGAGGAACCAGGGTATGTCACTGGCAATCCGCCCAAAGATTTTGGCCAGATACGAGGAGGCTGCAGCTGCCCTTGGATGATTGCTGTAGACTAGTGCTTCCGTACAATGCTGTACACGGCATTCAACAGACGGAACAGACCCCTAATGACCCTCTCCAGATGGGGGCAAAAAGAACTACTACTAGCAATCATCCCAGGACCCCAGATTATTAAAGTAAAATGCAAAAAATCGCAATAAATCTGCCTTTTTGATTTTTTTTCAGCGATTAGCGAACTTGTCCGATAATTGCTTATTTGTAACATGCCTAACAAATTTAAACAGGATACATAAAAAAATGTCAAGTTATCAAGTTATTACAAGGTTAAATTATTGACGTAAAATACGAAAAATCGCAATAAAATCGGCCATTTTGAATTTTTTAAAGTGGAATGTTAACGCCGACGCCGACGACGCCGAACTTCAATTGCAATAGCCAACTTTTTAAAATTAAAAGGCGGGCTAAAAACTATTAGCAATTTCGCGTTATAATTGCAACAACATTGTTGGGGCGCGACCATTAAAATAGCAGGAGGGGCTGGAGTTTTTGTTCAGATTTTTATTTTAACCAATTATTTTTTTTCCCAGACTGGCTATGAGTAAAATGTTTTTTTTCCTTAAATTCTGGATGTAGGTCTATATGCCGCGTTTTTTGCTGGTTTTACCAGCTGGCTGTCCGAACGGGTACTAAGCTACGGGCTAATCCCGAGAAAATGACAGTTGTTTGAAATAGATGACTGAGCGAATTAAATTATTAATTATTTCTACACTTTTTCGAAAATGATTTTTTTCAAAAAGTAAGATTCAATTATTTGTTTAAACAGAGTTCGGAAGGTGCTTATTTATTTGAAAGCTGTACAGAGATATACGTTATTTCAGCCTTTCAAAGAACGAATTTTTCATTTCCCATAAACTTCAGGCCCCTCAAGGCAAATGTGATGATCGCCCCCCTTACAATAGATAAAGACATTCATGGTCAAAATGGCATAGACAACCGTGTCTGTCTTATTGAAGCAGGGGTAGGTGATTTGACATATCAAAGCACTGAACATCAAGCCACGTACTCTAAAATTCAACGAGAAATTGAACTATTAAAAGCCACAGTCACTCGTCAAAATAAACTGTCTAGCCTCTTTAAACGCTGAAGTAATCGAACTCAAAGCACGTTCTATGAAAGCTAATCTGCTATTTCACAATATAACAGAAGAACAGAACGAAAATTGGGAGAAGAAAGTTAAATATTTCATGCAAAACAACCTCAGTCCCAATTCATACAAAGAAGGTTTGTTTATAGAAGCCTGTCACAGAGTAGGTCCGCCTCGCTCAAAACATTCTCGTTCATGTCGATTGTTGCTCGTTTCCAGAATACCAAGATAAGACCATATTTTACAGACACACCAATAGAACGTGAACTCCAAATGAAATGAATCGGGCTTTAGGTTACCTTTGTGCACATATAGGCTAAGCTGGGCCAGGAGAACCTCCTCAGGATGGTGAGATGATTGAGATGACACTGTCCTCCAGACACAGGATTCGAAATTCGAGATCTGGCGGTCTGAGGCCGAGCACGCTCCCTCTCGGCCACGGAGGCTCCCCACAATATTAACTTTCACACGTGGATGGGGGAAAAACATTTTTTGTTTCTTTAAAACCGCCGAGACCGGGAACCGAACCCCGAACTCTGGCGTGAAAGGCAGCGGTGCTAACAACTACCCTAGGGCCACCGCCCGCGTAACTCCAGAACTTAAGAGAAATAACCCCAGAACACCATACACAACACCTCAAGTACCAGAGGACCGACCAGAATCATAGCGATCATTACTATCCCAGCTGCATGAAATTCGAAGAGTGCTCCCGAAAACAGAGCCTACAGTGAACTTGGTTCAAGACCATATCTATATAAATGGTGAAAAACAGAACAGTATTTTTAACAGTATTTTCTTTCAGCAATAACAATGTTAACACTACAAGTGTAAGAGGGAAACAAATGACTGACAGAGGCTTGATTGTACAGGCAGGATTGTAAGCAGGATGTTAGAGAAGCCTATACTGACACTTTTAACAATCCAGTTTCAGCATCTGCAGCTCACAATATACTACTAGTTTACAGAGTGAAAGAGAACAATCGGAATTTTATCAATAAAGGCTGGGAGGATGATGGTGAACATGGTGCGGGACGTTTAGTTTTTGAATATCTAGAGGACAAAGGGTTCGTCAATATTACAGTGGTAATAACCAAACAGCTCAAAGGCCGGATTGCATCAGTGGCCAAGAGAAGTGACCTGCTCAACAAAATCATTGAGGACGCCTGTAATCAGCTGACCGCTGTCAACAAGTTGCCCCCACCTTAAAACCACCTCCCCGTCAGGATTCAGCACAACCACCTGTGAGCCCAACGTCGCTTGCAAGTTCACAGGCAGGTGACAACGTTACTGCTGGTCCTTCTTGGAGAGCTGATCAACGAACCGGCATATCACACCCCAAAATAAACACTAACACTCAAACATCAACACAATACCACCAACCACGTGCAGGACAGACATCAGTGAGGTGGCATGCATCCAGACAGCCTCTACCAGGTTTTAATAACAGTAGACTGTCAAGAACAAACTGGCCACGCCTCAACAGGGCACAGAGACCTAACTATGGACAATATCCAAATGCATACATACATGGAGTGTCGCGTTTCTTTGGACAGTCTCCACCTTCTACACCCACCCAACACAATGGCACACTATGGTCAGATGAGGTTTTTTTTAATTTATCGGATGTTTATTTCATTTGTATAAATCTATTGATTAATTAGTTCATTATCTGATTGAGCTGATTGAGAACCACACAGCAGTTTAATATTTCTTGATTTTTTTCTTTTACTATTTTTTGCATTTCGTTACCAATCATGTTTGTTGTCGACAGAACAGACTGTTCTGATATATACTATTGTTTTTTAAATCTCTCAGGAGGTTCTCCTGGCCCAGTTTAGCCTATATGTGCACAAAGGTGGCCTAAAGCCCGATTCATTTCATTTTTAAATCTACTTTTAAGCCATAATATAACATATTCACCACTGTAATGTCCGACTTCCGACCGATCTAGCTATTACTACGCTGTGAAACACTGTATATACTATATACTTCTATGTAAACAATAATTATATAATTTAGTTGCTAATACCTTATATGGAATAAAAAATATATTAGAGTGCAGCCAATATAAATTGTTATAGAATTCGGATATTTTTTTCCCAGCTATTCATACAACAGGAAATTAAATGCTACTAAATTACATAACAATTTATATCACTCCTGATCCACGACCATACATAATATCATTGATAATGGAGATGATCACTTTAATCCGTTTAAATGTATGTAAATATCATGCTTGTTTTCAGTTTTCTGAAGTTGATTTTGTTGTCAGCGTTTTTTTTGTTTTGTTTGAAAAATAATGTAGTTATTAACATGATCATGACGATGTTTTATAAATGTAAATTATCCACTCCTTTTGAGCTTGATAAAGCTCTTTCAATAATTGTATTTTATATTTCTCCAATGCATTTCGATAGCTTGAAACACGCCGTATGCATCGTTCTCGTTAACCATGCCATTTTAACCAATATTTCATTTTGTATATTTATCATATTTTCATTCGTTGCTGCACTTGTTGCTAGAAGTACCGATTTATTGACACATTTTGGTGGCACAGCTAACAATTCGTTAACAAATATTATTAAAAACAACAAAAAGAATGATAATATAAATATTGGTGATTCCGAACTAGACTCTTTTAACACAATCGGATTATGTTGATCGCGATAAGCTAGTTTATTATTTAAGAAACATATTTCCGAATTTACGATTTTAAGTTTAAATATACAATCTTTAAAGGCAAAAATTGATCAATTAAAAATACTAATCTATGACCTAGCTCAACATAATCTTTACCTTAACATTATATGTGTACAAGGAACTTGGCTTTCTCAGGATTCTAACGTTGATTTAATCCAATTAGAACTTTATACATTCATCCCGTACAGAACATGGCGGGGTAGGGTTTTACATATATCGTCGCCTCGGAGCTAAATGATCCTATCTGACACTCGTCAGAGTGGCAGATAGGATCATTTAGCTCCGAGGCGACGATATGAAGACTTTGCATTTAACATTTTATCTCCACTTGAAAATTTAGAAATTTGTGACGGAATTTTCGTAGATATTTCAATCAAAAGCCATAATCTGAAATTTTTAATAGGTAACATATACAGACCACAACGAAACCTCACCTAAACTAAAATTATATAATTATTTTTTTAAGGGGACTGGCTCAGGCTAAAATCAGCAAAAAATTGGTGATTTTATTTTGGCTTCTTAATATGACCATAATGTAAACATGTCCTTAGACTAGAACTTCAAAAGTTTTTAAATTTTTCTGCTGCGCATTCACCAGTTAGGCTAGATAGAGACGAAATTCCCGTATTTCTTATTTTTGACATGGTTGTCAGTAATTAGAAATCAGGAATTTCGTCCGATTTTTTGATGATTTTAGCCTGGGCATGTCCCTTTAACGAACTCAGACCTATTCTTGAAACATCAAATACATATAAACATGATGTCATAGTTGCTGGTGATTTTATTATAGACCTCTTTGAATTCTACGATATCCCTTCTTAGCTACAGATATATCCCGAAAATAACTGTACCCAAACGCTTTTCTAGATATTCGGCTACTTCGATTGATATTTTTTTTTTGTAATCTGTTCATAGATAAAATACAATCACCCACTGCCATACTACCATATCAAAAATCTGATCATTTTCCATATTGCATTTGCTTTGATTTTAAAAATGAAAAACACTTTCCACCAAAATACATACACGTTAATAAAATAACACAAAACAATCTAGAGCGTTTTAAGAAATACATTGCGTCATCCAATGTTTTTAACCCAATGGACAAACAAGACACTTCAGACCCAAACCTAAACTATAATACTATACTTGATGTCATAACAAAAGCCAAAGAAACATGTCTACCCACGCAGATTGTAAAGTTTAATAAACATAAGCACAAAGATTCAAAATGGATATCTCAGGGCATAATTAAATTTATTGCGCATAGGGATAAATTATATGTCAATTTAAAAAAACTAGTACTACCGACCCCATTTTTATGACTATGAAAATTTACGAGCACCAATATGGCAATAGATCTAAGCACTCCACGGAGCTAGCAGCATTACATTTAATTGATAAAATAACCACTGAAATGGATTCAAATAACATACCTTTAAATATGTATCTCGATTTATCCAAAGCATTGGACACTCTTAATCACGGCATTTTTTTCAGATAAACTTTAACATTATGGAATTGGAAATACAGAATTTTTACTTTTTGAAAACAATTTATTGGATAGAAAATAGTTTGTTCAAATTGGTGATACTGAATCAACAACAAATGATATTAAAACTGGTATTCCCCAAGGATCCATTATAGATCCTCTTCTATTTATAATATATATTAATGGTATGCCCATTGCCAGTAAGTACTTTGCTTTTATTATGCTGACGATACCACTCTTATGTATACTATAAAACCCCAAGACTCCAATAATCCCCAACTATTGGCAGCCAAAATTAATAAGTAGTAGTAGTAGTAAATCATTGCTTCGCGTCACTTTTCAACACAAATGGTCTTTCAAGAGACATTGTAGTACGATAAAAACGTTGTAGTCAATTGATGAGATGAATGATGTACAGATGATGATGTGAGGGTGGGGGTGATAGGGCATTGTGGGTTATTGAGAGCGTTTTCCCTAAAAAGGGATTTTCAAGAAACCAACATTAGCGATAAAACTATATCACAAGAAGACATTATTTTTTGGAGAAATCATGGACGCAGGAATTAGAAAAACTGAACATGGACACTATGAGATGCCATTGCCCTTCAAGTCGCTAACTGTTCCACCATCTCTTCCTGACAACCACTCAGTGGCTCTAAGTCGTCTCAACTACATGAAAAGAAAATTTGAAAGAAATCATAAGTACTATGTATAGTACCCACAGTTTATGAATGATTAAATAACGCAAGGATACGCTGAAAAAGTTCCAGAACGAGAAGAAGGCGATCATTCGTATATTCCACACCATGGGGATTCCAAGGTCAATGCTAGAACGATAATTTCCTAGTAGGTCCTGATCTAACTAATAATCTGAAAGGCGTACTCATTCGATTTAGACAGCAACCTATTGCTGTCATTTGCGGTATAGAAAAGATGCTTTATCAATTCTACATTAGACCAGAACACCGCAATTTCCTCTGTTTCCTGTGGTGGGAGGACAGCGATGCATCTGAAAATGCAGTAGTATACAGAATGAATGTCCATCTATTTGGTGCAGCGTCATCCCCTGGCTGCGCAAACTACGGTTTCAAACACTTAGCAAAACAAAATGAAGAGGACTTTCCTTTGGCATCCAAGTTCATAAAACGAAATTTTTATGTAGATGACGGGATAACGAGTGAACCCACAGAAGAACGTGCCATGAGAGTTGTCGATGAAACTAGAAGACTATGTGTCAAAGATGGTTTACGACTACATACATTTTCGTCTAATAACCGTCAAGTTATGGAAAGCATTCCTACAAGTGAAAGAACAAACAACAGTCAAATCCTCGATCTCAGTGTTGATGACTTTCTTATAGAAAGAGCCTTGGGGATGGAATGGTCTGTAGAGTCAGATGCTCTCCATCTTTCTTATAACTTACCTGATCAACCGCTGACATGTCGAAGCATCCTCTCCACAGTCGTGTCCTTGTATGATCCTTTATGCTTAATCGCACTGTGCCTACTGAACGACTTTCAATCGATGTCACACACACATTTCCATATATATTTGATGATACATAATTGAATGATTTTATGGAATTGTGTATGTGACATCGATTGTATTATATTACCTTTTGGGGCATTAAAAACCGTTTAAATTAGTAACTTTAGTTCACATTTTCACTTTTTACCGTTGCAGGTTTTCCAGTGATATTTTTAAATGTAGAAACAAGAAAGAAAGAAGAAAACGTTAAATAACTGAATGTCTATTAAAGTAATCATAAGGTGGCTTGAGGTACAAAGTATTTTGTCCCTTTGTATTAACGCTATAGTTTTATGGTTCTGACGGTAGCTAATTTCTATTGCCGTTTCGACGTTGGATGTAAGCTAATCACAACGACAATAAATATGATCTATCCAGCAGTTGAATCTTACGGGTTATTTCAACGACTATTTTCAAACAGTAACTTACAACCTATTCTTTCAACTGTGCGCAAGACATTCCAGAGTTCACTCTGTGGTGTTCAGTGAGATCAAGAATGTTCTCCACAAAGCAAAAGATGATAATATGCAACATCTAGTTGAAAAGGACAGTGCAGTTGTGAACTTCTGAAATCATGCGAAAAGCTTGGGCATCATTCGCATGGATAGCAAAGAAACAGACATTAACATATTACATGTAGAAAACTTGATTGATTACTCCGGCAGTCTGCACAAGAATATAGACAACAAGTTTGTGGGTAATCCACTGGTAGGCAGTCTTCAATCACTATTTGACGACAGTTCTGTGCCAAAGAATTGAGAAGACTTGATGGAATTTGGTGCCTCTGACATTGACGTTATTGGCACGCATTATAGCAATGAAGACTTGCAACTCAAAGACAGGCTTGTAGCGGAATGGGGTACCTTCAAGGACTCCATGAGAGAATGGCAGCAATGTTTCTACCCATCTGCTAAGATGTTTGAAAACGTTTTAACCTTTTGTAATAAAATTTGGAAAATAAATTGCTTTTATCAACGATTAACAAGAAAGCAAGTGATCCAATGTTTCAATAGACTATTTAGACACTGAAAGCCATATGGGTGCTAGCTGAGAAAGATTCCACTTGATGTGCGGATAGGTTCGAATGTCCTGGTCCAGATAGTAGTAGTGGTAGTAAATCATTGCTGTACGTCAATTTTCGGCACAAAATGTCTTTTAGGTGACATTGTAATACGATAAAAACGTTGTAGTCAATTGATGAGATGAATGATGTAAAGATGATGATGTGAGGGTGGGGGTGATAGGGCATGTTGGGTTAATGAGAGCTTTCCCTTAGCTCGCCCGATAAGGGGTTCTGGGCATGTCTAGGGGATATACCCCCAGACATGCCCAGACAGCCGGAGACTTGAGTTTCGCTGTGCAATTGAATGCTGAAACTCTGTGAAGTTTCGCGCAGCTCTGCTATCCTCGGGTCGGATAGTCCCCAGAGTAACAATAGGAAGGATCACTCCCTCTGGGTAACTCCATTCATCACACGTGAGAGACCTACTGTCTATTGCCGGTTATTTAAGGCTACCACGGCCTACATCAGCGCCAGCACTGATGTGGGTGCTGCATTGGCTCCGCTGTTGAGCGGAGGAACCAGGGTACACCACTGGCAATCCGCCCGAAGATAATAGCCAGATACGAGGAGGCTGCAGCTGCCCTTGGGTGATTGCTGTAGACTAGTGCTTCCGTACAATGCTGTACACAGCATCCAAACGACGGGACATATCCCTAATGCCCCTCCCAAGTTGGGGGTGAAAAGTACTACTACTAGCAATCATCTTAGTACCCCATTAGTTGGTAATAAGTCGACATGATCTTTGATATGATCTTAAATAAAAATTTACTGGCAGTTCGTAGCTCGTATATTTATATTAAAAATTAGAATTATTGATGAATGGTTGGTTGTTTGGTTGGGTTATTTTCAGCAATGAGTGCGCTTTAATTTCTTCAGCACTATACTGTTTTGCATATATGTCTATAAACTATATTGAAATAGATGTGAAAAGTGTGTCATGAGAAAACTCCACAATATTTCTCAACTTGTGTTGAGTTTGTAGCCATCTGTTTAATTTATGCTGATAAATGTATCTTTATTCACAGAATAAATAATAAATTGTTTGCTCAAATATTCTGATAACTAGCACCATTTGTCGACTCTTTTTGTGTGGAAATAAGTAAGTAAGTAAAATATTTGCTTTACTTCACTTTTCGGCCAGTATGGCCATTTAAGTGAAAATTCCAGGTATTACAATATCCCATATTGTATAGTTAAAGTAGTAAAGGAAAGACAAAGCCAATAAAAGCATGATCGTACTAAAATATTCAGTTTAAAGTGTTTGATATGATAAGATGACGATGCTCCTGGCACCTATATGTAACGAGTCTGATGACATGTTGTAGCGCCTGCACTACAACACAGTTAATTAAGTATAAAAATATCAGTATAAATAATGTAAAATATGAAGTGATTATAAAATGAACGACTTTATAAGTCACTATATCTCCATGAAATTGGAGTGATTGTGTAAAAACTACAAGTCTAAGTCAAAACAGTGTCATTGTCAAAACAAATATATAATATATACTATAATACTATATACTATAATCAAAAAAAGTAAACCCATTTAGACATAAATATGAATGACATAAACAATGAACAGAGAAACCATTAAGTAAGTAAGTAAATGTCTTCTTTACTTCACGTTTCGGCCAGTATGGCCAGAGAAATCATTAAATCACAAACATTTTTCAAAAATTAAAGACTTACAGTGCCCCCACAGTTGGTAATAAGGTCTGTGATATTGGAGGACATCACAGAGCGATCACGAACCGTGAGGACACCGTAAGTCACCACAGGCTAATTGTACGACAATGGCTTCTCTATGACATGCTGCATTATCCGCCAGGATGCCACAGCGAAACCATTAAAACAATGAAGTGAAAAAATAATTATATGGCAATGGTTTCTTTCGGACATCCCGTCCAACACCAGGATGCCAAAGAGAAACCATTTACAAAAACGAATACATACAATAGAAATACTTATGACAGTCCCGTATATTAATAGAACGTTAGACACACATCCACATACCGATTCAGATTATATTGAACATCACAAACCAATGACTATGCTCTGTATTTACCGCCAAACCGATGTTATATAGATTGAAAAGTAATGCAAAATACTCTAGACCCATATGTTATAACGCGAGAAAAACACAATATTAATAAAACGTTTGGGTGTGCTTGGCCTTCTATGAAGTTGCCCAGGGGGGACCACGCGGAGGTGACACCCATCCCCCCCTTGTGTGGAAAGGTTTATTGGTTCATATTCGAGAACGTGACGTTTACCTAAGCTTGAGAGAACTATTATATAATTTGCTTGCATATATATTATCACAATGCTATAAATCAAGACCAGCGCAAAATTTGAATCTCATTATAATCTATTAGCAGTATCGTTTTATCTCGACCATTTAGTCTCAGCAAGTCTCAAAATTCAGTTACTGCGTTTGAAGCAGTATGTTGGTCATATTATTACTTGTTCATATTTACATTGTTTCAAAGTGTTCAAAGACATGGAGTGTACATTGCTGCCTACGACATGCAATTATTATTAGTATTATACTATCTTGTTCCTATATGTAGAAAATTGACTGTCATTTACAGACAGCTTGGCAATAACCACTTGATCCAATTATTATGGGTATTTTTTATTTATTGGAAGCTGGAAATTACGTCAGCAGAATGACGTTCAAAAACATAATGAGAAGCCTATTGCTAACGTAACCTTTATGAAAGACGTTGTTTCTGGCACAAGTAATTAAATAAAGACAAATAAATGGTCATAGGGTTGTTCATAAATGAGATGATTTCGATAAGATAATTATCTGACTTTCTGACTAACGGGCCTTCTGACAATTGGGCCTTCTGACTAATCATCTATATCGGTTTTCTGAATAACGGGCCTTCTGACTAACAGGCCTTCTGACTAACGGGCCTTCTGACTAAAAGGCTGACACCGGTTTTCCAGTTACTCCTTCAACAATTTTGCCAGCTTCTGGGAAAGGAATCTTCTGTTCCATTCGGATACGTTGGATTTCTTTCTCTGTTTTCCATCGGGGGCAATCTCTGGAATAAGCTGTGTGTTTCTCGCCATAGTTGGCACATTTTATTTATTCGGTGCAAGAGGAGTCTTGATGTTCCCGCGATTGACCACAGCGTCCACAGACACGCTGTCTCTTGCAACCTTCCTCATGATGTCCAAATTGTTGGCACTTGAAACACCTCAAAGGTGTGGTATATATAATTGTACAGGGCATAGCTGAAATCCAACCTTAATATCTGCTGGTGGCTTGGGAAGTTTGAATGTGAGAACTGCTGTGTTCAATTTAATTATATCTCCATTTTTTTCTTATCGTTATGATTCTTGCATCGGATACTCCCTGTCGTTTTAGTTGTGTCTTAAGCTCTTCATTAGTGGTGTTTCTTTTATTTCCTGTGTTGTTACTGTCCTAAAGACACCATTTGAGGTGTTTAAAGTCCTGTAAGGGGAAACCTTCTCAGGAATTCCAGCTATTTCTTGGATTTCCAGGAACTTGGTGGAGTAGGTTTCTCTGTCGACCTCAATCAAGAGATCGCCAGACCTAAGCCTTTTGATATTCTTTGACTCCAACCAAGCCCTCAGTGCCTTTTTGTATGGCAAATGTTGAGAGTTTGGAGAGGGATTTGTTTTCATCTGCAGACATCATCAACAGAAACCGTGGAAACATTAATTTTGAATTTTTCATCACGTTGACTAATTTTTGTATCTTTCGGTAAACTCGGCATCAGTATCTTCATCTGATAGATTATTATGCTCTTCCTTTTTTCTCTTTTTCTCTTTGCTGGTGTTGGGCGGGGGTGAATTATTTCCAGCCATATTGGATTAGTATTGTTTTTCATCCCCCTGGCGCTCCACCCACCACGGAGCCCTACCAGGAGACAATTTACCCACGGTAACCTGCGTTAGAATTGTCACAGCTACCAGAGTGATATACTCATAGTAGTAGTAGTAAATCATTGCTTTACGTCACTTTTCGGCACAAAAGGTCTTTTAAGTGACATTATAATACGATAAAAACGTTGTAGTCAATTAATGATATACTCATAGCAAAAGAACAGCAGTTGCAATAACCGCAGTACACATCCGTTCACTTGATTAGCCCATGAGCATCGTGATTTGGTATTCAGATTCGTGTATGTAAAAATGGGATTGGTCCTACCTTTAAAATTCGTCTTTGGATGATGAGATGAGATGAAATGACGATCATAGACAATTGTGAACATGAAATCAACGAGACCAGCCCATTGATCTGGCTGGGCCCACCAGACCACTCGTCTCAATGAGATAATGGTGTGTTGGGAGTATGGAGTCCGCAGTCTCCTCCCAGTAAACACGAGACGTTGACCGAATGTTGATGTAATGCTGGGCCAGCGTCTGCGACGTTGGCCCAACATTACGCCAGCATTGGGTCAACGTCTCGTGTCTGTTGGGCTACGCCCTCAACCACCTGGATCCCCACTCCCACTTATGTGGGATAATGCAGCCCAAGACAAACAGGTTGAGGGTGTGCTTAGCCTTCTGAAAGAAGTTACCAGGGGGACTACGTGGAGGTGACACCCTCCCCTCCCCGGTATACTACTACCATGATACAACGTTTTTAACGTATTATAATGTCAATTAAAAGACCTTTTGTGCCGAAAAGTGACGTAGAGCAATGATTTACTTCTACTACTACTACTACTTATAAACTTCTGATATACTACTATCATGATTAGACTCAGAAAGCTACTACAGTTGTTGGACTGGAGTTCCCTTGTACTTTTCACGAATAGTAATGAGTGTGGAAATATGCAACAGTTAAAATGGTGGTACTTTAAATGTTCATGGTATCACTCGTAAATTTAAGAAGAATCAGTTCCTATCAGTTGTAAATAAGTTCGATTTATTATCTGCTGTTGAGACGTGGAGTACTACATAATCCAATTTAGAGATTCAAGGTTATTCACATTTTAGTAAAAATGCAGTTAAGCGTTCTAAGAAGGGACGAGGATCTGGGGGGGGGGGGGGGGGTACTTTGAGCAAAAATACTCTGCTCGACTAAACAGGTGAATGAAAAAATATATATATATATATATATACTTTACTCATAATTACTACGCCATACTGTACTATTATAGCCTAACATTGATAGTATTTCATACTACACTGCGCTATGTCCTGTATCTCTTTCAGTAGTTTGTTTTGGTTTGTTGTGTCTTCTGATTAAACATCACAATTGAATAAGAAATTGGTTTCCTTATTTACTGGCGTGGTGGCAGCTGGATTCTTACCCACGTCTATGATATATATGCCAACAAACAGGCATAATAAAATAAAACCATTTTCACCTCATTAATATTGACAATTGTGCATTAAAATGGAGACTAACTCTTACCGGACCTGAATTTCTCATATTATCGCTCAATCACACGAGGCCCAATTTCTCTTTCCTAGACTCATACCTCGTGTTTTTATCAACAATGTCACAACAAAGAGCGCCGAAACAATGGCCTCTCACGAAAAATGAGAAAATTAATTCTTTCGAAAACTGGAGACAGAATCTCCTCTACATCCTATCACTAGACAGAAATTTCAGCCCATTTTTAGCCGATGATTGTGTCTGGGAAAAACGTACTTCTACAAACATACTTCGAGGCTTCACTGATGATGGCAATGATATTCCTGAGAAAGCCCGTAAGACAGCTATCCAAAAAAATGCTCAGCTTGTATTGATGCTAGGCCAAATCGCAAATTACTGTTTCATCATCTCACGTAATACCATAACAAAAAACTCTACGTCACTGTCTTCAAATTGGCAACAAATTCGCCAACATTTTGGCTTCCAGTCGACTGGTGCTCACTTCCTCGATCTCTCAAAAATACATTTAGAGCCGGATGAAAGACCTGAAGATTTATTTCAAAGACTTATGGCTTTTTTTGAGGACAATATGACAAGGTCTGACAGCAATCTAACACATCACGGTGACGCCATTACCCGTGATAAAGATTTGTCCCTAACCATCGAGAATACTATTGTGCTCTTGTGGCTGCAGATGATTAACCCTGGTTTACCTTTACTTGTAAAGCAAAAATATGGCTCGGAGCTCAGGAACAAAACTCTCCCGTCTTTAAAGCCTGAAATCTCGCAGGCTTTATCCTCTTTACTTGATGAACTCCGCTCCATTGATGATACTCGAGTGCTTCGTACCGGTACGCCCTCATATTCCGCTCGACCACCCCCCACGTACCGACGGAGTCAATTCAAATCTTGTGTTTTGTGTAGAACTGCTAGTCGCCCTGGTCACTCTTCTCACAACCTACCTGAATGCAAATTCCTCCCAGAATCTGACAAGCGCCGCATTGGTCGTTTTAGACTGATTGGTGATGTTGACGTTTCCGAGTATGTTGATGATGATATTGACAACCAAAATCTCGACACAACAGCGATAGATAACTCCGCACTTATTGATTCACCTAGCGCTTCTCGAGCTAATGTTATACAGTCCCCTTTTTTAAACGCTCATTATCATGATTACCCTTTAAGCCTGACTCTAGATTCTGGTGCTACAACAAATATGATAAAAGCATCTGTCGCACAATACATAAATCTACCCCTTATTCCTGCCTCACAGATGGCCCGCCAAGCTGATGGTGTGTCCCCATTAGAGGTTATTGGTGAAGTTCATTGCAAACTTACTAGGGACAGTCATTCGTTCACTCTTGACGCCCTTGTGGTAAGAGAGCTCGATGTTGCCATTCTTGCTGGCACCCCTTTTCTTGTTAGCAATGATATAGCCATGCGCCCCGCTGAGCGTCAAATTGTCATCAAGGGATCACATATTATATCTTCGGTCCTCAGTCTAATACTTTACCTTCTGCCCGTAGAACCCAATCTTACTTACTCAGGTCCCCTAGTACCCAAACTGTGGTTCTCCCTGGCGATTACTGCCAAATGTCCTTACCTGATGAAGCTAACCCAGACTCCATTTGGGCATTGGAGTCTCGGTTTGACTCCCCTGCCAATGTCCATGCTAAGCCCGAGAAGGCTTGGCCTGTTATACAAGAAATTGCTGCAGTTGGTCATACTATCTGTGTACCAAACAATACGAATGAACCTATTTTGCTGAGACGCAATGAACATACATGTATATGCCAAGTACGTGTAGTTTCACCCGTTCAGGTTGTGAGTCCCACTCCTAGCATCCCAGTGCCCACTTCCCCTAAGAAACTTGGCACATATAGTTCCTCTATCTCAGTTGATCCCGACCAGATCTTACCATTAAGTACACGCAATAAGTTTATGAAACTAAACTCAAAATACGATCACGTATTTAGCCCTGAAATTTCAAAGTATAATGGCCTTAGTGGCAGAATCGAGGCATCTGTCAACATGGGTCCCACTCTCCCACCCTAGCGTGAAGGCCGGTTACCTCAGTACAACCATGATACCATGATTGCCTACAATCTAAATTTGATGAACTTGAAAACGCAGGTGTTTTTGCTAAGCCCGAACAGGTTAATGTATCAGTCGAATACCTGAACCTCTCTTTTCTCGTGAAAAAAACAAATGGTGGCCATCGCCTTGTAACATCTTTCGGTGAAGTTGGTCGCTACAGTAAACCTCAACCATCCCTTATGCCCCAAGTCGATAATGTCCTACGAGATATTGCTAAGTGGAAGTTCATAATAATAACTGACCTCCTACAGTCCTTTTACCAAATCCCTCTGGCTCATGATTCCATGAAATATTGTGGTGTTTCCACCCCTTTTAAAGGAATTCGTGTATATACACGCTGCGCTATGGGCATGCCAGGCTCTGAAACTTGTCTCGAAGAACTGATGAGTCGTATCCTTGGTGACCTTATTCAACAAGGTCGTGTTGCCAAGATAGCTGATGACCTGTATGTGGGTGGAAATACACCTGAAGAGGCTCTCTTTAACTATGAGTGTGTGTTACAAGCTCTGTCCAAGAATGATCCCCGCCTCTCTGCCCGGAAATCCCTAATTTGTCCTAGGTCTGCCACAATCCTTGGTTGGATTTGGTCAGATGGCTGCCTTAGCGCTAGCCCACACCGCCATCTCACCTTACAATCCACACCTCAGCCATCAGCTGTACACAGCCTGAGATCTTTCATTGGTAGCTATAAAGTTCTCAGTCGTGTTCTGAAAGGATACGCTGGCCTCCTACATCCACTAGAGAAAGCCGTTGCTGGCAAACCCTCTCGTGAAAAGATTGTTTGGACTGATGACTTATCACATGCTTTCACCCAAGCAAAGGTTGCACTACGGCAGGCTAAGGTTATAACCATTCCCTTACCACAAGATCAATTGTGGATTGTCACTGATGCCTCTGTAAAGCCAGGCGGTCATGCCGCAACTTTATATGCATTGCGAGACGGCAAATTACTTCAAGCAGGTTTCTTCAATTCTCAGCTAAAAAAGCATCAAATTACTTGGCTGCCCTGCGAAATAGAGGCCCTCGCCATTGGCACAGCTATTAAGCATTTCTCCCCATACATTGTCCAGTCTCACCACATTACACAAGTCCTCACAGACAGTCGCCCATGTGTACAAGCTCAGGAAAAGCTTTCACGGGGTGAGTTTTTCGCCAGTTCAAGGGTTTCAACTTTTCTTTCCCTTGTCAGTCGTTTTCAGATTCATGTCCGCCATATAACCGGTGCTGCTAATCTCCCATCTGACTATAGCAGTCGTCACCCTATAATATGCAAAAAAAAAAACCTGCCAAATTTGCAAATTTATTAATGAATTGAAGGACTCCATGTACGTGAGATTTCTGTTAAATACATTACTGATGGAACCGTCAAGATGCCTTTCATGAGCCGTGTCGCCTGGCATGCTACTCAACAAGAGTGTTCTGACCTTCGTCGTGCTCACGCTTACCTAACGCAAGGTACTCGACCATCAAAAAAACTTACCAATATCCCTGATGTAAAGCGTTATCTAAAAAAATATGGGAAGGATTATCCATTGAAATAGTTTAAAAAGAAAATTATAATAGGTAACATGTATAGACCGCCTCAAGAACACATAAAAAATTATCAGTCTTCCCTAAACGAACTCACTCAAGTCCTAACTAATTTAGAAAAATATAACGATGAAATAATATGAACAGGTGACCTCAACATCAATCTTCTAAAAGTAAATCAAAGACTAATATCAATGACTTATTTGACATCATGATAACTAACAGGGTTTTTTCCACACATAACCCTGCCTAAAAATCAGGTTCTCTTATAGACAACTTTTATTGTAAATTCACACCTAATGTATCTGATGTATCGGCCTGTATTTTAACCAGTGGCCTATCGGATCATTTCCCATATTGCATTTCAATAAACACAATGTGTCCAAAAACTACGCGTATAAAGCATGTATATATAAATAATATGACAAATGATAATATTTAAAATTTCAAATCAGAGAATAAAAATGTTAATTTACTAAATCAAATAAACATAGATCAACATACTGATCCTAAAATAAATTATGATGTAATAGAAAAGGTTCTAATTGCTAAACTTAAACATATATCCCGTACAAGGGTCAAATTTAATAAATTTAAACATAAAAAACCAGAATGGATCACCAAAGGAATAATGAGGTCTATAAAGCGGCGAGATAAATTGTGCAAAGAATGTAAGAAAACACCCACTGACTCTTGTAATTACGAAGCTAGGAAAGTAAATATTCGTACGTATAATGTTATAATAAAGGGAAGTATTCCATTGCAAAAAAAACATATCACCATCATATTTTTCGAAAATATTCTTCAGACATAAAAAATACGTGGTCTATACTAAAAACCTATTGCACCCAATAAAATAAAAATAATATTTTAAACGAAAATATGGAAGTAATTGCAAATTCATTTAATAAATATTTTGTAAATATCGGTCCTGATCTAGCATCAAATATAAAAGATCCTACTCCGAAGGATCTCAATAATCCTACTTCTTCTCGTTTCTCCTTTAAATACGTTGATGAAAATACAGTAGCCAAAAACAATTACAATTAACCATTCTCTTGTTACAGGAATATTTCCCGATAAGCTAAACATAGCTGAAGTCACTCCTATCTTAAAAGTGACCCTACAATTATTGAAAATTATCGTTCTATTTCTCTTTTACCAGCATTATCAAAAGTTTTTGAGCATGTCATCTATAATCAAATCAATAATTTATTTGTTTTTAATAATTTGTATTATGAGTGTCAGTATGGCTCCCGCAAAAAACACTCCACAGAACTCGCTGCGTTAAATGCTGTTGATTCTATCATAAAGCGCATGGAACTAGGACTTACTCCCATAACAGTGTATTTAGACCCATCCAAAGAATTTGACACGCTAGACCACTCCATTTTAATAAATAGACCTAAATATTACGGTATTCAAGGATGTAGTAGTAGTAGTGAATCATTGCTTTACGTCACTTTTCGGCACAAATGGTCTTTTAAGTGACATTGTAGTAGTAGTAGTAGTAAATCATTGCTTTACGTCACTTTTCGGCACAAAAGGTCTTTTAAGTGACATTATAATAGGATAAAAGCGTTGTAGTCAATTAATGAGATGAATGATGTACAGATAATGATGTGAGGGTGGGGGTGATAGGGCATGGTGTGTTATTGAGAGCGTTTTCCTTCGCTCGCCCGATAAGGGGTTCTGGGCATGTCTAGGGGTATGCCCAGACAGCCGGAGACTTGAGTTTCGCTGTACAATTTAATGATGAAACTCTGTGGCATTTCGCGCAGCTCCGCTATCCTCGGGTCGGATAGTCCCCAGAGTAACAATAGGAGGGATCACTCCCTCTGGGTAACTCCATTCATTCCACGTGAGAGACCTAATGTCAAACACGCTATTGCCGGTTATTTGAGGCTACCACGGCCTACATCAGCGCCAGCACTGATGCGGGTGCTGCATTGGCTCCGCTGTTGAGCGGAGGAACCAGGGTACGCCACTGGCAATCCGCCCGAAGAATATAGCCAGATACGAGGAGGCTGCAGCTGCCCTTGGATGATTGCTGTAGGCTAGTGCTCCCGTACAATGCCGTACACAGCATCCAACAAACGGAACAGATTCCTAATGACCCTCCCCAGATGGGGGCAAAAAGTACTACTACTAGCAAACATCCCAGTACCCCAGGTCGGATAGTCCCCAGAGTAACAATAGGAAGGATAACTCCCTCTGGGTAACTCCATTCATCCCACGTGAGAGACCTAATGTCAAACACGCTATTGCCGGTTATTTAGGGCTACCACGGCCTACATCAGCGCCAGCACTGATGCGAGTGCTGCATTGGCTCAGCTGTTGAGTGGAGGAACCAGGGTATGCCACTGGCAATCTGCCTGAAGATTATGACCAGATACTAGGAGGCTGCAGCTGCCCTTGGATGATTGCTGTAGGCTAGTGCTTCCGTACAATGCAGTACACAGCATTCAACAGACGAAACAGGATCCCTATTGACCCTCCCCGGATGGGGGCGAAAAGTACTACTACTAGCAATCATCCCAGTACTCCGTATTCAAGGATGTGCCTTAGACCTAATAAAAAATACTTATCAAATAGACAACAATGTGTACAAATAAATAATATTAAATCTTCAGTTATAAATTTATCAACAGGAGTCCCACAAGACTCAAAATTAGGTACTCTTTTGTTTATCATTATTATATAATGATTTCCCAAAAGCTAGCAACATATTTAAAACTGTAATTTATGCCGACGATGCGACCTTGATTGCAAACTTATCTGATTTTAAACACCACAACTATCGTACATTCCGCAATAACATGATGAACTGGAGCTGCAGAAATTCAGTAGTAGTAGTAGTAAATCTTTGCTTTACGTCACTTTTCGGCACAAAAGGTCTTTTAAGTGACATTATAATACGATAAAAACGTTGTAGTCAATTGATGAGATGAATGATGTACAGATGATGATGTGAGGGTGAGGGTGATAGGGCATGGTGGGTTATTGAGAGCGTTTTCCTTCGCTCGCCCGATAAGGGGTTCTGGGCATGTCTAGGGGATATACCCCCAGACATGCCCAGACGGCCGGAGACTTGAGTTTCGCTGTACAATTTAATGATGAAACTCTTTGGCATTTCGCGCAGCTCCGCTATCCTCGGGTCGGATAGTCCCCAGAGTAACAATAGGAAGGATCACTCCCTCTGGGTAACTCCATTCATCCCACGTGAGAGACCTAATGTCAAACACGCTATTGTCGGTTATTTAAGGCTACCACGGCCTACATCAGCGCTAGCACTGATGCGGGCGCTGCATTGGCTCCGCTGTTGAGCGGAGGAACCAGGGTACGCCACTGGCAATCCGCCCGAAGATTATAGCCAGATACGAGGAGGCTGCAGCTGCCCTTGGATGATTGCTGTAGACTAGTGCTTCCGTACAATGCCGTAACAGCATCCAACAGACGAAACAGATCCCTAATGACCCTCCCCGGATGGGGGCGAAAAGTACTACTACTAGCAATCATCCCAGTACCCCAGCTGCTGAGCTCAGTGGGCTGGTACACTAATCTCATACATTATGTGAATTAAAGAAAAAACTGGAGGAAACTATTAAGGAAAATGATATCAAAATCAGTGCATTGGAAAAAGAGAACGTAGAGTTAGAAGTAGTGATTAAAAATCTGCAGAGAAAGGACATAAGGGTTAATGAGTCTATGGATATGAAAGGGTCGACACAAGCATAACATGGGACATGTGAACCACCTGGAACGTCAAAACAGAGAATACACACCACGAAGGATACGACTGACTCAGAAATCAACGTGGGGAGTGGGGGGTTACCAACTGATAATCCACCTGAACAAGTAGAGAATCAGAACTCGCCAAGAAGCGTCCCGGCGACCACGAGTCAGCAAGAACTAAGCAAAGAGAACAACTCAGCAGTAGATGTCACTCCCTCAGAAACAGTGGGAAACGCCAGGGAACAACAGACAAGCACACCAGCGCCACCACAGGTACCAGTAGAGATGCGAACGCCAACAAATCCAGAAACAGAAATCAGCGGTAGATGTCACCGCAGGTAATGGAGGTGACGACGGGCGATGGCAAAACACAAGCACGCCAACGCCGTCACCCCAGCCAGGATCGTTAAGGTTGAGAAACCAGGACAACAACACGTCGTCTCTGAGGTTAAGCCCAGTCAGCTCTACAGACATGATTCAGGACACGTATTGTGACGTCTTGCAGAAACCAGGAGAATGGCAACAGATAAACCGGAGGGAAAACATAAAAAGTAAAACAAAAGGACATGACAGCGTTATAAATTTGAAAGGAATGAAATATGAAAAATCTGTGACATTATATGTGAGAAATATTTCCGTGTGCGACAACGAAACAGAACAATCGATAACATTTCAAGTAAAAAGTTATGTGAAGAGGAAATATAAAAACAATAACATAAGGATCATGCGAATGAATGTAGTACGAAATAAATATTGTGAAGACAGTGTGGGATGCAGAGTTGTGGTTCCAGAAAGCGTTAGTGACACCTTAACGAGAGAGGATTTCTGGCCGGAGGACATAGAGTGTCGAGTATGGAACAAGTGGACCAGGAACAATATGTACTATATGCAAGTGATAGTCAGTTTGTTGCTGATACATAAAAACAAAACAATAGATTAAGCCGAAAATCAATATGTGTGTAGAGCGTGGAATATGAGGACAATAAATGCGGCAACAACGAATTTGCTGACACTTCTGGACGTTGCAGATATTGTTTTTACATCAGAACATTGCCTATATGCAAATGAACTGTGGGAGCTTGATAATAACAGTAAAGAATTTAATGTGATGAAGAAAGCAAGTGCAGACTTAACAAGTATTAATGTACACAAATCCCTAGGTCATTGTGGTGTTGCATTTTTTTGGCGCAAAAATATCGAAACACACATTAAGCCTCTTCCCAATTTGGAACAGACAGAATGTGTGTAATAAAAATTTTGACAGCTAAAAGTGAGAAAGATATAATATTCGTAGGCGTATACATGCCACATAGGACGTGTAAAATTGCAAATTATGATGATGAAATGGAAAAATTAGAAGAAATAGTTGAAAATGCATATACTGAAAAATGTCATATTGTAGTAATGGGGTATATAAATGCCCACTTTGGAGTTGAAGTGGATGACAGATGTTGGGGACAAACTTCAACAAATGCAAAGAAATTTATACAATTTATGAATAGAAATGACATAATACTAGCTGATGTGAAAAGTTCAGGTCAAGGTTATGTGTACACGTTTCAGGATAGCCGCGGTTCGCAAACGTATATAGATCACCGTATAATTTCCACCAATTTTGAAAGCTCAAAAATTAAATCACAGATACAGACCATTTTCTGAACTGTTCAGATGACCTATCAATAAAACTGGTAATACCTGCATTAAATAGACACAAATGTGAACAAAATTCAATGTCTATATCAAATGAATATATAGCATGGGAGCGCTTTAAAAACAACAACAAATAAATGCATTGTATATTGCCTCCCTAGAAAGTGAAACGTCAACTATAATGTCTAAAATTGAAGTTGTAAATAGTAATAGAGGAATAGTGTGCAAAAATATTAAATCCCTAATTGAACTTACAAATTTCATGAGTAGCGGCATGATAGAAGTAGCAGGAAAATATGTCCCAAAGGAAAGCTACAATAAAAACAAAAAATCCCATTGAAATAGAGAGTTAAAAAAGAAATAAAAACGTGCTTGGCGAATCTGGGTAAATGCTGGAAGGCCTAAAGAAGCAGAGAGTGAGGAATGGCTAAACTAAAAATCATGTAAGATACATTTTTAGATATATGCTGAGGAAATTTGAAAATATACAGCTTGTAAAGGCATTGAATGAACTGCAAAAAGATTCTGAAATTGACCAAAAAAGTTCTGGAAGTATGTAGACAAAACTAGGAAAAACAGAAAAAATATTTCACCGGTAGCTGATATAGATAGTTCATTGATTACAAATTCAAATGATGTTGTAAAAGATTGGGGTCAATACTTTGAACAACTATTTGCAAATGATGACACACGGAGTTACAATAACAATTTTAAGAAACAGGTGACAGCTAAAATTAGCCAGTTAGCAACTGAGAACCAAATGAAAGAACACGAAGTTCTGCAAAAGGTTATTGTTAATAAAGAAAATGAAATAAGGAATACATGTAGTAATTTAAAAAATGGTAAAGCAGGGGGTAAAGACGGGCTAAAGAATGAACATTTAAAATACATGGGACAAATAGCAACTAATGCGCTATGCACTCTCTTCAGTAGTATCATAGAACTTGAATATATTCCCGAACAATTTAAGGAAGGCAAAACTGTCACTATACCAAAAGGTGGGGGGAAAGTCACGACCAAGAAAGATAATTACTTTGTTATCATGTATGCATAAACTTTTTGAAAACTGGCTCTCAATTAATGAAGTAATATCACCCATGCAATTTGCGTTTCAAAAAGGATGCTCTAGTAAAGATTCGGTTCTGACCCTTAATAAAACAATACATTTTTATAATGAAAGAGGAAACAATGTTTATGTGGTGTTCTTGGATGTGGCCAAAGCTTTTGATAGTGTATAGCAGGATGGTTTATTTTCTAAGTTGCATGAAATTGGTTTGAAAGACAAGTTCTGGAAAAAAAAAGCTACGCAAATTTTTTAGCCGGCAGCACAATAGCATTTAAATCAGAAAATGGTCATATGGGAATTCCCATGGTATCTAGTAAGAATCAACTAATATGGTGTATATCAGAACGGGCTGCTCAGGTGGATAAAACAGTATTCTGTAATATCTACCTTAGGGCGGAAATATATTCCTCTCCCTCCTACGACAAGCTGTAATATTTATAAAAGCGTATGCGAATCAAAATTAATGTACGGCTTAGAATGCTGCTCGCTAACAAGTAAAAGTATAGATATCTAAGAAGCAACTCATTATCAGGCTGCCAGACGCTTACAGGGATTACCCCGACAGGTGTCTCTAGTTGTACCCCTGGCTACCTGGGCTACCTGGGTTGGTTATCAATTAGAATTATGCTTTATATAGCACAGCTACTACTTATCCATCGCCTATTGGCCTTACCTGCTATGTCTTTTATGAGGCGACTAGCTATCGCGAGACTAATGTACCACTTTTACGACAACATTGGAAAACAGAATAGGCCACTATGCGAATCTCTAAAAACATGCAAAATGTATAAGGTAGATCATTTTGTAAAAGAAATGATGTATAATCCTTGCTCGATCAGCCACGATAAGTGGTGTAAGCAAGTCAAAGAAATTGTGTAGCAAAGAGAAAGAGATATGTGGATCGTAAGGAAAGGCATGTATAAAAAAACGCTTATTTTTAATTATTGTATAACACATATTGAGATGTGGTGTTGGTGGAAAGTAGTGTAGATCCATCGTTAGAATACATGGTTCGCTTAGTCTTAAAGTTAATATCAGGGGAGTATATTCTAGCCTGTAATACTGCGAGATGGACAAAAGAAACCAATATGTAAATCATGTGATGTATATACGACTGAATCAGTATGGCATTTTCTTTTTGACTGTATAAATGTTAACCTTGGTGTGGTACGAGAGGAAATGTTGAGAACTATATATGATGTCATGCCTACTCCAATGCAGATATAGGCCTACCTTAACCAGCAAGGAAAGGGCTTGTTTTCTACTGTCCGGAATGAACCGTAATTGCACACAAGAATGGCAAAACATATACTGTGTAATATTATATCTCACCCATAAAATGTATAAAGTTCGGAAATCACTGAATAGCTAATAACTGCGAGATAAAACGTAAATGATTGTAAATATGTTGCATGTTGTTGTTAAATAGAATCATATTGAGTGAAATGTAAAATGAATTGTATGACCTTCAGAATTGGAGGTAATAAACATATACATACATAGGGTGTTACAAATAGAACAAATGTATTAGTTTAATTAAACAGAGATTACGTGATCAATACATCCAACAATGGTTTACTTCAGAAAGTACCAAGTCGAGCTGTTCATTATACAAGCATATAAAAAACCACTTTAGATGTCAAAATTATTCCCATATGGTAACAAATTGTAAACACAGAATTTCTCTTATAAAATTTCGAACTGAGAATTATTCACCACCAAATGTAATTCAGGGCAGATGGAGAAATCGCAGACCATACAACGAATGGCTATGTCCACCATGTAATGTCCTAGGAGATGAATATCATTGTTTGTTTGAATGTGAGAACACACGTCACATCAGACCTGTGTTACCCCGCTATTACACTTTTAGGCCAAATATGTTCATATGCACCTCTCTCTTTATCTTCTGAAGAACCACCTGTGGTAAGAAAACTTGCTAAGTTCTTATATCTACGTCACTCTTAGTTATATGTACATTTTCACACACACAAAAAAAATGTATCCACTTATTGCATCACTGTTCACGCTTTATCTGTTACCACACTATTTTACGCGTCAAACATGCACTTGTTTATATATGTTTGGATGTATGCACACAGATTGTAAATCTATTACTAAATAAACTTACTTACTTATGCTAAGCAAGAATCTAAATTGGAAACAACATATAACTAAAATAGCTAATACAATCTCTAAAACCATAGGCGTACTAAACAAACAAAAATATTAACTCCCTGAAAACACAATAATTACTATATATAATTCTCTCATCCTTCTTTATTTAAATTATTGTATATTTGCTAGGGAATATGACTCGAAACGAATATATAAACTACGAAAGAAAGTTATTCGGATAATTTAAAAAAGTAAGTTTTATCCACACTCAAATCCTTTTGTCAAAAAACTAGAAATACTGACAATAAATGATAATTGTTATCTGCAACAAATGCTACAGTCCACAACTACAACACGAGGATGTCACCAGATACGAAATAGTCTATGATCGAAAAAGCAAGCTATCGCACTGCGTGCTCGTGGGTAAGATAACTTGTTGTGGAAGATGATTGGAACATACGTGATTCCCTCACACGAAGGAGAATATTTATTATTTAATGGAGATAAACTGCTTGTGCCTTAAAAATTAGACCAGCAATGCTAACCCTGATTCATCAAAGTCATATAAGAGCTGAGAAAAGTAAAGCAAGAGCTCGACCAATATTATACTGGCCTGTCATGTCACTGGACATTGATCTTGTAGTTGTAACAAGTCAATGTGATGCCTGTCTTAAATTTAACAAAAACATTAAAGGGGCTAGCCCAGGCTAAAATCATCAACAAATCGGTGATTTTATTTTGGTTTCCTAATATGACCATATGATGTAAACATGTTCATAGACTAGAGCTGCAAAAGTATTTTAATGCGCATTCACCAGTTAGGTTAGATATAACCTAACTGGTGCCTATTTTACAACTTTTGAGCACACTGCCATAACACTAGAATGGCCTAAATATATATGGACGGTATTACTGTTCACAGTCCTGACAGGTAAAGCCCAAGTAGCATACGTCAATATGGACTCAAGAGTCCATATTGACGTAAGCTATGCATATTGACGTATGCAGAGTCTCAGCTGAAAAGTATGCCTATGAGAAAGCGAAGATAGCTACATTTAAAAGTTACGAACTAGTACCTGAGGCATCACGTAAAAATTCCGTAATTACAAGAAAAAATAATCATTCTTGGGTTGATTTTCAAAAAATTAAAGAAAGGTTATTAGAAAAGTGAAAAAATTCTCGTAAAGTTAACACGCATAAAGAGCTTCAAAATCTGATTTTACTAGAGGATTTTAAAAATATTATTTCACGCAGCTTGATGATGTAGACATTACAGAGGTCAAGGTAGTGGCTCGTAAGGCTGACGACTACACTGTAGTGCAGAAATTCAATGACCAGAGTCAAGTCCGGATGGCAACGCGTACAAAAGTGACGTGTCTAAAGACAAAAAAGGGGGTCAACAGGACTCGGTCAAACGCAGGGTCGCACACTAAAATTGGTAGTCAAGGGGCGAACAATAAAAATGGTAATTATATGAATCCCAAAGACGATAATATGTGGTGTGATATTCACAAAAATAAATCGCATAGTACTAATAATTGTAGACTCCTACCCGACTTACAAGCTCATGGATATAAGGCATCTGAGAATAAAAAAATCAGAATGTGCCAAAACATACATCGTTCCTGCACCTGTCAATGGCAAGTGGGTGTAGCATTGAAAATGTCCTACTTTGGCAGTAGGCACGGGAAAGGTCCAGCTGATGGTTGTACTGAGTAGTAAAAAGTATGGTGAGAATGGCCGTGATGCATGCTAAGAAAGTAACAATCCAGAATGCCAAGCAGATGTTTGATTACTGCAAAGATAATTTTACAAAAGACGGCTGAGGATGCTGCCATGCCAAAGATAATTGTTTTTATGTAATAACGTTACCCCACGCCGGCAAGATGAAGCTTTTGCCAATAAATGGCACCAGAGCAATTCACAACGTGCAGACTACAGGTGAGAAAGGAGATGTGATCGTGTTATTGCACTGGCTGTGTCATTGACGAAGAGTGCAAAAACCCAACATACATTCACAGCAGAAGGGCAGCATGTGTTACAATTTCATCCCACAGGACATTGGTGAATGCAGAGAAGAGCACAATGTCTTCCCCAGAGGCATCAGAATGCAAAAATGAACATCAGCAGGGAACTAATAAGAAATAAGACCAGCATCACCAAAAAAGTGACAACGTGTAACCAGACAGCACTGCCCCGGCATGGAAGATGCTGCACCAGACAATACTGCCCTCATTGTGGCAGATGCTGCAACAGACAACACTACCCACAATATGGAGGATGCTGCACTAGACAACATTGCCCTCATTGTGGAAGATGCTGCATCAGCCTCTTGGCTTCCTTTGATCCGTCAGTATACACCTTCCGGTGCCTCGGAAATCTACAAAATAACTCTAGCAACATGCTCTGGAAGACAAGGGGACGGGTGTCCCCCTTCCTGAAATCTGAGAGGTTAAAAAGTATATTAGGCTGTTGAAGAAGCCAAGGTGGACATTCTGGTGGGCGCACAATGCTAATTGCGTCGAGATCCACCTCCATGTCCTCCAGATGGGGTTGGAGTCTTATACCCAAAATAGGTATAGTCCCTGGCTTGTTATTAAACAGTCTCTTGTATTCGGGGTCGACAACACACGAGTATGCCAGGTTCTCGGGATTTACTTTCATCTTCATAAAGTATTGCAAACTCAGCTTCAACTGGTGAGTCTCTAAAGAGGGCTCCCCGGTCTCCACCTGAAGACTTTCAATGGGCAATGTTCTAAATGCCCCTGAGTATAGTCTCAAACCATGGTTCCCGATTGGATCAAGTACTGCTAAGTACGATCTTCTCTCTGACTCATAAACAATACAGCCATAATCCAGTTTGGATCTGATGTGAGACCTGTAAATCCTCAGTAAAGTTGTCTGGTCACCACCCCAATCCTTGCTGGATATAACACGTAGTAATTGTAATGCTTCCCTACACTTATCTTTCATATAATTGAAGAAAAGCCCAATAAATTTGACCTGCTCTTCAACAGGAAGCTGTTGTCCATATAGTTTGAGATTAGGCTTAGACTGTATGCATTTTTTGTTACAAAAATGTACACATAAAGTTTTTGTGGGAGAAAATTTAAAGCCGTTCTCATCCGCGCAAGTCACCAGCTTGTCGAGGCAACCTTGCAGGCGCCGCTCAATTATTGCCATACTGCTTGACTGGCAGTAAACAGCCAGATCATCAACATATAACGACTTTTAAATATCTTCTGGTAAAGTATCATTTATACTGTTTATTTTAACGGTAAATAGAGTTGGTGAGAGAATACTACCTTGTGGGACACCCTCCTCCTGTGAATTCAGTGAGGAGTGGGTGTTGTCCAAACGGACTTTAAATTTTCTCCCCTTTAAAAAATTGTCAATAAATAAGGGTAATCTACCCTTCAGGCCCATTTCATGGAGATCTTTCATGATACCACCCTTCCAGGTGGTATCATAGGCTTTTTATAAATCAAAAAATATTCCAACTGTATGTTGATTTTTAACAAAACATTGATATTTAGTTATTTTGTCTTGCAAAAACCATGTGAGACGATGATTGATCATGCCCTCCATGATTTTGCAAAGACAACTTGTCAATGCTATTGGCCTGTAATTATTAGGATCTGTTCGATCTTTTCCAGGTTTAGGGACAGGGATCACTGTTGCTTCTCTCCATCCATCTGGGAAATCCTGAGATTGCCACAGATCATTCACGAGTAGAAGCAACAGATCAAGTGATACATCAGGCAAATGTTTCAGAAACTGGTAATGAATTTCATCAGGGCCAGTTGCCGAATCAGTTGCCTGAGCGATAGATTTAATTAATTCTTGTTTAGAGAAATCAACATTGTACTTTTCGTCATTATCTGACTCGAAGTCCAATGTGTTCTCCTTCTCCTTGTCCCTAATCCTTCGAAATTTTTCCTGATAATGATCTGGCGATGATTTAGCAGGGAACGATCTCGCCAACGTTTCTGCAATATCCGCTTTATTGGTTATTGTGTCAGAATCAGTGACAAGGTACTTGATGGTTTTATCTTTCCTCTTGCCACTGATTCTGCGCAACATTTGCCAAGTATGTTTTGCAGATGTATTATTATTTAGTGTGGAGACATATGCTCTCCAAGATTGACGCTTGGCTTCACTGGTGGTGCGGCGAGCTTTAGCGTAATCTTTCTTATATCCGTCAAGGTTTTGTCTAGTTGGATGTTTTTTTAAATTTTTGCAAGGATTTTTTCCTTTTGTCTATTGCCTTTCGGCAACCCTCATCGAACCAGGGTTTATCGATTTTTCTGGGAACTGTCGAGGTTTTGGGTATGTTTTTCTCCGCTATATTGTTTAGTAAGTAAGTAAGTAAAATATTTTCTTTACTTCACTTTTCGGCCAGTATGGCCATTTAAGTGAAAATTCCAGGTATTACAATATCCCATATTGTATAGTTAAAGTAGTAAAGGAAAGACAAAGCCAATAAAAGCATGATCGTACTAAAATATTCAGTTTAAAGTGCTTGATATGATAAGATGACGATGCTCCTGGCACCTATATGTATCGAGTCTGATAACATGTTGAAGCGCCTGCACTACAACACAGTTTAATGGGTATAAAAATATCAGTATAAATAATGTAAAATATGAAGTGATTATAAAATGAACGACTTTTCAAGTCACTATATCTCCATGAAATTGGAGTGATTGTGTAAAAACTACAAGTCTAAGTCAAAACAGTGTCATTGTCAAAACAAATATATAATATATACTATAATACTATTTACTATAATCAAAAAAAGTAAACCTATTTAGACATAAATATGAATGACATAAACAATGAACAGAGAAACCATTAAGTAAGTAAGTAAATGTCTTCTTTACTTCACGTTTCGGCCAGTATGGCCAGAGAAATCATTAAATCACAAACATTTTTCAAAAATTAAAGACTTACAGTGCCCCCACAGTTGGTAATAAGGTCTGTGATATTGGAGGACATCACAGAGCGATCACGAACCGTGAGGACACCGTAAGTCACCACAGGCTAATTGTACGGCAATGGCCTCTCTATGACATGCTGCATTATCCGCCAGGATGCCACAGAGAAACCATTAAAACAATGAAATGAAAAACTAATTATATGACAATGGTTTCTTTCGGACATCCCGTCCAACACCAGGATGCCAAAGAGAAACCATTTACAAAAACGAATACATACAATAGAAATACTTAAGACAGTCCCGTATACTAATAGAATGTTAGACACACATCCACATACCGATTCAGATTTTATTGAACATCACAAACCAATGACTATGCTCTGTATTTACCGCCAAACCGATTTAATATAGATTGAAAAATAATGCAAAATACTGTAGACCCATATGTAATTACGTGAGAAAAACACAATATTAATAAAACGTTTGGGTGTGCTTGGCCTTCTATGAAGTTGCCCAGGGGGGACCACGCGGAGGTGACACCCATCCCCCCCATATTGTTTAACTTGGCTGTAAAAAGGGCTATAGGGTCATCAACCCCCTCTTCATTCTCAAATTAAGAGATTGTGAGGCTCTCCCCACAAGACTGTTGGAAGGCCTCCCAATCTGCTCTGTGCAGCCTCCAATGCTGCACTCTTTCTTCAGAGTTGTTGCTCTCTATAATTATAGGATAAAGATCACTGCTACAGAGATCCTCGTTGACCCTCCAAGTGTAATCCAAATATATACACAACGATAGGTCAATGGCTGTTGCAGATCCTGAAGCAGGGTGCAAATAGGTGGTGGTATCATCATTAAAAATACATAAGTTTTCCTCTGAGAGGAAGTCTTCAATTATCTTGCCTCGTGGGTTGATGTCCCTACAGCCCCACATTGTGTGGTGTCCGTTACAATCTCCCAGTAGCATGAAGGGTTTGGGCAATTGTTTTACCAGCTGCCTCAATTCCACACCATCTACTGGGCGGTTTGGCGGTAAATAAACAGAGCATATCGTCATTGGCCTGTGACAGTTTATATTAACCGCCACAGCCTGTAAATTAGTTTTTAATGTGATCTGTTGATGTGGTGTTCCGTCCTTCACAAGGATAGAGACACCCCGGCAGGCCCTTTCATTATTGGCAGGGCCGAAACAATTACCTATTTAATAGTTATTAAAATTTATGTTAGTGTTAGGTTTTAAGTTAGTCTCCTGCAGGCACACAGCCGATGGGCTGTGCTCCTGCAGAAGAATAGCCAGGTCATTGTAATTTGACCTTAAACCTCGACAGTTCCATTGTATGATTTTGTTGGCCATTATGGGTTTTTATGTCTCCCTGGTTTCAACTGTGCCTGGATTGCAGCGGCGATAGACTCAAAGACCACCCAATCATCGCTGCTTTCATCATCATCTGCACACTCCATGGATTCGTATCTGTTATACGTAGCGATCGGGTCATCAGTGCCCTTGGGCATTCGACCACTGCCTTTATTTGTGTTTTTCTTGTTAATTTGTTTTGTTTGTTCAGCTACTGGTGGTTTATTTACCGTTTCTTTGTTCTTATCTTTAATATTTGTTTTGCCATTTTTTGTTTGTTTCGCATCCCTATTTGCCAGTGGCTTTGGGGCAGTAGGGGTAGCTGCTGTTGTTGTTTTTTTATTGATCATAGTTTGTTTTTTGACAGTGGAGGTGTCTTTGTTTGTATTAGGTTTTGATGAAGAGGATGCAGGTGTTACGGAAACATTTGTTGCACAAGCTGCAGATCTGATCTCTACTGCATCAGTCTGGCAACCAACTGACACAACCTGCTTCGCGACAACACTGGCAAATGATGGTTGTTTGTAAACCCCTTCAACAATTTTCCGAGCTTCAGGGAAGGAAATATTTCGCTCTGTGCGAACACGTTGGATTTCCTTTTCTGTAATCCATCGGGGACAATTTTTGGAATAGGCCGTATGTTCACCATTACAGTTGACACATTTCACTGCAGATGTGCAGGCGGTGTCTTGATGGTCAGGCTGTGCACACTTCGCGCACACCTTTGTTTTACTGCAGTTATCTTGGTGGTGTCCGAACTGTTGGCATTTGAAACACCTCAAAGGGCTAGGCACGTATGGCTGGACGGTTTATCTTTCAAATTCAACCTTTAAGGTGGCTGGTGGAATTGGCCGGTTGCAAGTGAGAATGGCAGTGTTTACTCTAATCATTTCTCCGTTTTTTTTATTGGTAACCATTCGTGCATCAGTGACTCCTTGTTTTTTAAGCTGTGTCAATAATTCCTCTCTTGTTGTATTTTTGAGCTCAGGAGTCCTGAGAACTCCCTTTGAGGTATTTAGTGTCCTGTGTGGTGATACTTTCACAGGCACTTGGGCCAATTCCGTAATTGCTAGAAGCTTGGTAGAACATGACAACGGTGGACATCTTAAAACTGTTCAATCAGGCTGAAAGAACTGGATATTGGGACCTCCATCTTGTCGCACTACATGAAATGTTGCCATACTGGTGGAATTGGCCGGTTGCAAGTAAGAATGGCAGTGTTTACTCTAATCATTTCTCCGTTTTTTTTATTGGTAACCATTCGTGCATCAGTGACTCCTTGTTTTTTAAGCTGTGTCAATAATTCCTCTCTTGTATTTTTGAGCTCAGGAGTCCTGAGAACTCCCTTTGAGGTATTTAGTGTCCTGTGTGGTGATACTTTCACAGGCACTTGGGCCAATTCCGTAATTGCTAGAAGCTTGGTAGAACATGACAACGGTGGACATCTTAAAACTGTTCAATCAGGCTGAAAGAACTGGATATTGGGACCTCCATCTTGTCGCACTACATGAAATGTTGCCATACTTTGCTGCAGCTGGCCATAATCATTATACAAATCAGTTTACTTATATATCCAGCAAATGCTATCTCTACCAGTTGATCACATTAACGTTTATTCTATGTTTGTTGAAGGGCGCCATGTTATACACAGAAGTGACAGATACTGGGCAGGTCTGTCAAAAGATCTCGTAATTGAGCAAATGTTGATTTGCAGCTTAAAATCACGAGAGGCCTCACACGAG
Source organism: Flabesymbios commensalis (assembly GCA_964017125.1). Lineage (NCBI taxonomy): Eukaryota > Metazoa > Annelida > Polychaeta > Terebellida > Flabelligeridae > Flabesymbios > Flabesymbios commensalis. The sequence continues at coordinate 21,742,006 of OZ024912.1, forward strand.
GACGGGGTGTAACAGAAGTTCAGAGATCTGTCTGGATTAAATCGTTACCTGCATGCTCTCAAATCAACCAGTCAATGCAAGATTTCACTGCCACAACGTACCACACAAGTGAACAACACGTAGAAGTATCACATGCCAGGGTGAAAAGAGACAGAAAGGACACAGACACAATTATCACATTTTTTACAACAAGAAACCCCTTTGTTGACTCTGACAAATCGCTTCGCAACATAGTTTCTGGTGTAGTTGCACATGAATCTGTGAGTGCTGATCAGGCAGTTAAAGTAGGGTCAAAAATCCTTGAATCAATGCAAAACAAACCTATCACAGATCATTCTTTTAAACGAAAAGAACAAGCTATCACTCTTGGTTCTTTTTCTAAGCTAGATTCAACGACTAACAAATAGTAGGTAACCGTTTATTATACTGATATGTGCTTATACATTTCACTTCTCATAAATACATAATCCCCATCATTCAAATAGAACCTCAGAGCCTCTTTCAAAGACTTATGTTGATTGCAGCCAACGAGAATCTTAACACTGAAGACATGTTTTCTTATGAGCTTTGTACGTATCCAACAGCATTATTCAACAGCCCAGGTGTTACCAGAAGAGCGAACAAGGCTGCGCATTCGCAGAATATTTATGGAATCATATTCAAATCACAGCATCCCAGGTGGAGCACTATTACATACCATGGTCTCGAGATGTTTCTTTTCAAAAGATATGTGATGACTACAAGTGCTACGTGTGCAGCAAGCATGAAAATGTATTGTCGTATTTGATGGCTACACTGATGGCCCAACTGTGAAGGGCATGACTCACCAGAGAAGAAGTCAAACTAATTCTGTTGATGTTCATTGTGAAAAAAGCACAAAACTCACAGTAAAGAAGGACATATTTCTTTCAAACAAGAAAAACAAACAGCGCTTCATTTACATGTTAAGTGAAATCTTAGAAGCCATGGGATTCCATGTTATTCATGCAAGTGGTGATGCTGATCTTCTGATTGCTCAAACAGCTGTTTCTGTAGCTACCGACAACATGACAGTTGTTGTTGACAACACTGATGTACTGATTTTGCTATGATATCACTACAGAGATGAATGCCAGACACTGTATTTTAAACCCGAAGCAAAACCATGAACTAATTAATGAGACTAATCAAGTTCATAACTATTCATCACAGTTCATGAAACAGTCCTTCATGAACTTTCATGAACTAGCCATGAACTTAATTGATCCTACCAAGTTTATAAAAAATCATGACTGTTCATGAAACTGTCAGTATGAACTTCATGAACTAAATCATGAACAACATTAGTTCATCAAGTGTTCATTAATATTCATGATTTGGCATGAGCTGTTTTTTTATGAATAGTTCATGAACTGTTGATGAACCATTGATGAATTTTCATGAACATTCATCAACGTTCATCACTTGATGAACCCTTGATGAATATTCATGAACATTCATCAACGTTCATCACTTGATGAACTATGATGTAGTATAATATTTGATCATTGTTTCCACCGGCCACCTTAAAGGTTGGATTTGAGAGATGTACAGTCCAGCCATACGTGCCTAGCCCTTTGAGGTGTTTCAAATGCCAACAGTTTGGACACCACCAAGATAACTGCAGTAAAGCGAAGGTGTGCGCGAAGTGTGCACAACCTGACCATCAAGACACCGCCTGCACATCTGCAATGAAATGTGTCAACTGTAATGGTGAACATACGGCCTATTCCAAAACTTGTCCCCGATGGATTACAGAGAAGGAAATCCAACGTGTTCGCACAGAGCGAAAGATTTCCTTCCCTGAAGCTCGGAAAATTGTTGAAGGGGTTAGCAAACAGCCATCATTTGCCAGTGTTGTCGCGAAGCAGGTTGTGTCGGTTGGTTGCCAGACTGATGCAGTAGAGATCAGATCTGCAACTGGTGCAACAAATGTTTCCGCAACACCTGCATCCTCTTCATCAAAACCTAATACAAGCAAAGATACCTCCACTGCCAAAAAACAAACTATGATCAATAAAAATACAACAACAGCAGCTACCCCTACTGCCCCAAAACCACTGGCAAATAGGGATTCAAAACAAACAAAAAATGGCAAAACAAATAATAAAGACAAATACAAAGAAACGGTAAATAAACCACCAGTAGCTGAACAAACAAAACAAATTAACAAGAAAAGCACAAATAAAGGCAGTGGTCGAATGCCCAAGGGCACTGATGACCCGATCGCTAGGTATAATAGATACGAATCCATGGAGTGTGTAGATGGTGATGAAAGCAGCGATAGCGAGGTATTTGTATCTCCCGACACCGTCGCTGCACTCCAAGCACAGATAAAACCAGGGAGGCATAAAAATTCATAATGGCCCACAAAATTATACAATGGAATTGTCGAGGTTTAAAATCTAATTACAATGACCTGACTATTCTTCTGCAGGAGCACAGCCCATCGGCTGTGTGCCTGCAGGAGACTAACTTAAAACCTAACACTAACGTAAGTTTTAAAAACTATACAATAGTCAATTGTTTTGGCCCTGCCAATAATGAAAGGGCCTGCTGGGGGGTTTCCATCCGGGGTTTCCATCCTTGTAAAGGATGGAACACCACATCAACAGATCACGTTGAATACAACTTTACAGGCTGTGGCGGTTAACATAAACTGTCACAGGCCAATGACGATATGCTCTGTTTATTTACCGCCGAGCCGCTCAGTAGATGTTGTGGAATTGAGGCAGCTGGTAAAACAATTGCCCAAACCCTTCATGCTACTTGGAGATTTTAACGGGCACCACACAATGTGGGGCTGTAGGGACATCAACCCACGGGGCAGAATAATAGAAGACTTCCTCTCAGAGGAAAATCTCTGCATTTTTAATGATGATACTACCACCTATTTGCACCCTGCTTCAGGATCTGCAACAGCCATTGACCTATCCTTGTGTGATCCCGATTTATATTTGGATTACACTTGGAGGGTCAACGAGGATCTCTGTAGCAGTGATCATTATCCTATATTTATAGAGAGCAACAACTCTATTGTTGAAGAAAGAGTGCAGCATTGGAGGCTGCACAGAGCAGATTGGGAGGCCTTCCAACAGTCTTGTGGGGAGAGCCTCACAATCTCTCAATTTGAGAATGAAGAGGGGGTTGATGACCCTATAGCCCTTTTACAGCCAAGTTACACAATATAGCAGATAAAAGCATACCCAAAACCTCGACAGTTCCCAAAAAACTCGACAAACCCTGGTTTGACGAAGGTTGCCGAAAGGCAATAGACAAAAGGAAAAAATCCTTGCAAAAATTTAAAAAACATCCAACTAGACAAAACCTTGACGGATATAAGAAAGATTACGCTAAAGCTCGCTGCACAATCAGTGAAGCCAAGCGGCAATCTTGGAGAGCATATGTCTCCACACTAAATAATAATACATCGGCAAAACATACTTGGCAAATGCTGCGCAGAATCAGTGGCAAGAGGAAAGATAAAACCATCAAGTACCTTGTCACTGATTCTGACACAATAACCAATAAAACGGATATTGCAGAAACGCTGGCGACATCCTTCGCTGCTAAATCGTCACCAGATCATTATCAGGAAAAATTTCGAAAGATTAGGGACAAGGAGAAGGAGAACACATTGGACTTTGAGTCAGATAATGACGAAAAGTACAATGTTAATTTCTCTAAACGAGAACTAATTAAATCTATCGCTCAGGCAACTGATTCGGCAACTGGCCCTGATGAAATTCACTACCAGTTTCTGAAACATTTGCCTGATGTATCACTTGATCTGTTGCTTCTACTCTTGAATGATCTGTGGCAATCTCAGGATTTCCCAGATGGATGGAGAGAAGCAACAGTGATCCCGATCCCTAAACCTGGAAAAGATCGAACAGATCCTAATAATTATAGGCCAATAGCATTGACAAGTTGTCTTTGCAAAATCATGGAGCGCATGATCAATCATCGTCTCACATGGTTTTTACAAGACAATAACATAATAACTAAATATCAATGTGGTTTTCAAAAAGGAAAGAGCACCACAGACCATTTGGTCAGACTAGAGACTTATATCCGTCAAGGTTTTGTTAAAAATCAACATACAGTTGGAGTATTTTTTTATTTAGAAAAGGCCTATGATACCACATGGAAGGGTGGTATCATGAAAGATCTCCATGAAATGGGCCTGAAGGGTAGATTACCCTTATTCATTGACAATTTTTTAAAGGGGAGAAGATTTAAAGTCCGCTTAGACAACACCCACTCTTCACTAAATCCACAGGAGGAGGGTGTCCCACAAGGTAGTATCCTTTCACCAACTCTATTTACCGTTAAAATAAACAGTATAATTGATGCTTTACCAGACGATATTGAAAAATCATTATATGTTGATGATCTGGCTGTTTACTGCCAGTCAAGCAATATGGCAATAATTGAGCGGCGCCTGCAAGGTTGCCTCGATAAGTTGGTGACTTGTGCGGATGAGAACGGCTTTAAATTTTCTCCCACAAAAACTTTATGTGTACATTTTTGCAAAAAAAATGGCTTACAGCCTGAGCCTAATCTCAAACTATATGGACAACAGCTTCCTGTTGAAGAGCAGGTCAAATTTCTTGGTCTGTTTTTCGACAAGAAGCTCAGTTTTATTCCACACATCAAATATATGAAAGATAAGTGTAGGAAAGCATTACAATTACTACGAGTTATATCCAGCAAGGATTGGGGTGGTGACCGGACAACCTTACTGAGGATTTACCGGTCTCACATCAGATCCAAACTGGATTATGGTTGTATTGTTTATGGTTCAGCGAGACGATCGTACTTAGCAGTACTTGATCCAATCGCGAACCAAGGTTTGAGATTATGCTCAGGGGCATTTCGAACATCACCCATCGAAAGTCTTCAGGTGGAGACCGGTGAGCCCTCTTTAGAGACTCGCCGGTTGAAGCTGAGCCTGCAATACTATATGAAAATGAAAGCAAATCCTGAGAACCCGGCATACTCGTGTGTTGTCAACCCTGAATACAAGAGATTGTTTAATAACAAGCCAGGGACTATACCTCCTTCGGGTATAAGGCTTCAACCACATCTGGAGGACATGGAGGTGGAGCTCGACGCAATTAGCGTTGTGCGCCCACCAGAATGTCCACCCTGGCTTCTCCAACAGCCTAATATACTTTTTAACCTCTCAGATCTCAGGAAAGGAGACACCTGTCCCCTTGTCTTCCAGAGCATGTTGCTAGAGCTATTTTGTAGATTTCCGAAACACCGGAAGGTGTATACTGACGGATCAAAGGAAGACAAGAGGACAGCTATGTCCTTTGTCTGTGATGATCATGAATTTAGTTGTCGTATCAACGATGAGGCTTCAATATGCACAGCAGAGCTGTTAGCTATTGAAGCTGCCATCGAATACATATGGGATAGTAATGACGAGGAGTTCATGATCATCACAGACTCGCTATCTTCATTGCAGGCTCTTAAGAGTCAAAAACTCAACAACCCAATTGTTTCCAATATTTTGCATATGTGTCACTACTTGTCTGGGCACAAGGACATTGTTTTCTGCTGGGTACCCAGCCATATTGGAATACAGGGTAATGAACGGGCTGATGTTTTGGCCAAGGCTGCCCTGGATAAGACGAAACAGTTTTATTATATACCATATACTGATTTCAAGTACAACATCTCTGTCTACCTTGATGATATTTTGCAAGGTGAATGGAACATCAATGTCACCAGCAAATTGTTCGAGGTACAACCAATCATTAAGCGATCTTTTACACCAATGGAACGCCGAAGAGATGACGTTGTCTTATGCAGGGCCAGAATTGGCCATGCCTATCTCACAAACGGCTATTTATTGACAGGAGAATTGCGACCTATGTGCTGCAATACTCGTCTCACTGTAAGACATGTCCTTCTCAGTTGTGCGAAATATGCGCACATCAGAAGGAAGTATTTTGCATTTAATTCCCTATTTGAGCTATTCAGGGACACCCCTGCTGGTTTTATTATTCAGTTCCTTCGGGAATGTAACCTATATTATATGTTTTAATTATTAGACTCAGACTTGTAGTTTTTACACAATCACTCCAATTTCATGGAGATATAGTGACTTGATAAGTCGTTCATTTTATAATCACTTCATATTTAACATTATTTATACTGATATTTTTATACTCATTAAACTGTGTTATAGTGCAGGCGCTACAAAATGTCATCAGACTCGTTACATATAGGTGCCAGGAGCATCGTCATCTTATCATATCAAACATTTTAAACTGAATATTTTAGTACGATCATGCAACATTATTTATTTTCGCACAATATATTATGTTTCTCTTCAGACTGCATTATGGGGAAGTGTGCAACTGAAAGAATGAGGGAATATCGTCTTCGATTGCGAGCAGACCGGTAGTTATATGGTGATCAGCTGAACCGTGATCGTGTAAGAAAGAGAAAATATCGCTCTACAATGACGAGTACAGAGCTCATCACCCATGGGAAATTAAATAAAAGGGCGGTAAGAAGACATAGATACACACATTCTGATAAAGATGTGCACACATCAGAAAACGAAATACATAACACCCCCAGGCCCTACCGGTCAGCACAAAGCCTGTCAAAAGCATTACACAGAGTGAAAAGAGCTCTCCCACGCAGCCCATCTAAAAAGGCACCTGTAGTTAAAGAACTTGCCACTGATTTCCTCAATGTTAAATTACAATTCAAAAATCCACCGCAACAACATGACAATGCAATTTAAATGCAATTTCAAAAGAGTCAATTGATGCTGTCCTGAAGTTTTATGAGCATGATGATGTGTCTAGGATTATGCCAAGAAAAGGCGATACAATCAGTGTGAAATCACAGGAATGGACAAGGCAACACAAACAGAAACGACATAATATGTACAAAACAATTTCAGAAGCACATACATTATTCAAGAAATTAAATCAACAAATCGAAATTTAAAAATCAAAATTTAGTGCATTGCGACCAACTCATGTTTTGTTGAGCCCCCAGATGCCCCACAATACTTGTGGATGTAGGTATCATGCAAATGTGATCATCCTTTTAGAAGCGTTACACCAGAAAGTACCTGGAATTCCATTATACACAAAATACGTGTTCTTTAATCTAGCAGTGTGTAATTTAGAATCTGCTTCATGTATGCATAATGAATGTGAGAATTGCAAGAATGCAAAATTAATGATGTCCCGAGTTGAAAAATCTGATACCATGTTGTCTTCCATCAAATGGAAACAGTGGGAGGATGGGGAGGACGGCTATTTGGCGTTGACAACAAAACAGACTCTAGTAGAAGAAGCAGTTGAACAGTTAGCTGGGCAGTTACCAAGGTTTTCATGGCATGTGTTTATAAAGAACAAACAATCACAAAGCTATGAAGAGCACAATCAAAAGTCCTCTAGTAGTGACAGCACTGAATGTGTTATACAAATGGATTTTTCGGGAAACTACTCCATTGTGTGGCAAAATGAAATACAAAAAGCTCACTAGGATAGAAAACAAGTGACTGTTTATACGGTAACGATATGTTCCCGCTATGAAATAAAATCAAAGGCGATTCTCTCAAAAAACCTCAATCACGACGAGGAAGTAGTGACTGGCTTAACTCATCATATATTAGAGGAGCTTATGAAACATCATTCAGAAATTAGCACAATCCATATTTGGACCAATGGTCCGAGCTCACAATACAAAAATAGATATGTGTTTTTGCTTGTTCCATGCTTTGATGCAGTGTACAAAGTTACCCTTGATTGGAACTACTTTGCCACCTCTCATGGGATAGGTTCAGTAGATGCACTAGGTGGTAAATGCCCTATCACCCCCACCCTCACATCATCATCTGTACATCATTCATCTCATCAATTGACTACAACGTTTTTATCGTATTATAATGTCACTTAAAAGGCCTTTTGTGCCGAAAAGTGACGTAAAGCAATGATTTACTACTACTACTACTAGGTGGTAATGTAAAAAGAATGATTCACAGAAAAATATTGGCTGGGAGCATAGTCACAAACGCGTCTGATGTCTGTAACATTCTTAATGAAGTTGACACCTCCAAAGTTTTGACCGTAATGAGCAAAGAAGATATATCTCAGCGATGTGAAAGCTTAGACCTTTTTCATCTATGGGGAAAGAGTCGACCTGTCACATGCACTATGACTACACACCATGTGTCTCTTTGTGAGAGAAAAGGAGCTGTGATCACCAGATTGTTCACTTCGTCACAAGAAAGTAACATCAGGCAAATTTTGCCACCTGCACCAAATCATTTGACGGAGAAGAGAATAGAAAGTGTTTTGGGACAGCAGAATCGCAAAGCAGTATTCTTGTGGACAGACGAAACAAGCATTCTTAATAACATTTGGAATTGCTCCATATTTCCAACAAATGCTCCTGTCGGATATCAATGAGTGTGATTACACGCAGTTATCTTTGACGAGGCTTCAACCCACAACTCTTCACAAGAACCAAATGAACATACTAATAAGATACTGGAAAGCAGATCATGTGGATACAAGATACCTTGGTAGCGAGTTTCTCGGAAAAGGATCCTCAGAGCATTTTCTACAAGCCCTCAAGAGTGCCTTGGCGCCTCTGAGTGCCTCGAGTGGTCAAATGGTGCAGATAGGCATGGATGAGCCAAACGTGAACATAAAATTGCATAAACTGCTCGTCGAAGATCAGAAAAAAGCTGACTCAAATGCTCCCGACTAGATTGATTTTGGAACATGCGGTCTTTGTGGGGTGCATGGTGCCCTTCAGACAGGTATTTATTTACATAGATTATAATGTTCCTCTCAAACCCTGTAAACTCAATGTCAGTTCATTAGTATTGTGACGGGCAGGGGTTTACCAGTCTTTTGTGCAGTGATCCCTTAGTCAGCTCATGTCGACCTTTTTTTTCAATTGAGCCTCCATTGCATAATGTGTGGATTATGTGGTATTTGTTTCACAAACAAATCTCTATTGATTTTACTCAATAATACTTATAATAGAATCTAATGTTGTGCATTGATTGTGGCGAGGTTGACTTTAGTTCTTTATGTTTAATAAATTCGGGAGTAACAAGATCCAGGCTAAGTGGCGGATCCAACATAGGGCGTACCCGGCGTACGCCCCCCCCCCCCGTTATTGGCGAAAATATTGAATTTTCATGCATTTTTTTAATAAAGTGAAGCTAACACCCCTTTTTCAGCCAAAATGTGGCTTACGCCCCCTCCTCTTGCCCATTCTGGATCCGCCACTGAGGCTTTGCAATCCCAGATGGTGAGCTGGATTATTGCATAATTATTTCTGTATATCTTGTTTTCCTAAATCCAAACATGTTCGGTTTATTAATGTAAGTTAGGGCGTATGTAATAACATATCAAGGTTTCATTACCTTTTGATGAATGCTAACATGTTCTAGTCAGTCAATGTAAGCAGTGGGAAAAGGGGGATTACTACCACGCGTAGTAATATGAGGCTCTGGGGTGGAGGGAACGTGATCCGGAAGGTATAAAAGCCCCTGGATCCCTGTGCACCGGCCCTTGCCTTCCCTCACTGTCACACCAGACCATTGACGCCAGCTGTCAGCCAGGACCAGACCACGTGTTTTTTTATCTCTAAAGTTGTGTAAGTTTACTTTTGGCTTCCAAATTTATTTTTGAATACAAAACAACAGCAGCATCCACAGTCAGCAGGCTTACTGTTACACACCATGCTGCACGACTTCAGAAGCTTCTACAAATCACAACTCTGACTCATTCAGTCAGTGTACAGGTCAGAAACACGTGGGCAGGTCGTGGGGCTAATTTTTATAGTTCTGACTTTCTTTGTCAGCATAATATAGCCTATTCTAGCCTTAACTATTGCCAGCCAGTCCCGGTTAGCCACATTCCTTGGCGATCAAGTGAGATTTTATCCATAGTCTACCAGAATTTCTACTTGTCTCATTTACAATAGTTTACAATAGTTTGTCCCTAGTAGTTTCACAGTTTATAAGAGCAAATCCACTTATCCCTAATCTTAAACTTCAGCTATTTTCCAGGGAAACATAAGCTTATTGCCAGCTTGGCAAAAGTATTATTACATTTTATTTTATTTTATTGTCTTTAACTTTGTGCTATACTTTTAGTAGTGGTCGAGAAGGCTAGGGGATCGGTTTAATATTGCTTAAAGGGTAGACAGTGGTACCTATATTATGTAATCGGTAGTTCTGATTAGATGCTCAGTGTGCTCGGGTTATAGTCCAGAAGTAAACGGTGCTTATTTAGATCAGCTAGTGTCCAAGACGGAAGTCGGGTTGGTGGCTAGTGGGACCCGTTAGTGACCTAGTGTAAGGATCAGCGGGCCCGGGATATAACTCGTGGCACCTAACAGGCTCAATAACTGTTCTACGCCTATTTTACCCTATATTCCAGAGAGGTATACAAGTACCCCCCCCCCCCCCCCTGGTGTTGCATATATTGTATTCGGGTAATTGTGCTATTGTCACTAGCACTATATTGCTAGTGATTTAGAATCGGTTGAGCAGTTTCTCACTGTATGGTCATTCATTGTTTTATCATTTTTTATGTTATAATATCATCAGATATCTCTGCTGCTACTAGGTCAATAAGTTTGACCCCTGATAAAGTATAATACCTGTGTTTTGTGACCATTTATCACTAGTTCAGGCTGCTAGTGAATTAGCATCGTTTAGTATAAATATACCTTTCATATGTTATAACATCAACAGGGATATGTTTCACAGTATATCTCTGTTGCTGCCAAGTCACCATCAAGTCTGGTGCGTGACCCATTCTTTATATTTTTGCCATATTGTATATGACTATTAATGTTATGCTGGTTGCATTTATATTAGAATAAAGTATATATTTTTCATAAGATTTGTGCCTCTTTCTGGAGCTTACTTATTTGTGAGTTCCGTTGAATTGTCTGTTCAAGGCTTTTCCCCTCGATTTTTATAATGATTGATTGTTCAGTATGCCGATATTGTTCCATTCTATCGTTTATCCGATACGTTTACTTTGCACATTAGTGTCCTAATGCCCCCCGGTTAAGTAATTTATTCCAAATTGGTTTCCTCGACCATAGAGCCTGCAGTTGTAGTAAATCATTGCTTGCTTGTTTTCGGCACAAATGGTCTTTTAAGTGACATTTTAATACGATAAAAACGTTGTAGTCAATTGATGAGATGAATGATGTACAGATGATGATGTGAGGGTGGGGGTGTTAGGGCATGGTGGGTTATTGAGAGCGTTTTCCTTCACTCGCCCGATAAGGGGTTCTGGGCATGTCACACATTAGAGAGAGACTGTGTTTTCCACAGCTAAAGACTGTGGTAAACAGCCCTATGTTCACACTGAAGCATCCATGTAGATGTGTACGAACAGAAAATTGCGTCTTCTTCCAAATTTGAAACTCAATTTCTGTACTGCCACATTCATTTGACTGGCTGCTGATGTCAGTTTGAACCCCGGCCCGTCTGGTTCTGATTTTATACGAATGGCCATTTTGAACGTTCGATTTTTAACTTCCAAATGTGCCAGTTTGTCAGACTAGGTTCTATCTAAAAAGCTTGATGTGATGGCTATCACAGAAACGTGATGTCGCCCAAAGAAACATCAGCTGGCCTGGCTGACCTAACAGCGCAAGGGTTCAAGCTCATTCACCAGCCTATGGCGATGATTTTTCAGCCATTGTTTCTGCAATATCCATGATATCCGTTTTACTAGTTATTGTGTTAGAATCAGTGACAAGTTACTTGATAGTTTTATCTGATGGCGATGATTTTTCAGTGAACGATGTAGCCATCGTTCTTGCAATATCCGTTTTACTAGTTATTGTGCTAGAATCAGTGACAAGTTACTTGATAGTTTTGTCTGATTGCTATCTGATCTGATTTGCCACTGATTCTGCGCAACATTTACCACGTATGTTTTGTTGATGTATTATTATTTAGAGTGGAGACATATACTCTCCGAGATTGACGCTTGACTTCACTGATGGTACGGCTAGCTTTATAGGGTAATCTTTCTTATATCCACCAAGATTTTAACCAGTTCGGTGTTCTTAAATTTTTTGCAAGGATTTTTTTTCTTTTATCGCTTTTCTATCTGCCATTTGCATGGAACCTGAATTTATCGATTTTTTTGAGAACTGTCGAAGTTTAAGGTATGTTTTTCTCTGCTGTGTTGTTTAACTTGGTTGTAAAAAGGGCTATAGAGTCATCAACCCCCTCTTCACTCTCAAATTGATAGATTGTGAGGCTCCCCCTACAACCTCCAATGCTGCACTCTTTCTGCAATAACGGAGTTGTTGTTCTCTATGTATATTGGATAATGATCACTGCGACAGAGATCCTTATGGACAAACAACAAGTTCAAGAGAATGACCAAGAAAAGAAGGTTCATTTAAACAAAATGGGTTTGCCATCCAGAGCCCCAGTAAACCCAATAGAGGAGGGACAGAAAAAGGAAGCTGAAATTAAATAGACAAGTGAGTGTCAGGCTAGCAATGACAGGTTAGCAGTGCTTCATCTGATGATTTGCTTGTTGCTTCAAAACACACCAAGCACGACAACGAAGCACAAACCACATCTACGATGATAGACATTACCACCAACGATAATGATAAGCGTCAGATTTAGTGAGTGTGCCTCATCTGATAATTTTTCCAATGCAACAGCACAAGAAAGAGAGACAGAAGTGAACACCATGCGAGGAATAAAAATCAAGAGGTAACAAGATAGAAAACAGTAGAGTGACCAGTAGTACAGAATCCCTGTACGTGACAGGAGGTGTGGTGTGAGGAGGGCAGTCCAGGTGTGCTGGTACTTATATCCAGGGGAGTGTCCAAAGTGTAGATGTTTTGTACTGTTTGGATACTGGAGCCTCATTAACCATTGTACCAGCGAGGTATTTAACAGGATTGTACCAGAGAGACGCCCCCAGCTTAAACATTCTTGCTCGCTTAGTTCAGCATACGGGAAACCATTGAAATATACTGGAAGTGGGTTCTTTCACTTGCAAATTAATAAATTACAACTGAAGGTAGGGATTACAGTAGCAGATATCACTGAATATGTGCTATTGGGCGCAAACATAATCCAAAAAGGCTCAAATGGTCCTGCTGATTTATTACTGAGCGAAAAGCGAATGTTTCTAAATGGATTTTCCATCCCATTGGAGTTGCGTGGTACACCCGAGAAAACACACAATGTCTATGCAGCTGAACATTACCAGGAATGGCTGAAATGGCAGATATATATGTAGACCGTGATGTTGATGACATAAATGATCAAAGTATATTCAGGGAACCAAATCCACAAGGGAAAGAAACATTATTGGCAGTGCCTGCACTGCATTAGCACCGCTGTTGAACATAGGAACCACTGGCAACCCGTCCGAAAACACGTGGAGGCTGCAGCTTCTGTCGAATGATTTCTGCAGACTAGTGCTTTTGTACCGTGCATTACAGCATGCAACATACCGAACAGATCCCAATGAACCTCTCCGGATGGGGGCGAAAACTAGCAATCATCCATCAGTACCCTAGGTGGAGACTGGTGAGCCCTCTTTACAGAATCCGCAATTGGAGGTGAGCCTGCAATAGTGTATGAAACCAAAAGCTTATCGTGACATCCTAGCACACAGATTAACTTTCATCATGCATAGACACAAAGACGTTGTTTTTTGTTGGGTAGCCAGCCATATAGGGATACGTGGGGCGATGAGTGGGCTGATGTTCTGGCCAAGGCTACCCGGCATAAGACAAAGCAGTTTCACTATATATACTTTATACTGATGTTAAGTACAATATATATGCTTACCTCAAGGACATTTTGCAAGGTGAATGGAATATCAATGCAAGGTGTTCGAGGTACAACCAACTAGTAAGCGGTCAAGTTTTTACTTCAATTGAATGCAGAAGAGATGATGTTGTCCTATGCAGTGTCATGACCTTCATTTGTTTAAAAATGTCCAATATTTCAATTTTTGAGATTACAATTATCATATGTCTTTATATAAATATAACACAGGGAATGAATTACACATACCTTAGAACCCATAAAACTGTATTATAGGACCATGTTTGATGTTAGGATATTTGCATTCCACACGATTGGCGAAAGGAGGCCATCTTGGATTTTTCAATTTTTATGATTACACATATGTTTTAATGTAAAAATAATACCGGGAATGGATTCCTCATACCATAGAATCCCTAAAAGAATGTATTGCACGACTATGTTTGATGTTAGCATATTTACATTCGACGGAATTAGCAAAAAGGCGGCAATCTTGGATTTTTCGCTCCCACGCATTTAGCACAACCGGGATTGTTAGGGATTTTGTGTGTTTTCACTCAGACCACATAAGAGAATTATTTCTGAAAAAATCAGCTTTCTGCATTTTTTTCCACCTTCAAACAAATGCTCCTGGCCTATAAAGACAAACATCTATGTTTTATAATACAAAATTTGATAATTTTAATAATAAAAATCATAGTAGAGATTTGAACTTCTAAATTACATAACAGTGACGGCTTTAGAGGTCAGGGAGGGGGGTAGCGCTCTGTGGACGAGTGTAGACAACATCCCTGGCAAACACGGCACGTGCTGGTTAAATTCTGGACCAGCTTCGCAATCAGTGAACAGGGTTCAATCCAACGTTGGGTCGACGTCTTGGGGCGGAAGGTCACACTTTACTTACTGCCTTTTCGCATTGTACAGCTCCTAGCAAACAGGAGCCATTTACACAGCAATGTTGGTCACACGTCTGCGACGCTGGCCCAACATTACAGCAACATTGGGTCTACAACGTCTACTGCTTGATGGGAGCTCATCAGCTAGGACAGTGGCCGCACAGCAAACAGGGGATATTCACCCAATGTAAATTGTTAGATCAAGGTAGGCCTATCGTTTACGGCTCTGGTCCAGCATTAAACCTGCATTGGGTGGGAAACCCGGTTTTGCCAGGAGTCACCAGTTACTCGATCCACTGACCCAATGCTGGTTCAATGTTGGACCAGCGTCGTTGACGATGGCACAACATTCAACCAATATTGGGTCAGTGTATCGTGTTGACTGACTAGAATCAGCAAGACGCTGCTGCACAGAGCGAAAAGCAAGTAGGGGCCTTTCTGCTTATTTTTACAAGTTTGCAGATACTTTGGTTTGGAAGCTCTGTTGCACACAAGCAGAGCAGTGGCAAGAGCAAAAAGGAAGTATATACTTGATCTACAGCCTTCTGGCAGCACTGTTACATACAGGACGGGACACCAGTGAAAAAAACAGTAGACCTATATAGGTCATTCCATTCCATGTCAATCGTCATTCCGTAAACGAGGTTGTCCATAGAGTTACATTGTAAAGAAGTACGTATCATTAGCCACTGCCAATTTATATCTTATCTTTCCTGACTTCGAGGTTTTTTGAGCAATACATGATCACCTGAAACTAATCTAGATAAATAGGTATC